>CM044446.1:32501916-32545710 GCA_024363595.1 Xenopus borealis
GGGAGATTCGCCCATCACTATTGGAGAGACAATGAAGCAATGATTCTAGAAGGAGATAGTTCTGGTGGATAGGGATAGCATGAAGACAATTCTGTTGACAATATGAACTCCAATGGGAGACTTGATTAGAGGACCATTCAATGGAGGGGTTATGTAGACGTAACCAGGGTAACCCCAACACGACAGGAGATGAGGGACAAATAATAATCAGGAAGTGTGGAGTCACGATCTTCAGGGGAAACTCACCCGTAGTTTGGGAGATTGTGGCAGAAGCTAATGGCATGTCATCTATAGCAAATGCCCGTAGAGGTGAGAGCATGAGGAATAGAGGGATATCATTCTCTTTTGCAAAAGCAATGTCCATGAAATTACCGGTATCCCCGGAATCCAAAAAAAGCTTAAACTTGGACAGTCTTATGGGGGAGTCAGATCTGTAGGGGGAGAAGGAATTGTGAGTTTTTGCTTGGAGTCTAGGAGTGACGCCAGCCACTTGAGATATCCCAAGTTTACTCTGGGAGTATGGTTCTTTAGGCTTCACAGGGCAGACTTTGACAAAATGATTCATTTACCCTCAATAAAGGTAAAGGCCTTCCGAGCGTCTTCTCGATTTTACTTGTATGGAGAGTCAGATCCAGCCTAACTGCATAGGTTCATCAGCAGGGATAACTGGAGGATTGTGAGAGGAAGATACTGTGGCAGAAGGTGTACTAGGAAACAAGGATCTTTGGAAGCGAGGAGCTGAAGAAGGTTGGAAATTCTCAGCACGCTCCTTTTCTGCTTGGTGCTCTCATAAGTATGGGTAGAAGACTCCGGAGATCGAGTCGAAGTGGATGATGAGGCTGGTGGAGAAACTGACAACTTGTCCAAAATAAGAGCATAAGAGCTAGGCCAAAATTAGACTGCTGTGCTTCGTAGTTTTCCATGCGATCAGCCAGTCTGCGTAGCGCTCATCCGAGGTCTTGTGAAGCTTCATCAGTGGGGTCCATGGCCCGATTATAATGTCAGGGGGGCCTATCGGCTCCCAGGGTAGAGTAGTTGGGACCAAGGAGGAAGCAAGGGGTTAAAGTCCAAAACAAGGTACAGGCAAGGATCAGGCAATAATCAAGGTCAAAGTCCAGGCAATAGTTCAGGCAATAGTTCAGGCAATAGGCAGGCAGCAAAAGTTCAGAATAAAGTCCAGGCAGGGTCAAGGTTCAAGAAACAAGTGGAATAACAGTGCCTAGAGCAAACAGGTCCTATAATCGGGTGCTATACTGGCATCATGTGTGTCCTTTTATGATGCTGTTTGGCACCAAAATGAGCACAGACATGTGACACAGTGCGTCACGTCCAAGTTGAAACGCATTGCGCCGGCACCGCTACCCATGTGGTGGCTATGGGCGCCTCCATCTTGGGAGAAATGCCAAAAGAGAAGGTTGTGCTGCACAGAGCTCCAGGTAAGACTCTGGGCGGCCGCAATACTGACAGTAATCCCTTTTTAAATATTTTTTATGACATCAGCTTTTTTCTAGTCCATAGGCACCATACCAGAATCTGAGAAAATCAGAAATAGTGGCTGGTTTAAAACTAAACCAAGCTCTCTTAGAACCCAGGGGTGTATGCCATCAGGCCTTGTTGGATTAATGGAGCCTTGTTTACATTAATTTTTATTAAAGCTTTTGAATCATATCCTGAGTCAGCCACTGACTAGATTGAGCTGAGCCATCGGCGCAGTTATGAAGTGAGCCTGGGAACTCAGACTCCTCTATTGTATACACTGAAGAAAAGAACTGATTTAGCACATTTGCCTTTTCTGTATCTGTTACAACCATACTGACAAAATATTTTAATGGAGAAACACTCTCAACCTGCATCTTTTTACTATTAATATATTAAAAAAACTTTTTAGGATTAGTTTTACCTCCACCACAATTAACTCTTCATTTGCTTTCTTTGCCTTCCAGATTTCTGATTTACAACATTTATTATATTGTTTATATTCATTAAATGCAGCTTCTGTCCAGCAACAGTTCGAAATAGCCCAGATATCACAGGGATTAAGGTTAAGGATAAACAGTATAAGATTTCATTATTTGCAGACAATGTACTGTTAACAATTACTAACCCTCTGGTGTCATTACCAAACCTGAATAAAGTTCTGGAGGAGCATGGGTCCCTTTCTGGATACAAGATCAACATAACTAAAACTCTTTCACTGAATTTACCTCAACTCACAGTGGAAACCCTCAAGTCCAAATTTAAATATAACTGGAAAACAGACTTCATCACATATCTGGGTAGTAAAATCACAACATCCTATGACACTCTATTTTTCCATAACTTTATCCCACTATTTTCTCAAGTAAAGACCGTCTTACACCAATGGTCCAAACATACTCTCTCATGGTTTGGGAAGATACCGACACTAAAAAAGACCATACTTCTAAAATTTCTGTACTTGTTTGAAACTCTACCAATTCCGTTCCCCAGAAAAGCATTCAAGGAACTGCAAGCATCTTTCCACAAGTTTATATGGGGAAACAAATGCCATTGGATTTGAAAAGCAACATTGACAACCTTGACTAAAAATGGATGACTGGGAGTCCCAATCCTACAAAAGTATTATGAAGCAGCCCAAATACGCCAATTAATGGCATGGTCTCTCTGGAAACCCGACCCAACATGGGCGTGCATAGAAAACAATATATCACAAAATGGAAACATCAAATCAAGAATATGGTCTTCCATTATAGCCCCCAAAATGGACTTACTTAAATCCTCACAACTCACTCTAACAACCTGGAATAAATTAAAAAACTCAGCGGGCCTAATGTCAACCCACTATATTTCTGAACAACCCAACCTTCTACCCTGGAACACAACAAGATTTCTCTTCTAGATGGCAGCAAACAAGTCTCTTCACAGTAAGAGATCTAATTTATAAAAGCACAATCACCTGCTGGACAATTGAATGGCCCTGCAACAAGATACAGAAGCTTTGGGATGATATATAATATTTAATAAAAACACTAACAACCTGTACTCTCATAAGGGACCCACTACCTATCTTCTGCATAAACCTTTTCCTGAGCTACCCAAGCAGACCCAATCACTGACAAATCATGTCCTAACAACCACACGTATGGCCATAGCAGCCAAGCAGTGGCGCTCCGCCAATCGGGCGAGCTGAGGCACTCGCCTCAGGTGGCAGCGCCGGCTAAGTCTCCAGGGGTGGCAAAAAGCCGCTCCTGGTGACTGAAAGAGCCGAATTTGCTGCTTCCCCCTCTCTGAAAATTCATCGGCCTGGGGGGGGCAGCACTACAGAAGCCGCCACAGGCGTTGCTTTGTTCAGGAGCGCCGCTGCAGCCAAGATGAAATCTCCAAACCCCCCAACAATATCGGACATCTTTGAGGAGAGAATAGCTTTTCTGCAAAATAAAACCTCTACTTTCTTGAAGGTTTGGTCTGCTTGGGTGCTTAGTGGTCTTACGGCATAAAAATACATATGTTTTGTACACAGGACCAAACACATTAGAAGAAGCATTCTAAGCCAATTGTACTGGAATAACAAGTTGAATAATTGCACTACCTTTCTTTTCCTTAGAACTTCAAGGCTGACAGTTCCTTTAAAAAAAACTATTCATTTTCTTTCTACCTCGATATATACTTCACCTCCTACTTACTTACTTTTCTCTTAATTCTTCTTCTTTATCTCCCTTTTTTTTCTTTTCCTTCCCAAAAGAAAGACAATGCCACAGCACTGTATGATTGTGAAACATCTCTATTGCAAAATAAAAATCATAAGTTACAAAAAATTTTTTTTAGTAACATATATTCTAAAGCCTCAATTTAGTATTGAAATTGCTCAATAGGTCTTCTGGGAAAAGAGATGCTGACAGTGCTAACATGTTAATGAGTAATATATTGCATTAATAACTAAACTATCACCTTTACTCCTTTTATATAAGGCTCAAAGACAAAAAAATATAAAACACAACTGGTAGCAATATTAAACACTTCCTTCTAGAAAAATTACAACACACATGAGATTGGTGTTCAATGAATAGTCATAAACAAAAGCACATTGTTTTTATGTAGCAAAAGATTTATGTATTAAATAAAATCAAAAAACAAAAACTTATGTATTAAATAAAATCTGCTTACAATGATTATATGATTAATCATTAGGTTTTATGATTTATTAATAGTTATGAGCAAAACTGCCCATTTCCTTTTGGAAACATTCAAGAAAACATGCATTGGAGTCTATGGGTGTTTTGTTTCTTGTGCAATATGTATTGGATCAAAATTTGTCTTCATTTTTATAACGTACAATGCATTGGAGTCAGTAGGCTTTTTTTTCCCAAATGCATTGGAGCAAAACAAAACACACAGCAAATTCTAGAATAGATTGGTGAAAATTATCACCAAATGCAAAAATGCTAGTTTCAAGGTTTAAAAAATCAATTAGCCCTATATAATCCAATAGTGCGCAAATGTTTAAATTTTACCTAGGTATTTTTTTACAGTTTGTGTCTCAAATAGAGTCTACAACATTTTATAACTGATCTACTACGTACTGCTAAATATAGTCTGACAGTGATAAGGTGACAGTATACTCTTTGAATATGCAGTAGTAGAATAAAAGTAGTGCATCTATTTGTTCAGTGTCCAATATTTACCTGTGGTGCAAGACAAACAAATCCAAGATTCAGAAAAATCACCTTTTATTTTAATAATCTTGAGGAATTGCCCCTGTTGACTAAGTAGGTCCTGGCACTAGGTATGAGTATGTTTTGAGTATTGACAGGGAAATGACTCCCATTGACTCCAGTGGGGGAAAAAAATTATGCGTCAAACAATTTTGCTGCTCGTCAAAAAATAGACTTTAATGCATTTTTTTTGGCAAAGCGAAACAGGTCAAATTTTCCCATCACTACGCTGACAGCCCCTAAATATTGCAATGTGGATCAGATTCAGTGCCTTGCAGACAATCATCTCCATGCCACAACCCACAGCATGTAATTGTCAAAGAAAATCTGCACTAAAAGTTAAGCATCATTTAGCAGAAAATTGCTCCTTTGTTTGCCCTTTCTTTTTATATATTCTCCTTGCCCTTGAATGCTGTAAATTTTATGCTAACTTTTAATCAATAAATCCATTTTCATTTTTAAAAGCACTGAAATGGAGTATTTTATATTACATGTAAGATACATAGAAATGTGGAGTCCGATTTTAAAAAGTATATGGAATAATTATGAACCATTATGCTGTGCGCATTGAAAATGATGACTGTAATGATCACACATTAGGCACAGAAATTGTGATCACTCATCCATGTCTCTCTTTCTGCAGATCATAAGATACTGATTATATTTACTCATTAACAATAAAAGGCACTATGTTAAAATGTATGGCTCCCTGTCACAGAGGCAGCTATGACTTAGTAACACAACTAGAAATCTATCACTTTCAAAAAGCTGAGATTATCTTTGATGTGTTCAGAGAATAGTGTTAGTAATGACTGCAATGCTAGAATATAGTGCATTTTATTTGACTGTTTGACTTTTTCTGGGTTAGTGACCCAGATTCTAACCCCTAATGCTCAATGGAGAACACAATAAATTGACTAGCAACTTTGGAAGATGGAGATAATCATTAACTGAATGTTTATTATGTGTCCAGTCAATGGTTTCCTTCCTCAAACTGTCTCTCAACTGTCCAAAGAATTTGTCCTTATCTAAGCTGATCCCTTTTGTTTTGCCCAAAATTTGTGAAATGGTGAAAATTTGCCAAAATGCAATGAATTCTATGAGCGAAAAATTTTTTGACCCACAGCAAAATGTGCAACAAATTTTTGACATGCAACAATTTTTTATCTGCATCATTTTCGTCGTCATCATTTTGCGAAAAATTTAGCTCATTGCTACATTTTCCTTACAGTATCCTCAGCACAGTTGGTTGCAGCCATGTGTATATTGGGTTTCCTTTTCTGTATGGGATTGGACATGTTGTCCCATTCTGTGCATCATGAACCATCGTTTACCCTTTTTTTTTACTTCTACATATGTAATTAATGCTAACACTTTTTGTGTGTGTTGTGTTAGCCGTCATTTAGCCATCATTTAATATGTCCACAAATAACTCAAGATAAAAGATTACAGTAATTTAGTGATGGGTGAAATTGTCCTGATTTGCTTAGCTGAAAAATTTGTGAATTTCCCGCAAAACTCATGATATGGCAAAATATTCATTAAAGGCTTTGAAGTCAATGGCCTTCAAAAGTGTTTTGGTTCGCACCAATTTAGATGCCTGCGACATTGGGCATCAGAATAGTTTGTATGCAACAATTTTTATGCATGTGACTATTCTGACATGCACCCAACTTTTTTTTTTGATGCTGCGGATTTTACACTGCCAAATTTTCACCGCAGTTTTGCATTCTTATTCGCTGGTGGTGACGCACAAAATTCAGTGCAAATTTTCACCTGCCAAATTTCTTCACTACAGGCATTATCTTCCTTGCTTGAAAGACTTGAAAAACAGCCACATTGTCAGTAAACACTGTACCTTAACTTTCTCTTATCACCTTCAGGTCACCTTATGCCCCCTAGCTATCTAAGGCTGGTGGCACACAAGGAAATTAGTCTGCTGTAGATGACAAATCTCCCAGAAATGCCTTCCCACCAGCAATGTGAAACGTTGGTGGGAAGGCATTCAACTTAATTCACATTTTGAAATTGCCCAAAGGTGCCTGGGGTAAACTTGTGTCAATTTCGAAATATGAACTATTCACATTCTTGCTGGTGGCAAGGCATTTCAGGGAGATTAGTTGCCCGCAGCAGAGAAGATTTATTGATTCACCTCCTGTGTGCCACCAGCCTTAAGAAGGTGGCCGAAACTGAGAGTGAATTCTTTGTAATGTAAACAGTGTCATTTAGAAATAAAAACATCACCACAAAAATCATGACAAATTCCATTACCATATAAATACAAGTGCATTTATTTTTAGCTGTAATATTAGTGTGTAGGTAGTCATCTCAGGTCATTGTGTCTGATCCGGTGCTTTCAGAAAGAGACAGCACTTTACAATATAAATGATTTCAGGTAAGCTATTGTTTCTCCTACTTAATGCAACTGGAGGAGTTGTAGTTGGACTTGGATTTTTACTATTGAGTGCTATTTTCATATCTACCATGGAGCTGTTATTTTGTGTCAGGGAGCTGATATCTTGTTATTATCCAATTGTTTTGTTGTTAGGTTGCTGTGGGGAATGTGGGAGGGTGGTGATATTACTCCAACTTGCAGTGCAACAGTAAAGAGTGACTTAAGTTTACCAGAGCACAAGTCACATGGAAGAGGGCACCTGGGAAAATAAGATCATATCTAGTCCTAAATAAAATAAAATTCTGCTAGAGGAGTGCCATTAACTGATGCATTTTTGGAAAAAAAAAAACATGCTTTACCTTGACAGAATCCCTTTAATTTCAGGTGTAAGAATTTTAATTTAGTGCTTGAAGAGCAAATTAAATATGAGTGAGGTCATACTATAATTTAGTGCTAGTACAATGAGCAAAGTTTAATTATATCAGTGCCAATAACATGGATCCAGATTTACACAGATTGGGTACAATGGTCATTGACGAATTACAAATTACATTCATCAGATCACTGAATTTAAGAGCTAGAGAAAAGTTTTATCAGCCAATATTGTTTAAGGCTACAATTCTTCTGTTTCAGGAATACAGCTCCCAGCAGGATTTAGCTCTGAATAATATGTGTATGCTGAGGGTCAGCTGCCAGATTTGTCACTCTACAAATCCAATCATGCTTTATCATATTATCAATTTTTAAAACATTCTGTGACCTAGAGTCCAGCATTATCAGCAGAAATACTTCAGATATCAGATAGTAATACTTGATTAAACAGTTCAGGAGTCCTCCAGAGCCAGCAAAAAATGCAAAATAATGTTGCCATAAAAATCCCATTTGTTCCTTGTAAATATGGTTCCATACTTTTTGTTCCAGTTTTTCCATCACTGAAAAAGTTTGTTCTCCTTCCATATGTTTGATTACAGTGTAATGAAACCCAAATTGTACAGTAATCTCTGTATAAGAGAAGAGCATGATTATTGGAAAAGTACTGGTAAATTCTTACTGATAGATTCTCTTGCATCAATAATTAGGGTTTGGGGTTCTAGTTGTATGAAGTAATTAGATCCATTTTCATACCAAAAACCATAACAATAAAATAGAAACATAACATACAGTATAGCCAGGGCTGGCAGGATTCTTTTTAGCAGATCTCAGCACCTAGACAGTTTGAAAGTTTTTGAGATTTGTAGTCCAAGAATATTTGGGGAGGGCAGAATGTATGTATCTCTATTAACAAATGTATATGTGTTAGGATTTTGGAAGATGCCATATGATATTATTTTGTGTTTTATTGCTATTACTCTATTTCCATAAATGGCGAGTCTAATAGGACAAAATGTACAGTATGTTTATACCTCCAAAATAAATACTGTCTCACTATCACTGTGCTTTTTATTGTAACATATTTCAGTTGTATAGCACTTACAGTACTTAACTTCATTCTTTTTTTTCCTTGGGCCCTAAGCATAACATGATAGCTTTTCTAACATGGCTAAGAAGTTGTTCAGATACAATTTGCAAGGCTCTGATGCTGTTAAAGGCAGATACTTTGATACAATAAGCAGCCCAAGTGACAGCTCAGCTCAGATTCCCATACAAATGTCCAGGCAGGGAGTGACGTTCTGTTGGGAAACAACAGTGTCAGATGATATCTTTAACTTCCACACAAAATTTCAAAAACTAGCCTCCCTTCAAAGTAAGGTCCACTCATACACTATTAATAGGGTTCTTGTGTGTAGGCTTTAAGCTTAAATTACTGTCTAAGAATTATTTCATGCTTATCTGCTTTGAAGAACAATAAAGATCTGCTGATGGCCTGACACATTAAGTGGGAATAGGACATAATTGTTGTATAAAAGTTTCCAATGTTAAACAATAAATTTAAGGTCAATTCTGCCTCCTGAGTTACTGTATACTCCATTTCCTATTTCCAGAATATCCTTAATAAGATACTGTCAGAAATTAGGACTCCCAAAGACTAGCGTGGGTGCATCAAGAGAATGTGTTCTGTAAAGCGAAAATTAACACAGTTGCACTTCCCTTGATTACCCAGATGTTTCTGGATTCAAATTCTAGTTTACTCCGACATATGATGAAGTCTTGTCATGTCTACAGAAAACATCAACAACTGATTCTTGAGTAAGAACACTTACTCAACAGGAAACTGTAAGTGGACCAAAACAGTGTTGTTCCACCTAAATGTTGGTGGATTATGTTGCTATGTTGGGAACTGTAGCCAAGCATCCACAAAGATAGATTCTTAAAGTAAAACTATGCAATAAAAGTTTTATGAAATCTCCAAGGCCAAAGAGAACAATTTCTACTCTGTTTGCTCTTAGAAGAGAATGAAAGGTTTTATCAGAACAGCATTAGAAAAGTACCAAGGATTAGTGGACCTGTCTGTGGTTCAAAGCAAACTAATATTATTAGAGATGGACACATTTGACCTGTTCCACTTTGCCAAAAATATGCCTGGGCTGAAAAATCCCTGAAATGTATTAAAATCTATTGCAAACAATTTTTTTTTAGCTTTCATCTAATAACCAGCAAAATATATGCCTTTCCAACTACAGTGTATATTTGCAAGCATAAACCAATCCTAATAAGTCGGATAACAAGTTATAAAGGGACTAGTCTGATTGCCATTTTGGAGTTAGGAAGGGCTTTTTCCCCCTCTAAGGCAAATTGGAGAAGCTCCAAATATGATGTTTGCCTTCCTCTGAATCAACTAGGAGTTAGGTAGGTTATATACAGACTTCAGCTTGAACTTGATGGGCGTGTTTATTTTTTCAACCTAACTTACTACTAGTGATGGGCGAATTTATTCGCCAGGGGCAAATTTGCGGCGAATTCCCGCTATTCGCCGTTGGCGAATAAATTCGCGAAACACCAGCAAAAATTCTCTTTTAAAAACAATTTGCAAATTTTTTGCTGAAGCGAAACTGGGTAGATTCGCCCATCACTACTTACTACGTTACTAAAAATGCCATCATTAATGTAGACCCTTTATGCTTATGTTGACCAATGGCAGTGGAGAGCTGGGATAATATTAGTAAAATAATGATGTCCAGAAGGATTACCAGCTGTTCAATAGTGCTTTAAACTTGTTTTTGTCAGATTACACATGAAATACATTTTCCTGTTGGTCAGGTTAAAAAAGTTAAAACCACTATCATGTCACAGAAAGTGTTTTACTGCACAAATTACCATGCTAAGCTATGTTGTGTTAGAATTAAGTGGCAACACTAAGGGGAAGCTTTACTAAATTCACATGAAGGATTCGAAGCTCAATCTAATTTTCAAAAACATTCAAATTCAATTCGACAGTCGAATTACTTCCCCTTTAAATTTTTATTTGACTGCCTAGTTCCCAGATCAAAGCTACCGAATTGGGTTTCATTATTTTCTATCGAATAAAAAAAATTGTGGTTAAAATAGTTTGAATCGATCGATTTTATCGATCAATTGAATTTTTACTATTCGATTGATCGAATTGCGGCAAGAATCCTTCAAATTCAAATTCAAATTTGAAGGATTTTTATTCCCTAACTATTCCCATGGTCCCTTAGTAAATCTGCCCCTAAGCTCGAACACCCTACCAAATAAATAAGCCACAAGAAATAAATAAGTAAAGTATTCATTTTAAAACAATATAATTATCACAATGCAGGTTAACAATTTAATTATACAATAGAAATCGATGTGTGGTAACCCAAAAAATGAATACTAGAACAACCTCTCTTGCTAAGAATGGCAACGTTAGATACTGTAGTTCTCATAAGGAAATCAATAGATCTTCCAGTGTGTTTAGGTAATAGATGCCTGAAGAAATATGTTTAATGCATCCAGCATTATGCACATGGGCATTAAGTGGGCTGCTTCTGACCCTAAAGAGTTGATAAAAAGTTTTATCAAACATCGTTGCCTTAAGAAACCAACCTAATATTGCCTATTGACTATAGCTCACAGCATATGTTAAACACTGAGAATATTTGGAGATCCAGTCCAGCAACGTGGAATACTATATGATAAGCTTAATGGTTATGTTCCCCTTATCTACAGAATCATTCTAAATGAAGAAAAATACCTGATCTGTGCACACACTACCCCTGTTCTCTGCTTAATGTCCTATATGCTGATCACATAAACAGTGTTCTTTTTTGTCTTTCTGAAACTTAATTGCAGTTTAAAACAGATATGGAACCTGTTATCCAGAATGTTTGGGTCTTGGGTTTTCCAGATAACAGCTCTTTCCATAATTTGTACCTTAAGTCTACTAGAAAATCATGTAAACATGAAATAAACCCAATACGCTGGTTTTGCTTCCAATAAGGAGTAATTATATCTTAGTTGGGATCAAGTACACTGTACTGTTTTATTATTACAGTGAAAAAGGAAATAATTTTTAGAAATTTGGATTATTTGATTATAATGGAGTTTATGGGAGATGGCCTTTCCGAAATTCAGAGCTTTCTGGATAATGGATCCCATACCTGTATGATCAAAGTCAATCAATACAATTTTGTATACAAACAACAAGAAGCTGAGCACACTCAGGAGGGCAGAATTATATGGCTGTTTGCTCTTGCAAAGGAGGAAGGATCAGATAGAAATCTGTCCCTAGCATGTCTTTAGGGTAATATAATGAAGTATTATGGGAGTTTGTCATATTTATAATCCATGCTTGAGTATCATTGTTATTATCATTGCAGTAAGCAGAAATTTATATAAAAAAAAAATACCATCATTGGTGCATTTTTGGAGTCCTAGTAAAATATGCAAAATACAACACACTTGCCCTTGCACCTACTGTCCTAGGGATAACATTTTTAGATCACCCCTTGAAGGTCTTTCTTGCTATTTAATTCTAAGTACATTAAAGGACCAGTAACATCAAAAAATGAAATTGTTTTAAAGTAATAAAGATATAATGCAGTGTTGCCCTGCACTAGCAAAACTGTTGTTTTTGCTTCAGAAACACTACTATTGTCTATAAACAAGCTGCTGTGTGGCCATGGGGGCAGCTAGTCAAAGGAGAAAAAGCTCAAGTTACACAGCAGATAAGCTCTGTAGAACATAATGTTATCTGTTATCCATTAGTTATCCTGTACCACATAGCCTTTTTTCAGTTTCCATCATTGCTACTCAGAAGCTTGTTTATATGAACTATAGTAGTGTTTCTAAAGCAAATAGATCAGTTTTACCAGTGCAACACTACATGATATTTTCATTACTTTAAAGCACTTTCATTTTTTGGTGTTACTGTTCCTTTAATCTTTAACTTAAAAGTGGCTTCCACAAATTCCTTTTTATTTTATCAGTTAACATTCTACAGTCTTTAACGGTGTGACATTTTAAAAGTTGTTAGCCAGTAACTGAGTTTCATATGTCAATTAAAGGTGCATTATAATGTAAGTAGCTGATAACCTTTTCGGGGAGAACTGTAAAAAAAATACTTGTTATCAAATGATATTTTAAATGCTGTGCAACAATTTCCAACGGACAGAGCTGCAAAACACATCATTTTCACTTTTAAAATTTATTAGGTGACAAACGGAATGAAGTGCTACAAGTCGAAAACAGTTTTAGTCACACTTTGATCAGTGCAAAGCAATATTTCTTTTGTGCTTGCCATTAAATGATAAGAAACACTATCAAAGAGCAGTAGAATAGTTCTGTAAATGGAGAGGTCAGCGGCTGCTGTGAAATTTAACATTTGTTTTATGGTTGATCATTTCTGGGCATTTATTTCAAAATGAAAGAAAACTATTCTCGAGGATTATATACTAGACAATATACAGTATATGTAGCAAACGTTGAACATTTATATTGCCTCCTAATGTTGAGAAATAATAAAATATTTTCACATTGACATACCTTCCACCTCTAGCTTTCTCAATAGCAGAAACCTTAAGCAGCTACATTAAAACTTTCTTTTACTCTGCGCTAAACCCCACCCATTTATGAGGAAGCTGATTCATTTTTAAGTCCACAAATCAGGGCTGTGCCTCTAAGAAGGGACAATTTAAATAGCATAAGAACTAAAGCCTGCAAGGTATTTCCAGAAGTAAGAATTCAAAAGCATATTATGGCTTGGATATATTGACAAATTAATGAAAAAATATTTAAAATATTGTACTATTTGGGAAAGTGAATAGAATTTGCAGAGGTGACCGTTCCATGAACTCCTGAAATCAGCATTTCATATCAGTATTGATAAGTCCTTAAATCAATAGAAATGAAATCTCTGCCCACTCTTTAAGCACTGCCCTCACTCACCGTAAGAAAATACTGTTTCTCTTCTAGACTCAGCAACATAAAAGCTTACAAAGGAATGAAAAATAGTATTGAACTAGAAACTATACTGGTAAATCAATAATATGAAGGAGGATCAGGCCAAAGCACAACAATTCATATATATATCATGGCTGTGGGTAAACGTGATGTGCTCTGTTTTTATGCATCAACGTGACCATGAAAGATGTGTATGTAAAGTGAAACCCACGTATATTCTGCCTCAAAATGACTCATATCAATACAGAGGTTGTAATAAAAGAGAAGGACACGGGGTGGGGAGCAACTTTAATAACAACAGTAGCAAGGGTAATGTTTGTAATGTGTTCTTTAGATGCATAATAGCTAAGAACTCTCAGATTGCTATTTTCTCTATGCAGACTTTTATAATAGGTAAAATAATTAATCTTTTAGATTTTCTGTGATAAAAGAAGCACAATCAATATTCTATGAAAATCTGAATAATTTGAAGTGAAGAAAAGTGAATGGCTAGAAATGCAAATGGCAGTTGAGTACATACAGTATGTGCATAAAATTGTCGCCCATAAAGTCAATGCCTTTTCCATATAATGGATCCCATGTGCCTACTGGCATAACTACCGGGGGAGCAGGGGGATGCGAGTGTACCAGGGCCCGCACCCCCGCAAGGCCCCCCTGGCAGATTTTACCTTGCTGCAGCCTCCTTAAGATGGCTGCAGCCGCAAAAAAAAAGACACGGAGGGGGTGGGGGGGCTGTGCGCCCCGCATCCGGGCCCACCCCCACCTAGTTACGTAACTGCATGTGCCTATTGTACCAATTTACTCATGGTGCTTTTGGGAACCATGGAGTTACCACCTGTGTTTGAAGGTTGCAGAAGATCCAGGATTGCCCCGTGTCAATAGGGGTAGCAGTGTTTAGTTCAGAAAAGGAGGCAGGCGGAATACAGGAGAAATGCAAGAGAAATGCAGTAAAGGCAAGCTCAACTTTAGGGCAGTACAACAAGTGTATGGTGGTGCAAGTTCCTTTAATGAGTGGGGTTTTAAGAGCAAATTACTGCAAAAAAATGTGCTGTCCTGCAACTACTGCTTCTGGAGTTGTAAATGACTACTTATCTCACATCAACTGCATAAATGTTATTGTGCTTAAAACATTATAGATATGTTTAATATTTAGGGTCAGATTTATCAAGGGTCGAATTAAAAATTCAAAGTAAAAAAAAAATAGAATTTTGGACTCTTTTTGTGTACTTCGACTAGGGAATAGTCAAAATTAAAATTTTTAAATTTGTATTGTCTCTTTAAAAATTTGACTTCGACCATTCACCAGCTAAAACCTGCCGAATTGCTGTTTCAGCCTATGTTTTAGACTTCTAGACCCTATTTGGAGTCATTTGGTGAACACGTTCTAAATCCCATAGGTATTTTCATCTGTCCTACAGCATTGCTAGTAAATGAGGTCCATCTTTTTAGAATGCATTAAAAGAAATCAAGCCTTGCTCAGCAGTGATTTATGGTAAACAACAAGCCTTATCTATTTGCATTCACTTTAGATAATCATCACGATTTTAAAATTATCCTCAGTTATCATAAATTATCTCAAAATTGGTTAAACATGCAAATAGTCTAGTAGAGAAATGGTATTTTAAATGCATGCACCAAAGGAATTCATGCTTAACAGAAGCTCACTGATGTAGAGTATGGGTTTATTGCCCCATCTAATTGTTATTCTTTGAGTAACAAATTGAAGCTTTCACAACTGGGATTCTATAGAAACAGACAATGTTTTTTGAGCTGTTCTGCTTCAATCACTACACTACTGTATTTTAAAAAGCCATATTCACACATCTAATAAACATATAGGGCAAATTTATGAAATTCAGTGAAATGATCGAAGTTCGATCGAATTCAAATTTTTCGTAAAATCGGATATGCAAATTTGGCCTCTTCGATCATCGAATATCGAATAGATTGAATAGATCAAATGATCGGATATTCGATAATTCAATGATCGAAGGAATCAAAATTTTAAAATTGTTTGACTGCCTACTTTGCCAGATTGAACCTACCGAATTGTAATAGAAGCCTATGGGAAACCCCCCATAGGCTTCTGAGGCTAAGTCCTGCTCGAATACCATTGGTATGAACGGAGAGTTCGATCGTTCGAATGGTATGAATTGTTTGGAAACTCGAAGGAAATTTCACGATTCTTTTGTGAAACCAAACGATCAGTATCTGATTGTACGAATTCATTGAGAAATCGTACAGCCAGCATAATGATAGCCTAAAACAATTCGATAAGTACTAGATGGTCAAATGCTTATCGAATTTCGAATTTGGTCTAGCTAATTTTGGGGAATAATAGCAAATTTGCCCCATACAGTATGCTTCTTACATCCTTCAGTAACTTGTGCTTCTTTTAACGCCTAAATAGGCTTCTCTTCTGTCATGCCAGTATTTAGGTTTGGCCCTTTCCAAATAACTTAGACTTTAAAGGAACAGTAACATCATAAATTTTTTTACAAAAATTCGTTAGTATACAACGAAAAATAAACACCAAGACAAATTAATCTTTTATATAGCAAAGCCTTTATTAAGAAATAACTTACTGAAACTCCACTTCCTGTCCTCTTCAGAAAAGGCGACATGGCGACCATCCATGCTGCAGCTCTTGATTTCTCCTCCCTGGCTGGCTTCTGCATTGAAGAGGATGGAGCGTGACAGGGCTGCTGCTCTTCTGCAAATAATTTTCACAGTGCTCTTGGCCACTACGTGCTGTCTTTTGCGCATAAATCCCCTAAGATTCACAGGAGTTCTGATCAGTTCTCAGGGCTCCAGTTGTCTGTCCCGCTCCCAGTAGCACTGCATTTTACCGGCACATTCACAGCAGCAATGCCTTCCCCATCTCCGTAGATCGATCCCTGCCCCGTGACCTGTCCCTGTCCATAGACCTGAGTCCGTGCAGCAGTCCACTGGAGCTGAGCCACCACAAGTTACTGGGCAGTCTCCCACCCGCCACCTGTAGCGGCCCCTGCAAGCTGTTGGGTTCTGGAGGGTTTGGCTCAGCGTACCGGGCCACCTACATTGGAGAGATGTTCGCGCTGAAGAAGGTAAAACGCTCCACCTAAAACAGTTTGACTTCCCGGCAAAGCTTCTCGGCGAACTGAATGCACTCTGCACCAGCGCATCTACGGACGCTCAGGGCGATTATCTGCATGCGCTATGCCTGGCACCTCTCCGACAGACTGCACTTCCCGCACCGGGACGGTGTAGTGCACCTGGATCTGAAGCCGTCCAATATGCTGCTCACCCCGGGAGAACTGCGCAGGATCGGGGACTTCGGCTGCTAGAGAATGTGGGAGGGGGATGCGGCCACTGCAGGGGAACCATAGTGCACACAACTCCGCCATGTGGTGGCACCTACACCCACCAAGCCTGGTAGCATGCTCAGGCAACCCCCCAATTCCATGCAAAAGCCAGCCAGGGAGAGCTGCAGCATTGATGGTCGCCATGTCGCCTTTTCTGAAGAGGACAGGAAGTGGAGTTTCAGTAAGTTATTTCTTAATAAAGGCTTTGCTATTTAAAAGTTTAATTTGTCTTGGTGTTTATTTTTCGTTGTATACAAACTAATTTTTGTAAAAAATTTTTTGATGTTACTGTTCCTTTAATTCAGGGGTTGCAAATTTTTTTACCCATGACCAACACTGAGAAAAAACAAAGATGTATAAAGAGTTGGGGAGCGGCACAAGTCTGAAATATGTTCTTTGGTGGTTATTTGGTAGCCCCTATGTAGACTGGCAGCCTACAGAAGGCTCTGTTAAGCAGTGTACATGCTTTTTATGCAAACAAAACTTGCCTCCAAGCCTGCAATTCAAAAATAAGCACCTGCTTTGAGGCCACTGGGAGCAACATCCAAGAGGTTGGTGAGTAACCTGTTTCTCAAGAGCTACTGGTTGTGCATCACTGCCTTTGCTTATGGTGAGTTTATCTGGCAGCAATTCAGATGTTAAAACAAAATGCCTTAAAGAGATACTGCCATTGGAAAAATGTTTTTTACAAAATGCATCAGTTAATAGTGCTGCAAGATTAGAATTCTGCACTGTTCTGCAAACATATGTTTTTATATTTCCTTTTGAAATCTGACATGGAGCTAGACATATTGTCAATTTCCCAGCTGCCCCAAGTCATGTGACTTGTGCTCTGATAAACTTCAGTCAAGCTTTACTGCTGTACTGCAAGATGGAGTGATATCACCCCACTCCCTTTCTCCCCCCAGCAGCCTAACAACAGAACAATAGGAAGGTAACCAGATACACAGACCAACACAACAGCAAACTCCAAGCAGCAACATAATTAACCAAGTTGTTCTCTTTTGTTGTTTTGTGATATATACCTAGTAGTTAACATTAACAGTTAGCACCAGCAGTCACTCCTACAACAATCTTTTTCCCTATAAAGCATGCAGAACATTTTGTAGTTATGAAGTTTACAGAGACAATACACAGTAATGTAATGTGTATGTCTTGGAAGCGCAGACAAAGTAAATAGATTAAAATCCAACTATATTGTCTAATGGCTCTCACTGATTATAGTTTCAGAGATAGAGTAAGCTAAAAATTCAGAATGACAGTTTGGGGCAGATTTACTATTGGTCGAATTCGAGGGTTAATTAACCCTCGAATACAACCAATCAAATTTTGGTTAAAATGTAACCCTTCAAATTAAAATTTGAAGGGTTTTAGCGAAATTTGATTGATCGAATAAAAAAAAAAATTCGATGGAACGATTAAAATCATTTGAATCGAACGATTCGAACAATTTTAACTATTTGATCGAATTTTTTATTCATTCTAAAAATGCTGAAATAACTCTATGGGAGCTTCCCATAGGGTTATACAGCAATTCGGAAGGTTTAATCTGGCAAACTAGGGATTTGAATAAAAATGTAATGGTCGAATGATCGAATAGATTTTTATTTGAACCATTCAAATCATTTGAATTGATAACATTTTTTTAATTGGATGGTCGAAGTGCCCAAAAAAGTTATTCGAAAATTACAATCCGAATCTTTTTGAAAACAAGATCAAATTTCGAATCCTTCACACCAGGGGTGTAACTACAGAGGAAGCAGACCCAGCAGCTGCAGGGGGCCCCAGAAGGTATAGGGGCCCCATGAGGCCCTAATTTATGTACAATTTCAATAAATATTGGTAAAACAGATCAATCTCTAGACATTTTGGGGGCCTGAAAAATTATTTGCTATGGGGCCCACTAATATCTAGTTATGCCACTGCTTCACACGTATTTAATAAATCTGCCCCTTAGTGTTACATATGTATGAATTAATGTTACTTAGGTATTATAAGGTGATTTTTAACAATTTCACAATCATATCAAGTTGCAACACCTCTTTATCCCCCACCTCGCAATTTTAAATAACAAGAATGTCATCAATGAGCCTGAATTATTACACTTATCTGCAAAATGTATAATAAGGTCAGTTTAGGCTACTCAGAAGTTGCAGCTTGGTGACATTGCTTACTCTTGGGGGTACTCTATTTATTTTGCTTCAGTTTCTAAGATCTGTTAAAGACTCATTAAATTCCCACAGAGACTTGAGTTTTCTTCTTGCTGACTGTTACTTTTATAGTTCATGTTCTGAACCTACAGACCTACAGGTTTGAAAACTGTATGAATGCTGAATGCTGTCCTGCTGGTTTACTATACTGTACATCTTTTGATGCAATCCTTTTTTTCTTAAGATGCGATACAAATAAATTAATTCACAGTTCTGCAAACACTGTATTGTATCCTACAACAAGAACCAAATTAAAATAGGGGAAACAAATAAAATAAAATAGATATAGCCAAATTAAGGAAGCTTTAATTATGTTCTCAGCTCTCTCATGACAGCAGTAGTATACAACATTGCAACATAATTTCAATAACAATATTATAATAACAATATCAGCTGTAGAGCTGGATATTGTGCAGGTCCAAGAAGATGCCTAAGCTACTGAAAACATTAAATGGATACTGTCATTATTTTGATGGTGTAGTTTTTATTTCTAATTTACATTTTTTTTACAAGTACTGTATATTATGTTTTTTGTTTGTAATATTGGTTTGTAGGCAGCAATCTCAAGTTAGTTTAGATGATCCTGTGTTTTCAGAAAGAACCAGCACTTCAGGATGGAACTGCTTTCTGGCTCCTACTCAATGTAACCAAAGGAGTTGCAGTGGGACATATATTTTACTATTGAATGCTATTCTTATATGTACCAAGGAGCTGTTATCTTGTGTAAGAGAGCTGTTATCTGGTTGCCTTCCTATTGTTTTATTGTTAGGCTGCTGGGAGGGGAGGAGGTGATATCATACCTCCAAGATTTGAAAACTGCAAATCCATTTTATAGCTTAATTACCATGTCCATTTTACAAAACTTGACAGTTTATGAAAGTCTGAACACATTTCTGGGATTTTACGCCAATGTTTTATGTATTATTACAGTTTTGCTATTGAAGCTGAAATTGCCCTTTAAGCTGTGAATCTCAGTTTCTCCAAGAGACTTGCTTATCTTAAATAGTTACAATTGTTTCTGTGCTCATTTTAAATTGTTACAAAAGCATCAAAGACTGTGACTCAGTGTTCTGGGCTTTCTGCCAAAAAGCATCTGATTTTAAATAAGTTAAAAAAACTTTATATTTTTTTCTGGTACCAGTGCAGGAGACCAAAGAGAAACTTGGGCCATTTCAGTAAGAAACCCAGGCCTGTGGGCTGAAACCCAGGACTGTGGGTGATCTCACCATACCTCCTAAATGTCTCGTTTTGTGCGGGACAGTTGGGAGGTATGGTGATATCACTCCAACTTGCAGTGCAGTAGTAAAGAATGACTGAAGTTTATTAGAACACAATTCACATGACTGGGGGCACCTGGGAAACAGACAATATGTCTAGCCCCATGTCAGATTTAAAATTTGGTAGTATAAAATGTAAAAATATCTTTTATATATATATATATATATATATATATATATATATATATATAGTGACTGGGAAAAGGTGGAAAAAGGTCACTCTAGCTTTTACAGATTATCTGTTTAAGTTTAGTAGCCAGGTACTCTATTCCACAGAGCCAGGCTGCGTTATGAACTCCCAGAGGAGCTGGGGGTTCTGCCTGCTACTGCAAGAAGTAGAGGGAGTCCGTGGCTGTGAGTAAGAGCCAGATTTTGTTGTCTGTGTGGGACATTGAGGAATAGCCAGGAGGCTGAGAAAAAGACTGAGTACAGGGGTGACCCAACCTATGTTTTGTCTTGTAGTCCACAAGGGCCCAGTATAGTGAGGGAACACTTGAAAGTGAAGGTAGTGCCCAGTGGGCAAGGATTTATTTTTATGGTTTGTTTTATAAATGCTGCAATGGTCATCTCTGTTTGTGAATGACTTACTGGGAAAATAAACCAATGTTTCTTTGAAGAGCCTGTATGTCCCTGTCTTTATATTCCTTTTCCTATGCTGCCTGTCCTACCATTTGCTAATTTTCCCCCAAATTTACGTGTTCAAGCCACCAGTTTGTCACAATATATATATTACACAAAAATCAATTGTTTTCTGTCAAAGATATATGCAGCAATATCGTTAAGTAAAAATACATACCACACAATTGAGAAATCAGGTCAGAAAAAAACAACAAGCAGCGGACACAATTGCCAGCAATGAAAATAACCCCAATGTTTCAGGCGTAATAGCCTTAGTGAACTGGAATTTATAATACCTTGTATTTGTAGTTTGTTGGAGTTTGAAGACCCAATATTTGTAATATTATCTTTTCTCGTCTCAAGAGGTGGTTGTGAAGAATCCCAGTAACAAAACTTTTAGGGGGTAGTTTAAGGCTACCACAAGTTTGCCTTTTTGGGGGCAAAAGTGAAATAATGATTTCACTGTGTAAGTTTTACAATGGTGTTGAAAATGTCATGTGTAGCATTGGCCTAAGTTTAATAAGCAGTACATGCAATGTGTAAGGACTTCAAATAAGCTGCATCTCTGCAGTGGCAAAATGTAAAAGCATCCTGTGTGCATGATTGACTACTGCCAAAATAAATATACCATTACAAGGCAGAACAACAACACCACCATTTGGGACTAGCTGCTACACTCCATCAATCAAAAGTTTGCTTTGGATTAAGAGATTTCTTAACAAATTAGCTGTTGGAGTGCTTTGACGATCTTCAGAGTTCATCTGGCTCTGATATTATAGCATAAAACAGAAAACAAACAGCTGCATAAACCTTGGGAGACAACATTATTTTCAGCTGCTGCTTTAACCTAAAGCTGTTATCAATTCTATCCAGATCCAAAGAGGATTAAACTAATTCAAATTGAAAGGGTAGCATGGGGGTGAATCAAAACAATAACGGAGAAACCTATCAGCATACCATGATATGAGCTGTTAACTCTTTCTCTTGCATCATTGTAATATATTCAGTTAGGCACAAGGGATAGCAACCTGGTTCTACTTGTCTATTTCCACAGTTATCCAGCACATTGACCTGCACAATACAGAAGACATATTTGGCTTAATGCTTGTGACTAATATTTAATAAGATATATATTCATAAAAATACCATCTATAACCATTTAAACATTGATGTAAAGAGTAGATTTAGAATTCTCTTTTGAACTTGCAGGCAGTAAATGTGTAATTAGTATTTTTCTGGTATTTACTGTACATCAGTTGAAACAGTGCTCTAAAGAAATTGTACATCCATCACATTCGTCACATTCCTTGCCATAGTGGAGCTTACAATCTAATCTTGTTCACCAATTATTCACCATTGTTCACCAACCAAGGTAAAGATGGTTATCTTTAACAGCCATTCTAGCCGTTTTGTGTCAAGTTGTGTGCATGTTATAAGGCCAAATCACCCAGGTATGTAAACTTTTGATCAGGGTCATTTTGGTACTTTATGTAGTGATTTGAATATAAATGGCTTCAGCCAACCACTAACCATGGGTGAAACACACATGTTTGTGTTATCTTTCATATTCTCTGAAAAATGGTTAAAAATCATAAAGTCTGTTAGGGTACATGTTCGCTTATGACCACAACTGTAGTTATTGCAGTGATTGCTCCACTTATCTTACTGTTATTGTTTTGCACACCTTTAAACTACTCTGTATAATGATACCAATAAAGATATACTTATGCATATTATGTAAGCTGGCGTCTTACTTTTTTTAGGGTGATAGACTGAAAAAAAGAGTAATTTTTTTGGAGGTTACCCTCCTTCCCTCCTACATTTCCTAACATATGGCAACTCAACTATACAGGGGGAAAATGTTTAAGGCAATAGGACAACTTAATTTTATTTATTAAAGGTTTCCTGGGCTTGTGTATTGTATTGTAGTGGCTGTAACGTATACTTCTATTATATGTTTAATTTCACACTGTATGCAAATTAGGCATCACTAGCATAAATGTGCTTTGCCTGGTAAAGTAACGGTAGTGCAACTTCACTAATGTTCGCCTCCCTGAGTGCAAATTTGCATTTTAGTGAATTAGCGGCGGGTTGGCAAAAAATTGCTAGCGCATTTTCGCCTCTTAGTGAATTTTCCCAATAGACTCTAATGGGTGAAATAATGTGTCCATTTACTTCAATGCATTTCAGCAAATTTTTGTCTAAGCAAAACAGGTTAGATTTGTCCCTTAACTACACACAGCCATTGTTTATTTCCTCTGTTTGTTGCTAAACCAAACTTTTCAGAAATGTATCCTTCTAGTCATATATGGTGACATTTCCCCATCAAATAGTGTCCAAAGCTTACGATACTGAAACTTCCAGCATGTCTCTATATGATGTAACTGCACTCAGGGAAGGGAAACTAAAGGATTTAATTATTGTTGCTTTACCATATTTTACCCAAATGTAGTTTCCATCCAACCATAACATATTATTAAGGGCTAAAGCATACTGTGAACTTTAGCAACATATTTTTTGGATTTGTCAACAGCACCAATTGAAAATTTTTTGGATTTGACGCATGAAAACCACAAAATCTTTGGATTATTGAACAAAACCTCTTTTTTTTTCTTAGATCAGGACATCTTCCAACTGTAAACAGGACATCTGCCATTGACATCTACATGAGCTTACAGGTCTGAGTTGGAGTACAGTACTTTTTTACTCGGACCTTTAAAACCATCAGGGATAAATAAAACACAAAAAAAAGTTTTTTATTCCATGACACATGGGGGCAAATTTACTAAAATTCACCCAAAAATCCCTTGAAACTATTCGATATTCGATAAGCATTCGACTATCGAATGCTTATCGAATAGTTTTAGGCGTTCGATCGTAAGAATGGTATTTGAGCAGGTCTTTGCAAAAGAACCCTATGGAGGGGTTCCCGTAGGCTTCTATTGGTATTCCATAGGTTCAATCTGGCGAAGTAGGCATTAGAATGATTTTAAAATTTGAAATCCTTCGATCATCGAATGATCAAATTATCAAATATCTGATCATTCGATCTATTCGATAATTCGGTATTCGATGATCGAAGAGGCCAAATTTGCATATTCGATCCTCCGAAAAAATCGCACGCTCGGTATTCGATCGAACTTCGTTCCATTTGCAGGAATTTAATAAATTTGCCCCATGGTGTTTTCCCCTTTAAAAGTCCAACCAGAATAAAATAAGACCCCCTAAAAGCAAATGAGATTATGAAATTTGTCAAGTAAAAAGAAAAAAAAGAAAATGGTCTCATCCAGGCCCGGATTTGTGGCAAGGCCTGTGCATTCATGTTTTTATTACTACTTTGACTACTGCTTTATTAGTAGTGAGTCTCTTCCTATTTGAATTTCTCTTATACTCCCTAAAATGTATTAGTTCTCAAATAATGTGGCTATATCTGTTCCCCAGGAGTGCTCTACATACATAGAATGCCATCCACTTACTGTTGGAGTTTTCTGTCTACTTCTATCACCAGAGCCAAGAATAACAGAATGTATTGTGCTTTGCAGAGGAATAGTTGTCTGCTGGCAAATACAACATCTTAAAAATGCTTCACTCTGTGCCACCTGCAGCAAACTAGAAAATAAACTTTCCAAAGCAGTGTTTCGTCATCCAAGTATTGCCAACCAACAACTTCCAGAATTCCATAGCACATCATCAAGGGTAAAGCATGCAGGGAACTGTAGTGCAGCATCCATAGAAATGAACTACAGTGTGTTTGGCAAATGGAACACAAGATGTAATCTCTGCTTCTCTCTGTATGTCAATATGCTGCCATCTTCCTCCTTTTTCTATTTGTACTTTACAATTCTTGGTTTCATATTGCTGAAAAGCACTATATCACCTCCTGAAGTTGTCTTACAATGCAATACTGGCAAGCGAAAATTGGACAGTCCAAAACAATTAGCATTGTCTCATCTGCAGAGATAGGGGAGCAAAAAAGTTAATATAAATAATAATTATATCAATAATGCTGAACTCAAACCTAGCACACTCCAGCATGTCAGGAACAGTGGGGCCATAATAAACTTCAGGTTAAAGGGATACTGTCATGGGAAAAAAAGTTTTTTTTTCAAAAGTCATTAGTTAATAGTGCCGCTTCAGCAGAATTCAAATCCATTTCTCAAAAGAACAGATTTTTTTATATTTAATTTGGAAATCTGACATGGGGCTAGACATATTTTCAATTTCCTAGCTGCCCCAAGTCATGTGACTTGTGCTCTGATAAAGTTCAATCAGTCTTTACTGCTGTACTGCAGCAGCCTAGCAACAGAACAATGAGAAGGTAACCAGACAACAGATCCCTCACACAAGATAACAGCTTCCTGGTAGATCTAACAGCACTCAATAGTAAAAACCCATGTCCCACTGCATTACATTGAGAAGGAAAAACAACAGCCTTCCATAAAACTGTTTCCGCCTAAAGTGCTGGCACAAGTCACATGACCAGGGGCAGCTGGGAAATTGACAAAATGTCTAGCCCCATGTCAGATTTCAAAACTGAATACAAAAAAATCTGTTTGCTCTTTTGAGTAATGGATTTCAGTGCAGAAGTCTACTGGAGCAGCACTATTAACTGATGCGTTTTGACAAAAACATGTTTTCCCTTGACAGTATCCCTTTAAATGGCATTGGTTAAAGCATGCTGAGAGCTGTAGTCTAGTAATATCAGGAATACACCTGTGTGATCAAACTTTTCCCATAGAGTCCTGTCTGCTTTGTGTAATCTTGGCTCCCTGTGGGAAAGTCAATCCCGTTAGCAGGGAATTCATTGACTATCATTTTATTTAGGCTCTGATTTGTGGAAAGGCCACGAAGGCCCAAATCTACTGCAGCAGAATTTTAGGGGGGTTGCATGCCCAGCCACACGTGCATTGGTTAGGAAACACTGGTGATTCTCAGGAGATACAACAGTTTTAAAAAAAATTGCACATACGTATGCACAAAGGAAGGGGAGTTGACAGGGGAAATGAATGGCAGGGTGCCTAATAAAAAATAGTGTGGCTTTAAGTTAACCTTAATTACTTGTAAGTTATGTACAGTATAGCTTAATATGCCACCAAACTTTTTAAATCAAAGCTTACAGCAGTGTTTAGAGTGGTTTGACAATTCGTAGTTCCTATCAGAGAGAAAAGGTAATAATTAAAAAAGCATGGTAACAGCAATGCGTCAGAAAGGTTATCAGCAGGACACGAAGCATTGAATTAATCAGGTACAGTCGATGCACTAATAGTACTAACAGAGTTATCTTCCTTGTTGGTAATGCAGGGAGCTCTATGGCTGTATAATGGAAACTTCCAGCAACATTCTTTAACTCTGTAAGCTAAACATAATAAAGAAAGGAAAGTTAGGGTGGTTGGCTGAATATATCACAAGGAGCTAAAATCTCAAGCTTTGAACAGCTCAGTATGCTTAAGCTGTTTTATAACCCATGAATCCACACGAATATCCTGCCTTTCTTGCAGATAACCTAGAGACTATTAAAATGTTATGCTTTATAAGGAAGACAAAAAAAGAGAAATCTGTTCACATTAATATCTCAGCGTGATTCCTTGCAAAGCAATTCTTGCCAAGGAGCCAATAAGACTTTCATGTAATACATGTTATTTTTGTAGGGCATTGTTTAGCATTTTTGACATTTCAATCTGCGTATTTCTACAAATAATACAGATTATTGAGGGACCTACTAAAAGTGAATCTGCAATGACAGTGTCCACCTAAAGCTAAACAGGGCAATATTGGGAAATACTAATTAATTAGCATTTTTTTTTCAAGCATTTCACTTTTGCTTTGACAAAAAGGTACAGAATACAGTTGTCATGGGCACCCTTACAATAGGGCAGTGGTTCCCAAAGGGGAGAGGCCACAGTGAATGGTAGTCTGAATGCCAGTTACAATTTGGAGACAGAGTGCTTAAATATATGCTCTTTTAGATAGACCTGAAAACCCAGCTTGAAAGACATTTAGGTTAAAATTTGGGATTAAAAAAAAGGCGAGACAAGATGGCTGCAACTATATAGAGCTCCAGTGCTCTGTCCATTAAAAAGCTGTTTATAAGCTCTCAGACAAGAGACCCGGGGATCACAAGAGTGTGGATTGATAGCACTTACTTACCACCATGGTCAAAAAGAAGCATAAGGATGCAAGAACTCTCTCCCCATTCCTGCACCGCAAACAGCAGTGCTGGCCGGATGGGAAGTCACAAGAAGGAGCTGAATATCCAAGCAGTGCTTCTACTTTTCCTACTCTCTTGACTCACATGGAGTCACAGAGAAACACAGCTCTCACATCCACCAAGTAGAACAAGCCTCAGATGCATTATTACAACAACAAACGCTATTAAAGGAAGAAAACGCTGAGCTAAGGGAGGAGGTACTGAAACTGCAAACCAAAAAATGTTTAAATGTTCATATAAGAGGGATCCCAAATACTTTCTCCACAGCAGATTTGATAACATATTTAAGATCCCTTTACCCTACAATTAATCCAGAAACCTGGTGTATGGACAGGCCACACAGAGAGCTCGGCCCAGCAGTGCCAATAAACATGCCTCCAAAGATGCCATTTGCAAGCTTCATTACTATGAAAGTAAGGGATCAATAATTATTAAACTGTGTAACCAACCTTCCCATACTTTCCAGGGCCAGACTCTCTAATATGGCTGGCTAAGAAACTAGCAATGCGCTCAATCACACAAAAGCTGAGAGAAGCCCAGATCCCCTATAGATGGGGCTACCCTTTCAGGTTAATAGTGATCAGGAATTTGCAACTCTCCCAATTCCTCTCCCAATTGGGCATTCTAGCACAGATAATAAGAAATAAGTACTGCGGCTTATTATTAATGTACCATACATAAAATACAGACTCTGGAGGCAATATCTTGTACTTGAAACTTATTATCTTCTATCACCCCCATGCTCTCTATAGTAAGTGGGAAGACCCCTACATTGGACTTCTCTAGGTGTGGGCGGGAAGCCGTAAGTTGTTCATTTTCCTTTTGCAACTATTTGTTTAATTGGTTATGCAGTGTTATTCAATGTTGTTTAATATGCATGACATATCCTCAGAAATACTAGGCACTATTAACTGTCACAGTAATGAGAACTACATAATACAAAAAAATCTGTATCTCAAATTTTTGAATTTTTTTCAATTTAAATCGAATTTTGGGCTATTCGATAGTCGAAGTATCCAAAAATTATTTTGAAATTCAAATGTTAAAAAATCTAATTTTATTCGAAAATTTATTTTGACCCTTAGTAAATGTGCCCCAACATGTTAACAGAATTAAGAGGGATACCAAAAAAATAGGAGGTCCTATATATATGATCCCGGAGAGATAACATAGAAATGACCAACTATTTATCACAATGATTAAAGTTATTCCTATTAATGTTAATGGGTTGAACTCCCGTCTTAAGAGGCAACTATAAATGAAAGAAGTGTACACACTTAAATTTGAGATTGTGATCCTACAAGAGACACATCATGAGAAAGGGGACCCTTGGCGTCTATACAATAAACTATACCTTAACCACATTTTGGCCTCTGGACCCAAAAAGAAGGCCAGAGTGGCTATACTGATGCTTAAAGACTCTAGATTGAAGCCAGAGAAAATTACAAGAGATCCAAAAGGCCACAATTTTTTTGCCTTCAGAATGGTAAGAAATCCCTCTGCTTGTAGACAATATTTATGTACCAAACAAGCGACCCATAGCTTTTGATACTAAGGGGAAAATTCACTAAGTGGCAAAAATGTGCTAGTGTTGCCTTCACTAACGTTTGCTGCACGTACGCAAATTTTCACCAGCGCTACGCAAATTCACTAAAGTGCGAAGTTACGCTCAGGTTGGCGAACAGTAGCGTAGTTGCGCTAGTGTTACTTCGCCAGGCAACGCCTGATTTGCATACGGTGCAAATTTCAAAGTAAAATAGAAATACTTTTATGTTACAGCCATTACATTACACTACACAAGCCCAGGAAACCTTTAATAAACAAAATAAAGTTGTCCTATTGCCCTACATGTGCCCCCTGTATAGTTGAGTTGCCACATGTTAGGAAATGTAGGGGGGACAGAGGGTAACCTCCCAAAGAAATTTGCTCTATTTCAGACTATCACACTACAAAAGGTAAAACACGCCAGCATTTTTTTGGAACTTACAAAAAATTTCCATTTTTTTTTCAAACTCCTATGTATTGTATTGAACTTCCCCAGGTCTGACCTGGTGAAATAACGTCTAGCGTAAGTGGTAACGTTCATTAAAATGGTCATCTTAGTGAATTTGCATAATTACGATCCTTCGTCAGTGCACAACTTCGCCTGGCATTAGGGTGTGAAGTTGCATTAGTCTATCAACTTCACTAGCGAAAATTGTTAGTGAATTTGCGAAGTTACAAAATGACATCACGCTGGTTAATTAGCGCTAGCGTTAGATGCTTCACGCTTTAGTGAATTTGCCCCTATATGCCTGCATAAGCTTGACAAATATATGATTTTCAAAGCTATGAGACAAGCTGAGGGGTGTACTAAGAGAATATTTTACAATTAACAAAGGGTCAGTAACCTCTCATGGTATTTTATGGGAGGCACACAAACCTGTAATAAGGGGTCACTGTATATCGTTAGGCGCAGCACTGAGGAAATCAACACAAATGAATATCCAATTAAAATAACTCCTATTGAAACAGGCAGAGGAGTTACAAGTTAAGGCTCCCACTAGATCGAGACTGGAAAAAATAATACAACTAAGGAAACAAATCAATGATTTACCAAGCAGGAAAAAAGTCTAACTGCCCTGAAACAAATGTATTATGAGAGAGCAAATTGTCCCCATACACTGTTAGCAAGAAAGCTAAGCCAAATAAAGACAATGAACACACCGCAACCTACGTATACTATACTATACTATAACCTAGACTTGACAGGCTTACAGGAAGCTCCCCATATTCATAAAGATTTTACCCTATTTACAGGACATACACTTACCAATATCAACACAGGAGGAACTCAAAGCCCTTAATGCAAACATAGCAGAGGAGGAATTACAAGGGGCTTTGAAGGTAATGCCTACCTCAAAGATCCTAGGACCTGATGGCCTTTCATATTGCTACCATAAGGTCTACAAACAACTCCTATCCCCATGTATGCTATGTATATTTAACTTTTTGAAAGGGAAACCTATTCCTACCACATTTATAGAATCATATAGCACAAAACAACACATATCAAAGGAAGGTAAAGATCTAACCAGATGTAGCAATTACCACCCAATCTCCTTAATTCAGATTATAAAATCCTAATAAAGATCCCAGCCCTAAGGCAAAACAGGTTACTCCCTAAATTAATTCAAATGGATTAAGTAGGGTTTATAATGGGTTGGAAGGTAGGAGATAATACAAGGAGGATCATAGATTTAGTAGACAAAGCTAATAAAAGAAGGGACCCTATGCTACTGCTGAAGGCATTTGATCGCCTTAATTGGGATTTTATGTTCATTACTTTACAGCAAATGGGTTTCTCTGGCAAATTAATAAAGGTCCTACACTCTCTGTATCAAGATCTAAGAACAGAACTTAAAATAAGTTTTAATCATAGTCATGGAGAGAGTGTCTCAACCAATACCAATAAACCAATGGCATGTGACAGGGATGCCCTCTATCCCCTTTATTGTTAGCCCCCGGTATTGAACCCCTAGCTCAAAAAAATAGGGAACACCCAGATGTAAATGGTCACAAAATTGCCATGTACAAAATAAAAGATTCCAAATTGGAAGCTACTGTATGCCAATTAATATCCCTGACCCTCAAATTAAAATCTTAAAACTACATTTCCCATATAACTGGGAACATAAATCCATTACATACCTGTACTTGGGAAAACACATAACCCTGAATTATAGTTCCTTATATGCAGCCAATTATCCTATTATTATAGAATCTCTAAAGAAAGACCTGTTAGAATGTAACCAATATAATTTATCATGGTTTGGGTGCATTTTGTCTGTAAAAATGAATTTACTTCCTCTCTTAGTACACCTGTATGATACTTTATCAATAGCAATCCCCATTAAGGACCTCCAAAGAGCAATAATAAAAATTATATGGAGCCACAAGTGGCATAGAATAGGACAAAAAGTATTGAAGGCCCCAAAAACTTTGCACCCCGAAAAGTAAGCTTGTGATTTTAATATGCTGGATAACTTTCTATAGGCCTATCAGTACACGATCTATGACACTACTATCTAGCAACTCATGTAAAATGGGTATTGGGGTGGTTTTAGATTACCTGCTGACAAAATGGGCAGAAATAGAAAGGAACTACCCACAGAAGGGCACACAGAGGGAATCACAGAAAGGGAAAAACAGCAGAATCTCCCCCTTTCTGCATATACAATTGAGACAGTACGCTTTAACCATATACCCAACAGCACGTCTTCCACAGAATCACCCTCTTAAAAAACTATGTAGACAACCCCTTACAAAACAGGGCCTGATCATGAGGTGGTATAAAACTATTAATGAAACAGATGTTAAAAACCATCCCCATAAGTATATGGTATAGGGAGGAGATCCCAATTTCTACTTGGAAAAAAATTTGGGAGAACACAAGGATAACGAGGTCATAATGGGATGGTACCATACACCTCAACTCCTATATGAATTATTTCCAGATAGAGCAGACTCCCGGTGCTGGAAATGGGGGGAATGGGACTTTTGCATATTTTAAGGAACTGTAACAAATTGAAAAGGTTTTGGGAAATGGTTAAAGGATGGATAAATAGGGTGACCCATTGGTGTATGTGTTGGGTAATCCCCAAACTGAAAAATCCAACAAAAAAATGGTTAATTGTATACTCACATCAGCATGGGGGCTAATAGCAAAGAATTGGAAAGAAAGAATTGGACAGAATAAGATATGTTCACAGAATGGATTATTTAACTGCACTTAAAAATGACAAGGTGGACCAGTTTGACAAGATATGGGGTAACTGGGATGCAATGGAGTCCATGATAAACACTTAAAATGTAGTGGTGCAATGGAGAGCTGAAGGACAAGGGGATATAAAATATGTAACATAGGTAAGAGATTTAGTGAGGGTCTCCGATATAGATGGTATAGATGAGGGAGCAAAGTTATGGTGAACAGCCAGTATCAATGAGATGTAAATCCCAATGTCATGCATAAGAAAGTTTTCTTCTTACTTGTTGGTAATGTAGAAAACCACTTAATGCTATTTTCTCTGTAAAAAAAAAAAATATTTAAAAAAGATATATGTTGTCCTAAAGAAATTCTTGGAACTGTAGTTGAATGACTGATATACCAATGTTTTCATATCTGTGTATAGGGGGGGACTTGATTGGAACCATTTCAACAACCACTGCCATAAGGGGCAATGCCACATTTATTTTCCAATGAAGAATTTATGATGCCTAACATATTGCAACTGTTCACATGCAAGCAAGCAAATGGCATGGCAGTTGTGGCTGAATTTTTCCAAAAGTTTAAATACAGTAATTATGTTACTTTAAGGGAAAACAATGCAAAACAGTTGACACCAGTGTAATCAAGCAGCAGCCAGGTAATGACTGGATCCTTCACAAGATTGTACAGCATGTTTTGCTCAGACAATCACTTTCAATCTCACTCCTACATTACATTGTTTGCTTTTTAGGAATTTTAGAAAGTTGGATTTAAGACCTCATTAGAGCTTTCAAATGAAGTTGACAGCCAGACTATAATTCTCTGACTTTTGGGTCTAAGACTATTTTGTTCAGTGCTAGGTAAGAACAAGTCATTCTCTTCAGAGTTTATAAATTTAACTGAGCTCATGTTATCTACAATTCAATAGCATAAAGAATGATAAACATATACTACAGATGAGATAAGTCAAATTAAAGCTTCAAAAGTGGGTGGTGGACTACTATACAGCAAATCCTGGGGACTAGATCTCCTTGCAGTTCTAGAAGTGCTATGGCTCATTTCTGTTTTATCAACATTTTGGGGGAACCTGACCTTGTTAGCAACCATAAAACATGATGGTCTCAACAAATTTATCTAACTTTTTGTACCCCATAGGAATGGATTCTTAAAACAACATTGCACATGTAAACTTTTTCTGCATTATAAAGGGTCAGCATTGTGCTAATACTACTAATAATACTGATAAATTCAATTGACCTTGATTGCTCTAGGTCATCAATATTAAAATTGGGTGGTTACTATATAAACCAATGTTCACCTGTTTGTGAATTTGAGCTGACAATCTCAGAAAAGTCACAAAAGTATACAAAAAATTGATTCATATTTTGGTTAGTTCTAAAGGAAAGCATTTTCAGACTTTGTTTGGAAACTTTTATAGAATAATCTGCCACAACATGACACTTCATGATGTGACCCTAATAAGTACTTGTAGCAGCCTTTAAGAAACCATTAACAGTTTAGCATCAAACTGCTGACGATTATACGAATTGTAGCACTGGAAAGAAATGTAAATAAGCTGTAAAATTCACTTCACGTTTCATTCAGGCAAACTGAATGTAGCACAATAGAACCGTCAAAGAAGTGAATTCTTCATTGTCTTCATATGTTATTACTTTAAAGCTTTGAACGTTCTAGTCTATACACATGAAAAACATGTTTCTTTATTGAGAGAAAGGCTTTACAGTCAGTATCCTTTTGCAGTTTGAGGTATGTCTTATACAGTCTCTCTTAGTCTGCAAAATAACAAAGAATTTAAGAAATAAATCTAATGTTTCTCTATAGCATAACTGGAGAAAGAATAATTAATTTACATGCAGTGAAAAATGTTTACAGTGAAATTACTTTTGGCCTTATACTACTTAGGGGCAGATTTACTAAGAGTCAAATTTGAGGGTTAAAAAATCCTCAAGTTCGACCATGTGAATAGTTAGGGAATAAAAATTCTCCAAATTCGAATTCAGAGGATTTTTACCTCTATTTGATCGGTCAAATAGTAAAAATTCGATCGATTCGAACGATTTTGACCATTCAATCTAATTTTTTTATTCAATCAAACTTTTTGAATCCCAATTCGGTAGCACTGATCTGATGAACTAGGCAGTCGAATACAAATTTAATGGGGAAATACTTTGACTGTCGAATAGTCGAATATTCAAATAGATTTTTATTCGAATCATTCGGTTTGATTGAATTTTCAAAATTCACTGGTCGAAGTGGTCTTCAAAAACATTCGAAAATTCGAAACTTTTTGAAAATTCTCACAGCACATACTTAACAGCATATTTACCTAAATCAACCTGACAAAACCTTGCAAACATTATGTTGGCATTGTAATATTCATTAAGATTGTGCTACATTCAGTACACAGATGGAAAAATAAATATATCTTTAAGGTTTGAAGCTCTAAGTGAAGAGCCAGCCCCACTGGGCAGTGTCTGGATGAAGAGATGAAAGAAGAGATTGAACTCTGCATCTTATTTTAAACAGAAAACTCAAAATCACAGCTTATTCGTCAAAGCAGCTTTGGGGGCTATCCTTAATCAAATGTCATATTCTACAATATTGTTATGATCTTTACAGTGGTTGTATGAAAGCTTTTATTGGCCACTAGCATATTCTGACATATTGACATTTCTGACCTTGGATTGGAGACAAAACCAAAGATTAACACATTCACTTCACTTATCTGTGACTAATACTGTAAATTGATATCAAGCAAGTGTAAATGAAAAAAGTTCATGACAGCAGCAGTTCCTTGCCTCTTCAATGCATTTAAAATGATCATTATAAGACTTTACTAAATTGATTAAGCATAATGAATAAATGAATACATATACAGATATACATTTTCTTTTTTTACTTGGGGGATCCTATGTAAGTCCTTAAGGAATTACAGAACTACAATTTGCATCATACTTGTTTCTGATGACAGTTGTAGCACTAAACAATTGGAATCTGGCATCCATGATTTAGGAATGATGCTTATATGTCCTAATAACAATAATTTAATAATAATGCGGCACATACTGTACCACATCTATTAAATAGCCTCTTACTGCAGGGGGAAAGCCCACAATCACTGAAGCATTTATACAGCTGTGGGTCACCTTCATTTATGTAAGGTTTGATTCCAGTTTTTAGCTTCCTAGACAAGTCAATAGCTGCTTCTTCTTTATGAAATCTATTTAAAAAGTACTAGACCCTTTCTCAGGATATATGGCAGGTACTCACAAAGTCCATAGACAAGCATAAGAAAAGAACAGGTACAGAAAAACTTGACTAAGTGTGCTGTAGTAAAAAACTATTTTTGAAGGCTTAACAAAAAATTGTGTTTTCTTTTACTATACTTAACCCACCTGCCTGCTATATATCCAGAGCTCTGTTAAAAAATCATCAGTTATACTTTGGCTATGTACATTTTCTTATTGCTGTATCAAGAAACTTGATTCCTATGTTTATCCTGGGCTATTATAATCAAGATCCTAGATGTTACAGATGTTAGTTCAGGATGTTACACAGTACATTTAACTCACAGAATATGGGCACAGACAGTGTATTAGTTACAGTCAGTAGTAATACTCGCACAACAGGTGTCACTTTCCCAATGTGCAGCCTTATACTGGACAGTGAACTCTATCAGGGAAGATTCTTGCCCCAGCCACCCTGAGGCAGCTTTTGTTCTGCTGCAGTTGCCCTTGCCTCCACTCTCACCTTTCCAGGGGGGTTCACAGCAATCCTCTATATGCTAGGTCAGTGTGCAAAATTGCATTCTCTGGGGCAGATTTACTAAGGGCCGAAATTTCTTAATTCGCCTATGATAACAACTGTTCTCTTTTAGAGATTATTGATGCTTTGCTAACTACCCTAACTATCTCTTACAAAAAGAATAAGTTATAAGAGGAGTCATCCCTCAAATTAGCTACTCCTATTCTTTTCTTACCAAACCCTTCTTCTTCAGTCCCATACACCCTCTTCAGCAATTTAAATTCAAAGACACCAAACCTTGGGATTATCTTACTTTTACAGACTACTGACCTAACATCCCTGACCTGTAGGAGGAAACAGCTTCCATTCTACATTAGTGGTGATGATCTGAAATGCACATGTATTATTTAGGCTTGATAAGTCAGACATAATGATATAGGATCTTAACGTTTATTGTAAACACTTTTTAATCTATATAAAACAAGCAGCGGCTTGTTAATTTTGATGGTGAATTTTGTTGTTTTAGTGGATGTGCACAGTAAGACCATTTTGATAGAAAGCCCATTTTTTTGCACAAAAAAGTATACTTTTAACTTAAGTGGAAGTATTCAAAAGCCTAGGAATTATAGTAGGTTCATAAGCTTTTTTTTTTCCATTAGAAGCGAAGGTGTTTAATTAAACTTTACTTGCCCACTTGGTTTAATCCCTGCAGCCAACCAGTAAAACACTGGATGTTCTTTATTTCCCAAAACAAATGCTAAAAATTCTCAAAGGCATATGGCATAAAGAGCCACAGGAGAAAGCCAATAAAGGATTTATCAAATATGCCTGCTGAACCAGTAAGCCTATAAAAAGTGAATTGAAATAGAAGAAACTACTTTACAACTAATCCTAAAAAAACATATTACTGAACATTATCAGACCAATAGAATTGCCTTTGTGGAATTAAAATTGTTGAATATTTAGGACCTGGAGTGCACATCTATAAGCAAGCAGGGATTTACATAAAGCAAAATCCAAATATAATCCAGATATTGTTCCAAACTGCAGTTACCCAAATAACCTAATGGTAAGCTAGGATTCAAAAGTGTAATATTTCAAAATCTTGATATAAAGGTATCTAAGCTTTACTTATGATTCACAAACAGGGCATGCTTTGTTAATAACCTCACAGCCAGTGGGTAATATTTCTGCCAAATAACACTGGGGTCCTGAGTTTGATTCTGGCTTGGGCGCTATATGCAAGCGTGAGGGTATCCTCTGGGGAACAAACACAAGAGGTCCTCTGCACTCAACCCATTATCAATATGCAACTTACTAGCTGCTTTCAAAGATTAATTGTCTCCCAATTATATTGACCATAACATGAATGATAGGGTCTTTACACTGTAAACTCCACAGGGGCAAGGATTGATGTGCATGACATATGATCTTTGATAACATTAAGCACTATAAAATATCAGAAACTATAATATATTTATATTTGGATTTTTTTTTAAATAAAAAAACCTTAATCCTTTCATTGATGTAGGATCAATATAGGCCACTGTTTGGCTACTATTAAAATGTCTCATAACATCTCAGCTCTCAGTGGAAACTGATACTTTATTAAAGTATCTGTCAACATATATCAGATACAGAGAGTTCTCTTTAGATATGTGAAGATTCAGGGGTAGCAATTCATTCAGCTGACATTATGTCATAGCAATCAAATGAAGTCTATCAAGAATGTCAGCACTGGTTTGTTGTGTGTTTTATACTGGCTTTTCCAGAAGTTGTAAATCCCCTAACTAGTTAGCCTACACTGTCTATATTTTTTTTTTTTAATTCTTCGAATAAATATTTATCAGGCAAAACTTTTCATTTATATTGAAATAATTCCCCATCAAATGCTTATATTTTTTAACATTGTCCCTTAGATCTCAATGTTGCATGCTTGTATAACACAGAGGGGGTTATTTATTAAAATCTGAAATGTTGTCACTATTTTCTGAAAACCCCTCCAACCAAATCCGCACAGACTTTTCCCTCATTCATCAATACATTTTCACGAAAATTTGTTGTGTGGAAAAGACTCAATAAAACAGAATAAAGTGATGTTTTTCAGATTTGACACCCAAAAAACCCAACCTTTTCTGATTATCACCAGAAAACCACAAATACTACAGATTATTGTACAAAACCCAACGCAGATTAGGATATCTTCAAGATGTCAATGTGACACCTGCCATTGCCTTCTTTATGATCTTGGCAGATCTGAGTTGGAGTACTTTATTTTACAGACACCAATGGAGTTTAATAATTCACAAAAAAAAATGTTTACTTTCTCCTTAAATTTGTTTTTCCTGAGCAGAAAAAAATCTCCAAAATACAGAGCACGATTCTAGGAGAAGTGATCCGGAATAACATGAGACAAAAGAGAAAGCAGAAAAAGCAACAAAAGACGCAAGCTCACACAGTAAGCTGCAATCAGAGGTGGAACGATGGGCAGATAAAGTAACTGATTTGGAGGACAGATCACTCTGAAACAACTTGAGGCTAAGGGGAATACCAGAATCGGTAGGCACGCAAGACCTAGAGCATTATCTACATCAGCTCGCGGAAGCACTCATTCCTGATACACATCAACTCAAGAGGGCAATAGACCGGATTCACAGGGTCCCCAAACCCAAGTCAGCTCCAGAATCAGCGCCAAGAGATCTACTGGCAAGATTTGTCTTCTACAAAACCAAAGACAAACTCCTGATGCTCTCAAGGAAAAGAGAGGGAGGGCCAACACAGTATCAGTAGCTAGAAATATACATAGACTTGTCACCGACAACACTACTAAAAAGAAAAGCCTTCACAGTAACAAAGATACTACGTCAGCACAGTATACCCTACCGCTGGGGATATCCACTCAAATTAATCGTCCAGAAGAACGGGGTGCCCACCACATCACTGACAGCAGATGGAATATCACGCCACATGCAGAAAATTTACACAATATGTTACATAATGTTACTATATTGGTTATATCTTTTAAGTCCTTATTTAAAGTTTTTTCAATGTTTTGCATTAGATATGGTTTTGATATACTGTATGTTACTAAAGGTCAATGCACAACTCCATCTTTAAAAAAAGGTTTGAAAGTCATTGTATACAAAAGGTTGCTGGGAGGAGAGCAGGGGGTCTGGTCTACGGAAATAATTCGATTATACTCTCTTAATGCGGGGGGCTTAAATTCCCCCCATAAAAGAAATGATACACTATGAGACGTGTACAAAGCAAAAGCAGATATACTATTCTATCAGGAAACACACTTTTCACTTAGCAGAAGAAAACCTCCCAAATTCTCAATACAAGCAACAATCTTTAGAAAACTGATACACAACTATGCATTAATAGATGTATGGAGGTCAAAATTCCCAATAGCAAAGGATTTTACCTACTTTTCCCAAAGATTCCACATCCACACTAGGATTGACCTATTTCTCACAGACCCCCAGACCACTTCACAGGTAAACAAAGCCTGGATTGGATTAAGAACGTGGTCAGACCACGCCCCTATAGGATTAGAACTCCCAACAAATGGCTATACAGAAAAACTACCATGGAAGCTTAATAACAGGTTACTACAAACACCAGACTGCAAAAACCACATAGAACAAGCAATACTGCAATACTTTATGTATAACAATCGCGCAGACACTAATCTGCAAACAATATGGCTGGCACATAAAGCTGTAATTAGAGGGGAACTAATCTTACAGACAAAGCAGCTAAAAAAAAACAAGAGAACACTCTCAATTGCAACTAGAAACACAATTAGCAGAAAAACAAATAATACATAAACTATAACACCAACACAGTTAACCAAATCAAGGAAACCCGCACCAAACTAAATGAATTAATAGCAGCCAAAACAGCATATAGACTACAGTCACTAAAACACTTATACTACACCAAATTGAACAAAGCGGATAGACTACTGGCAAATTTACTTAGACATAAACAAGCATTCCAGTATCTAACATCAGCGCAGACAAAAATCACAGACCCGAAACAAATCGCAAATAAATTTGCTCAGTACTATGAAACCTTATACAGTACAATCTACGATCTGACCCAGACACACCAAATCCTTTAATAGCCAACATTGCCTCTTACTTAAACAAAACAACCCTTCCAACACCCTCAGTGCAACAATTGGAAACACTAAGTAAACCAATCACAATAGAAGGCATCCAAACTGTAATTAAAAACCTAAAACCAGGAAAATCACCTGGTCCAGATGGATTCACAAACCAATATTACAAAATTTTTTCAAACCAGAAAGCCCCATATTTAGTAAATCTATATCAAAACATAATGGACACAGGAAATATTAACCAAGAATATCTCGAAGCCCATATCATAACTATACCTAAGCCTGGAAAACCCCTAGATCTATGCCAAAACTACAGACCTATAACACTTCTCAACACAGACCTTAAAATTTATGCCAAACTGCTAGCCCAAAGACTTAATCTGGTGCTGCTTTCCCTGGTCAAGAACGACCAGGTAGGGTTCATCCTAAACAGACAAGGGGCAGATAGCACCAGAAGATTCCACAATCTTCTTCACATTTTGAAACAATCTAAACTACCAGCCCTTTTACTTTCATTAGATGTAGAAAAGGCATTTGATAGGGTCAACTGGGAATAAATGCAGGCAACCCTAGCAAAGTTTAATTTGGGAGATACTTTTATAAAAGCTGTTGCATCATTATATTCCAAACCGACAGCTAAAGTATGTACAGCAGGAGCCCTCACAGGAGCATTCCATCTGACTAATGGGACGAGACAAGGTTGCCCACTCTCGCCTTTGATCTTTGCACTAATGGTCGAACTCTTGGCCCAAGCCATACGAGAAAATCAAAACATAAAAGGCATAACCACCCCCACTGGGCACCAAAAAATTGGCCTATTTGCAAATAACATACTAGTGCTCATACGCAATCCAATCATATCCTTACCCAATTTACTAAATGAACTGAGAGAGTTCCAAAGGATCTCATCGTTCAAGGTCAATGCAAACAAAACACAAGCAATGGTAATTAATATACCCAAACAAACTCTGCTAGGGGTAACCCAAAATTATCAATTTGAATAGAGAGAAAACATCATCACATTCCTGGGGATAAAATTACCTAAGGATCCGGAAATTATATACAAATTAAACTACCTACCATTGTTGAAATTAGTTGAAACGGAATGCAATAGATGGCACAAAGAAATAATCTCCCTGTTAGGACGTATAACGGCAGTGAAAATGAACCTGCTCCCCAAGATATTATATCTATTTCGCACCCTGCAAATATCACTCCCCCTCCACAGTTTTTAAAGAATCTACAAAAAACCATCAACAAGTTTATTTGGCAACAAAAACCAGCAAGAATAGCCCACAGTATTACACAATACCCCAGATCTATGGTAGGGATGGGAGTACCAAATATCAGGAGTTATTATACAGCTTTGATTTTAGAAACTGCTGTACGTATGCATGCAATGATAGGGTGCAAAACATGGGTAGACATGGAGGCAGATATGATACAGGACAAAAAGCTCACACAACTTTTTTGGTTGCCTAAATCAAGCAGACCACCAACTGAACACCTATTGCCTACCACTAAACTAACATTAAAAATTTGAAACGCACTTTCAACAAAGTACAAGTTTGGACCATTCCCATCACCACTACTACCATTGACAGCACTCAAACAATTTATACCACAAATATCCTTAAAGCATTGGACGGAGGCAGGTATTCTGAAATTGGGAGACCTGTATTTTGCAACATCACTACGACGTTTTGAGAATCTAGTGAAACACAAAGGCATACCACAGAACCAAAGATATATCAATAATTGACACATTTTCTTCAAAAACACATAAAGGATTACAAATCAACCCTTACATCCACTCCAATGGAGTTCCTATGTGGCAAACATTGGAATGGCAAAGCAATACTATCAGAATGCTATAAACTCCAACTCCAAAGAGATGAAACTCAGAAACTCCCATATATGGAAAAATGGGAAAACGAGCTTCAAATCCAACTCACCCCTGCGCAATGGAGGGAAAGTCTAGACAGACCAAAAGGAGCAACACTCTGCAAAAATCATGTTGAATCCCATATGAAACTGTTAACTAGGTGGTAACTAACGCCCACAAAGATAACATCATTCACCTCCAGCTACTCTTCCCAATGTTGGAGACAATGCGGTCAGCAAGGCACAACCCTCCACATGTGGTAGCAATGCCCAAAAGTAACCTCCTTATGGACGGAGGTATTTAAACTAATACAGTCAGTACTTCAACTGGACATTCCCAATCACCACAAGTCGCATTACTACAACTCTACCCAACAAAAATTTCAAAACCCAACAAAAAACTTTTGTTTCAGATCTTTAATACAGCTATCACTTTAATTGCAAGGTCTTGGAAAAAAACCGAAACACCTGCAATTCAACAACTTATAATGCAACTAAATGACAGGAAAACAATGGAAACAAGAATTGGGGGAGCCCAGGAACAAAGAAACTAGATAAACAAACTGTGGGAACCATGGTCAATAAAGCAAGCTCACATGTCTACCCATGTTTAAATGTTTAAATATGTTGTAATAAATGTATGGAATGTAACAACCGCATCAGAGTAGGAAGCTACTTTTTTGTCTAAATATACTAATAGAACCACTACTTTTGAAAACACATCAGGAATAAGATGGAATTTTATGGAAAGCGAATATAACAACTAAATGTTTACTGTACATATGACCGTAAATCATGCATTATTTTATATTGACATGATCTTGTAAACTCAACAAAACCTTTTCAATAAAAGTTTGAATTACAAAATTCAAATTTCAAAGTAATTTTTGGGTACTTTGAATATCAAATAGGTCAAAATTTGATTTGAATTGAAAAATATTCGAATTGAATTTTAAAATTCGAAAATTGAAGTATTGTCTCTTTAAAATTTTTGAATTCGACCCTTCCCCACCTTAAACCTGCTGAATTGCTATTTTAGCATATAGGGGACCTCATGAAACCTTCAATGAGTGCTTTTGGAATTTTTTCAAAATTACATTTTTTTGGCCAAAATCGTTCGAATCGATGCATTTATTCAAAAAATGTTATCCAATTAAAATGCGCCTATTCAATCGTAAAAGGTCAATTTTTGATCGAAAACACACTAAAAAGAAATCAGTGGTCGAATTTTGAAGTTTTTTAACTTCGAAATCTGACCATTAGTAAATCTGCCCTTAATGTATGAATTACGAAAATATTAATTATCCAGAAAACCCCAGGTCCTGAGCATTTTGGATAACAGGTCCCATACCTGTACAGTGGATATCAGATCTTTTTGGGTAATGTCAACCTTTTAGATTTGTTGTTGAGTTGTTTAAAATAATTTAGCCATAAATGTAGGAAGGAAAAGAATAAACTGGAGACAATTATGATGCTTAAATGTACATAAATTGAAAAATTAATCTTATGAATAGAAATTTAATGCAGGGGTGTTGATGTGTTATTGTTACAATAGCAGAGCCCTGTACATAACCAGATTTTGTGAAAAACCAGCAGGCCTTGCTAATTCAGTGCTAAAATTAAGTTACCCCAATAGACTTTGGCTTATTTCTAGATTTGCAAAAGACAGTCTGCTGTCTCGCAGTATTACTTTCATTTTATATTGTCAAATTTGCTCTGATCCAATCTCACTTGACACAGATTCTGCTACATCTAGTCACCCAGATAGAAGGTGATTATGTATAGAAAACAAAAGTGTAGCCTGCATGTTAATACATGTTGATTTGCCTATTATGAAGGCGTTTGTGTGATGTTTATAAAACAGAACTCCCTTCACACTTTCTTCCAGGCACAGGCAGAAAAACATTGCCGGTCATGCAAATCTAAAGCAGGACATTAGCAGTGCATGCATGAGTTTAAGTTGTTGCACTGATTTCCATAATGATAAAAGCAGAACATACATATATTATTCCTTTATTGTCTGTATTGTGATTGAATTATACACATTAAGTTGTTCTTCGGGACACTATTAATTTAGACTTGATTGAAAGGAGATATAGTGTTTCTGCACATAATGCAAAATCAAGGCAAGCTAAAATCGATAGGGAAAAGGATATAGCAGTAAGCAGTAAAAAGAATCCAAAA
>CM044446.1:32547154-32558369 GCA_024363595.1 Xenopus borealis
TGAACTTGATGGACTCGGTCTTTTTTCAACCCAATTTAACTATGTAACTATGTAACAAAACTTTCTACAGTGAACGCTCTTTCCTATGTCTTTGCCTAAGCACAATAAACTAAACCAAGTCTGTGTATTTGCTTGTTGCAGGAAGAATACTTGAAGCACATGCATTACTGAGCTGTCTTCATTTTAGATTTCATTATTTTTACGCATGATAAGAAAAGGCACATCATGTTTTAATCTATTTCTGTAGAAATAGCGTCTTGATTTTTTCAAAGCATAATTCAAAAAGTAATGAATATTTATTAAGCGAGACACTCTGTTTCTGACATTTAGTAAAATGTACAAGTAGCAATTCATAGGCAACTATTGATTTGTGGAACAATTGCCTTGGTAGTATCATTAATGACAAATACCTATTGTGGTTAAACTGTCTGATGTACAAGCACATGCTAAGAATAGACAAAAGGCAAGAAAACCCAGATCTTTATCAGTGTCAACTGCCACATCCGCCAGCTAGTACTGAACTACCACTGCCGCCATCACCCACTGTAAGCAATAGTTCATTGTACACTGTGGGAGATGCAGGTGATTATTATCTGGAGGGTGATAGATCTGGCACTTTATTTATGATTTTGGTTTGAAGGTAAGTATCTACACTTGCCACAATAAGAAGATTATTTATTAAAGTTCAAATGCCAAAAATGTTTTCAAATTCTAGGTGTTTTTTTTTACTATGGAAAAAACTATTTTTTTTCTAAGATTTATTATACCGTGAGGATAGAAAAAGTTTGAATCCAACAATCTGACATCTCAGACCTATTGAGGGTATATATTTAGGTATACATGTCATTGTGAGAGGTCACTATCTTATTTGATCTGCACTGGAATTTTCCAAAAATTCTAACTATTTTGGAATTGTCAGCCAAAAATCTTAAAAATTCTGGCTTTTCAGGAAATTGCCTGAAAAAATTTTGTGATTCAGGAAAAACTCAAATAATTCAAATAAAATCAAATAATAAGAGTGCTTTTTAAATAATAAATACGCTCCAATCGTGGATTCTAGTTTGGTGGGACTTTTTAACTAAAATACTCATAAATTGATAAATATGCCTCTAAAACTCATATAAATCAGGTTTATGATTTTCTTTGTGAATTATTTTCCTTATAGCAAACACAAAAATCTCTGCATTTAGAGTCCAGTCTGCAATCTAGTGATTGTGCCCCTAGCAGACACTTTTATCATTTAGGGGCAGATTTACTAATGGTCCATCAAATTTTTTTTTGGGGGGGGGGCATTTTCTATCAAATAGGTCCATTTTCAATCTAATAAAAGTCATATGAATTGTTCGAATGCATCGATTAGAACAATTTAGGCCCCAAAAACAATCACAAAAACACTCCAGGAGGTCCCCCATAGAACGATTAGAACTATTTAAATAAAAAAAAAAAACTTAGAATTTCCAGGACAGGAAAAGGTTCCAGGAGCAATGGCAATTCGACAGCTGTAAGGTGGCGGTGTCGAATTCAATACTTTATAAAGAGACAGTAATTTGAATTTTCAAATTTTATCGATTCAAATCGAATTTTGGGCTATTCTATAGTCAAAGTAGCCCAAAATTACTTAGAAATTCGATTGAGATTTTTATTGTCAAGAATTTCCCTGAAAGTTTTTTGAAAACTACAGTACAGCGGTTTCAGTAAACAATGTTTTTTCTTGGTATCAATGGAGCTTGTATAAATACACAAACCATTCCAGCATTATACTGGTAATCATAAAATACTATTATTAACATAAACCAATTTACTGTTCAAAGTAAAGTATTGCTTCCTATAAACAGTTAAATAAAACTGCACTGACATAACTCCAAAAAACAAAATAGCTTGGTGTCAATAGATCAATTCAAATATGCATGTGCATGTATATTTTGTGATTAATAATTCCTGTCTTATTTAAATTGTACCCGTATCCTAAACAACCCTAAAGCAGATTTATCGTATAGAGCGATGCTTAAGTGACAAGTAAATAATGGGAAACAGATGCGCAAATGGTTTTCCTATGTAACTATGTAACTATATATCATTTAAGTATGGGCCATTTGTAATAATTTATTACAGTAGAATACTTCATTAGAAAAGAGCATCGTACATCCAATACTGACATTTATGCACTAAATATACAAATTGATGAATATTTCCCTATTGTTATGCTGACAAATATTCATTATCATAGCACCATGTCTTTATAATATACATATTATCTACATGTAGCTGAACTGAACAAAAGTGAAATAATACTAGGGATGAGCAAATCTGTCCTGTTTCACAACAAGATTAAATTAAAATGATGATGTTAATTGGTGTTTGTTTTTCCAGGAAAGTGCTTTGGAGTCATTGGGCATTTTCTATTGTGCCATAAATGCATTGGAGCCATTTTTCATCGCTAATAATTACATTTTTATATCATTTAATCCAAATTATTTAATTTTCAAGTATCCAGACCCTGGATTGCTTAAGCCATATGCTTATATTTATGCAGCTGAAATACAGTATACTGTATTCATTTGAAACATAGAGCAAATGGGATAGATTTTACCTATGCTTGCACTCTCCGCATGTTCAAGTTTATCAGGAAATTTCAAAATTTCCTTAAACCTTTCCTCGCAAATTTCAGCCAAGAAATGCAACAAGGTAGTTTTCTGGTTGGGAGATTTGGTGTCTCTGATCTGTTAATTTAATTTTGATTTGTTTTTATTAAACTCTGGTCAGGCTTATTGAGCTTATTTAAGCTTTATGCAGCAAAAAGCCAGAATCTGAAAATACACCATCTCAGACCTGTCGACGTCAGTGGCAGAGGTCCCTATCCTATTTTGAAGTTTAGTCCAATAAATTCACAGTTATTGCAGGGAATGCTAAGTTAATATTCCTCAAATGCTCACCTCCGTGCTCCTGCCCAAGCACTTGCAAAGTCAATCAATCCAATAGAATGGAGGAGGCAGAGGCTCAGAACTTTGCTGCAATTTCTTTTATTAGGAGTGTATCAGAACAACATATTTTGGGCACACATGCCCTTTGTCAAATGTATATGTATACATCAATGGCAGAGGTCCCTATCCTATTTTGAAGTTTTTGTGGTCTACGCCGAAAATCCTACCTTTTCAGACAAAAATATTAAAAATTCTCGCTTTTCGGGAAAAAGACCAAACATATTGAGTAATTCAGGATTCTTCAGTGGATTCTTGTTGGTCAGACTTTTTTATTTAAAATAATCAGAAAAATTATTTTGATAAATATCCTAAAAGTATACTATTTTCAAATAAAAGCGAACAGTTAAGGGGCAAATTTACTATTATTCCCCAAAATTAGCTTGACCAAATTTGAAATTCGATAAGCATTCGACCATCGAATGCTTATCGAATTGTTTTAGGCTATCATTTTGCTCGCTATACGATTTCTTGATGAATTCGTTTGATCGAATACCGATCATTCGATTTCACAGAAAAATCATGAAATTTCCTTTGAGCGTCTGAAAAATTTGTACGATTCGAACGAACAAACGCTACAATCGTACAAATGGTATTTGAGCTGGACTTCATCGAATGATCGAATTATCGAGTATCGGATCATTCGATTTATTCGATAATTCCGTATTCGATGATCGATGAGGCAAAATTAGAATATCTGATTTTACAAAAAAATCGTATGATCGGAATTCGATTGAATTAAATCGAACTTCGATCATTTCACGTGAATTTCGTAAATCGGCCCCACAATAAATCATTGCCATATACCATCTTTAATGGCATTTAAAACTGTGTCACCTTCAGCTGCAAATATTGCTGTGGTCGACACAATTTTGCACAATGGCATAAATGTCATATCAAGTCAGCTTAAAATATATCCCCCAATGTGACACTGAGGTTTGAAAAGATGGAAAGAGATGTTTATAACACCTTTGCAAATGTCTGATTAGCATATGACACCAGTTTTGGCTATGCTGGTGTTAAAAATGCCCTCTAGTTGAAAAGATGAAAAATCCATATAAATAATATAATAAATTATTATATAATTTATTATATAATTCTAAAATTTTACTTGGTTGGTTCAACTTTTACTTGATCCAAGTTGAACCAACTGTGCAACGTAAGACTTATTACAAGCAATGTATGTCTGCACAGGCAACTGAACCTGATGCACACGTTAAATGAACAGTAACATCACAAAATGAAAGTGTTTTAAAGTAATAAAAATATAATGCAGTGTTTTCCTGCACTGGTACAACTGGTGTGTTTGTTTAAGAAACCCTACTATTGTTTATATAAATTAGCAGCCATTTAAAGGAGAAAAGGCTCAGGCTATACAGCAGATAGCAGATAGGCTCTATAGAACATAATGGTGATATCTGTTATCCACTATTTAACTTGTGCCATATATCCTTTTTTCATTGTCTGCCATTGCTACACAGCAGCTTGTTTATATAAACTATAGTAGTGTTTCTGAAGCAAACAGATCAGTTTTACCAGTGCAGGTCAACATATCATGAAATTTGCATTGCTTTAAAACACTTTAATTTTCTGGTGTTGTTGTTTCATTAAAAGGTTATAAAGTGAAACTTTAATTTTGCCCCCATGGTCCACAGTTTGGGAAACACTTACTCCTAATAGATAATGTCTATCGTAATTTAGATGATTAGATGGAAACCTTCATATACATACTCAGTAGCTCCCTGAATTTTTATTTCTATATAATGTTTTGGAAAGCATTTTATACTTACATTTTAATATTTATTTTGATATTAATTCTTGTTAATATAAAAAAAATTATATGTAATAATATTACATTTTTAACCTTTTAAAATCATAGAATCTATTTTAAGATTTGTGAAACCAAATTATAAAAAAAAGTATAATTTGATTAATTCCACACACTAGACTGCAAGCTCTGGAGAAGACAGTTGCCACTACAGGTTGTGTACAAATTCAGTCTTTGTTAGATGAATGCCAATTACCTTGAATTATGCAGCTTCAAAGGCACAAAAAAATGTAAGTGTATTAAGCTAGGAAAGTTCAATGTACAATACCTATCATTTGCCTGTAAACAACTCAGGAAAATTATATACTGTTTTCCTGGCAAATTTTATTATATATAACACCGCTTAGCACAAAACTATTTGTACAGTAAAAGCAAATGTGGTTACCAAGGAGCCTGAAAAAAGTGTGCATTACAAGAAAACAGATATTAAAAAAAACATACATACTGCAAGTTACAGCTAAATAACTTCCTCCTGCATATATACATACCCCTACTCAAAGGATTTTTTTTTACCATTTACTAGAACACTGTTATTAGTATTCCTAAAGCATTAGTATGGAATAAAAATATAATGTGCTTGCACTGCTGCTCTTTAATGATACAGGCATGGGATCCATTATACAGAAAGTTCAGAATTACAGGAAGGCCATCTCCCATTGACTACATTTTAATCAAGTTGGACTTTTGATCAAAACTCACAAATTCAAGTTGGGAGCGATCCAAACTGGAATTCAACTTTGAGATTTATCATACCCTGACCCTGGGAACTACTTGAATTTGACTATTCGCCACCTAAAACCTGCTGAGTTCATGTAGAAGTCAATGGCAGAGGTCCAGTGACCTATTTGAAGGTGTTAATAACCTTCCTGCCATTCAAGTTTTGTTCGGAGAACAAACAGTGGTTGCCTTAACTGAAAGAGGAGGAGGGATCATAAATTCATTTATTTTTAAAATGAAAATTGTATTTTTATAGTTGCTAAATGCAATAACGGTTACAGCATCTGAACATTGTAATCCTCCAAATCAGATTCCATTTCAAAAGCTAATGAAAAAGTTGAAATCAAGGTAATAAAATATGATTATATTCATTTGAAAGCTAACAAACCTGAAAAGTGACTAATAAAAATATTTTGTTGCATTTATAAAATGTAAAAAAGTGCCAGCAACAGTTTTGAAGTTTATTATATAGGTATGGGCAGGGCCAGCATCAGGGAAGTAACAGGGTAGAGCGTTGTCCTGGGCTTGGAGGGTTTTAAGCTCTTATGAGGGGCCCGACTGTGCTTTGCCAATAAAGTGTAAGTCCCCCCCCCATGGGGATTGGATGGCTGAAGTTTGATCCTCCCCTCTTGCTTATCCAATGTGGCCTTAATGGCAAACAGAAAATAAGAAATCTGAAGATGCGAGCACCCCTAAACTCTGAAGCTGAGTGAGGAACATGCATAACCCCTCCCAGTCCTGGCCATCACGTTTTCTCCATTTAACCTCCTCCTTTGATCTCCAGCAGTGGACAAATACACCTACCCATAAGGATGGTCACTGCCTAGATCTCGTTTTTACCAAAAACCTACAACTTTCTATATTTAACATTGATGCGTTCCCTCCTCTGATCACCATCTTATCTCTTTTTCTATCTCAGTCACTCCCCCCTCTGCTAACTCTCAACCAAACATTCTAGTTCGCAACACCCCTACTGTTGATGTAACTGCTCTATCTGACTCTCTCAGTTCTAGCTTCTCCTCCATCACCTCTTCCTCTGATCCTGATTTACTAGTAAATACCTACAACTCGGTTCTGTCTGCTGCTATCAACACCAATTCCCCTCTGCAGCCACAAAGCAGTCGAGTTCGCAATCCTCGTCCCTGGATGAATGGCCAGATGCGATTTTTGCAGGCGTGTACGTGAGTGGCAGAGCACATGTGGAGGAAATCCCGTACAAAAGCTGACTTCCTCCACTATAAATTCCTCATGACCTGCCTTGGCACTGCCCTATCCCAGGGTAAACAACAGCACCAAAATACTCTCATAAATAACAATAAATCCAACCCACAACGATTGTTTTCAATATTCAACTCGCTACTTCATCCCTCTACAAATGACTCGGTAACACCTGACCATACCCCCCAGGACTTTGCTGATTTCTTTGAAAGCAAAGTTGACTCCATCCACAAACAATTTTCCCACCCCTCAGATACCATTACTCTCATTCCCCCTAAAGCTTCTATTCTCATCTTCAACTCTTTTGATTGTGTAGCTGAGCCTGAAGTCTCTAAACTTTTCCTGTCCTCATCATCAACCTGCTCACTTAATTCTATCCCATCACCTCTACTAAAACAGTGTGCCCCTGTCCTTACTCCAGTACTTACTCATATATTCAATTCCTCACTCACTTCTGCTACTTTCCTCTCGTTATTCAAACAGGCCTGTGTCAAGCCCATCCTGAAAAAGGCTACACTTTACCCATCCTGTTTGCATAGGGTCAAGTAGATTATTGATGCAGAGAAAGTTAGTAATACGGGAGAAGACGAGACGTTCCAGAAGTTTAGAGGCTAGTGGTAAGAGAGAGACAGGACGGTAGTTAGACAGTCTGGCTTTTGACCTGCACACTCCACTAAGACTGCCTTGTGTAGAGTTGCAAATGATCTCCAGACTGCTAAGGCCAAAGGTCATTACTCTAACAGTATCAGAAGCAGAGGATAAGTCCAGGAGAATGAGAATAGCCATTCTGTTCTAATGCAAGTTCTCTACTCTATTGGTATCCATGATCAAGCTGCATCTTGGTTCTCTTCCTATCTCTCTGACCGCTCCTTCTTTGTTACTTCTGCAAACAAATCCTATCCTCCTGTTCATCTTTATGTGGGGGTACCTCAAGGTTCTGTACTTGGACCTCTGTTGTTCTCCTTATACACTCTCTTTTTAGGAGATCTTATATCTTCTTTTGGCCTTAAATATCACCTATATGCTGATGACATTTCCACCCAAACCGGGCCCTTCTCATCCTTTCACCATTACTATTGAAGGCATGACCATTAACCCCTTTAACTCAGTATGCTGCTTAGGGGTCATCTTTGACCAGTCCCTCACCTTCTCTAATCACATTAATAATACTGCCAAAACCTGTAGTTTCTTCCTCCACAACATAGCCAAGATACACCCATTTCTTTGTCAAACAACAGCCACAACACTAATGCATGCCCTTATCTTTTCTCGCTTAGACTACTGCAATCTCCTCCTAACTGGTCTTCCTGACTCCCATCTCTCTCCCCTCCAATCAATCTTAGGGGTATATTCATCAAAGAATGAAGTTAAGAGTGAAGTTCCGCTGCTAGAATAAAATTCCGCCGCTCTCCATTAGATTCTATGGGATTTTTAAAGACGTGTTTATCAAAAGGTGAACTTTCGCTTTACCCATTGATTAATAGGCCTTTCAAAATCCCATAGAAATTAATGGAGAGGGGCGGAATTTCACTCTAGTGGCTGAACTTCACTCTTTGATAAATTTACCCCTTAAACTCTGTTACCAGGATTCTTCTAGTCTTTCCTAAAAGAGAATCTGCTCAACCCCAACTAAAATCCTTAGCATGGCTGCCTGTCAAGCAAAGGATAGCATATAAAATCCTTCTGCTAACATTCAAAGCTCTTGACTCCTCTGCTCCTCACTACATCTCTTCTCTTGTCTCGATATATGTTCCTGGTCGTCTTCTCCGCTCTTCTCAGAGCCACCTTCTCTTTAAACCACCCACATCCACTGCCCCCTCTCATCTCAGACCCTTCTATCTTGCTGTTCCATTCCTGAATTCCTCCATAAGGAATCCTCTGCCAATCTCTTCAAAAAAAATCTAAGAGCCTACCTTTTGGGGCACTAGAAAAGTAGCCTAGCCCTGAGCCTACTGTCTATGCCTTACCATGTGCACTTTTTCATCTCCAATTTGTTCCTGTATGTTAACCTCCGATCCACTTAGACTGTAAGCTCTATGGTGCAGGGACCTCCTTCATACTATGAGGCAAATTCATTATAGAGCGAAGCATCTAATGCTAGCGCTAATTCGCCAGCGTGACATCAATTCCTAACTTCGGAAATTCACTACACCGGCTCTGGCGAATTTAAGCTAGCGAAGTAGATAGACTTGTGCAACTTCACACCCTTACGCCAGGCAACGTTGTGCACTGACAACGGCAAATTAGCACTAGCGTTAGACGATTTGCGTTTTAGTGATTTTGCCCCATAGATTACATTTATCCAAATAATTACAATTTTAAAAATAATTTCCTTTTACTCTGTAGTGATAAAACACTGCCTTTTACTTTATCCAGTCTAAAATTCAATGATTCCAGAATAAGCCTATGCGGTTTATTTAACATTTAAATTTTTATATCGATTTAAAGTAGGATGATCAAAACTATGGAAAGATCTGTTATCCAGAAAACACTATGTATTCTGGATAACAGATCCTATATCTGTATAAAACACAAGCAAATGGTTATGGTGAATAGTTTTTTCCTCCCTTAAGCCATTTGCACACTTTCCATCATTAGGTCTTGTGTGCCTATTGCTTGTCGTGCTGTGGATTCCAAGTAAAATATGGAGAGTTACATGGCATTTCAGTACCACCAAGAAATGTTATCCCTGCCCTACAATATGATACAATTGCAGGCCAATACTGAATAGCCTATCTCAAATATATGCAGTATTGGGGTGCTCATATGCACTTATCATAAATAAACATATATAATTTGAGTTCTGAGTTGGCAACCTTTTTTTCTTGCCAATATATTGAGTATCCAAGCATTTGTTTCTTTAACAAAAACTGTGCACCACTTGGGCTATGTGTGGTGTTTATACAAATGGCCTGCAGGTGGCACTGTGCATACACAAGACTTTCTGTATAGCTTGGAAGTGAAAGTAAGACTTATTGCTGTTATGTAATGGCTGCATGAACCTTCTAATAAAGCAGTGTTATACTGTCCTCATCCTCGGCTACCAAAACACAACACTATGTATAGAAATAGGTACATGTACGCCTATTGCACCAGTCACACCTTACTAGGGCTAGTAAATATGCAGGCATAGTAGTGGTGTAAATAGATGTTACTGGGCCCCACAACAATTCAATTTAGGGCCCCAAAACATACGTAAGTTCTACCAAGATAAACTTTAGTCAATCATTGATCACTCATTAATTAGGGCCTTACTGCCCCCCCCTACATTACTGCCCCCCCTGCAACCACAGGATCTGCTTCTTCAGTGTTTACACCTCTGGGGTGTATTGTTTTCCACATATTCCATAGGCATAACTTTCGGCATGTCAAATTTCAATCTTGCCAGATCTACAACAAAGTAAGGAGAAGTAGTTATATAAATAATAATATATCTGAATAAATATGACAATAATATAAAACTACCATATAACCTCAGCAGATCCAGAGTGAGAAGGGATGATGAAAAAATGGTAACAATGTAATAGTGATGGATTTAAAAAGCACTTATTTCCGTTTTTATTATCGTTATGTTTGGAAAATGAGAAATAGCTGATAATTGTGTTTATGTTTTGGCTCAGAAACAACATATTTTATTAATATCTTTCTTTTTTGTCTTGGACAGCGTCCAAAGTTAAACCTTGAACATTACATTTGTAAACAACAGAAGACCTACCTATACTGTTCTTGGCAAGAATTTATTGTAGCAGCAGGAAACTAATATTCTGTTTATAAAGTATGTAAGAAAAAAAAAATTCTAACGAAGAACTCATGCAGAGTGTTTTATTGCTGTCTGACATGAAAATGAGAAATGCAATGGGTATGATGCGGGTAGTAGACTTGAGAAACGCGTGACATTATGCCCACCATAGATGCATTCTTCATGTGAGCATTACTATGACTCCTGCTAGAGGATGACAAGCAACTGGATTTGGACATTTTAAAAATTTGATATACAAGACTTTATTCAGAAATCTGAAGAGATTTCCAATGTGCCTCCAGTATAAAATCTATTCAACTCCCCAGGGCAAATCCTTACTTTGTCTCATATAGTTCAGTGAAGAGAAACAAACAAATTAGAAAGAGGCCTAATGCACAGCACTATAATCCTAAACACTTAAAGAGTTTCCGTAGCCAAAGCTGTGTGCTAAAATAACAGAGTTGCAGTGCAGATTTGCTGTATATAATATTATTCAGTATGCTGCATCTGAAACTGAGCCACAAAGAAGAACAGGGTGTTTTGTGCCTTCAGAAATGTAATGAAAACGTACTGTATGAAGATGTCTGGCTCATTCTTAATCCATCCCATTGAAACTCCTATGAATACCTCCTATGGCTGAGGGATTGGTGTAGGGAGGAGGGTTTTGGGTTTTTCGAGAACTGGGCTGATTTCTCAGTCGGCTACAGGCTCTTTGCTAGGGATGGCCTGCACCTC
>CM044446.1:32571139-32614688 GCA_024363595.1 Xenopus borealis
AACAGTTCCAAATACCAGTCAGTATTGACACAAAGCCTTCAGGCTTCTGTCAAAAAACTGAACATGAGGAGGAACTTCATCTTTCAGCATGACAACGACCCAAGCATACATCCAAATCAACAAAGGAATGGAAGACTAAAGTTTTGGAATTGCCCAGCCAGAGCCCAGACCTGAATCCGATTGAAAATCTGTGGGGTGATCTGAAGAGGGCTGTGCACAGGAGATGCACTCGCAATCTGACAGATTTGGAGTGTTTCTGCAAAGAAGATGGACAAATCTTGCAAAGTCAAAATGTGCCATGCTGATAGACTCATATCCAAAAAGACTGAGTGCTGTAATAAAATCAAAAGGTGCTTCAACAAAGTATTAGTTTAAGGGTGTGCACACGTATGCAACCAAGAGTCATAGAACATACAGGGAATAACAAATGTATAAGAGACAAACAGGGGAAACTAGTGTATAATGGAACAATGAATCAAAAGAGAAAAAGCATTAATCTAGTGATCTGTTATATCACTTTTTAGCCCACAAAAGTAATCATTATTGATAGTGATGGGTGACTTTTCCCCGTTTTTGTTTGATGAAAAATTTGCTAATTTCCTGTGAAATTTGTGAAATGGCAAAACATTTACATAGTTACATAGTTAAATTGGGTTGAAAAAAGACAAAGTCCATCAAGTTCAACCCCTCCAAATTAAAAACCCAGCATCCACACACACACACAAACACACATCTCCACTCTTTCACACAAACCATATATGCCCATAGCTATACTAACCATAGAGTTTAGTATCAAAATAGCCTTTGATATTATGTCTGTCCAAAAAATCATTCAGGCCCTTCTTAAAAGCATCAACAGAATCAGCATCACAACATCACCCGGCAGTGCATTCCACAACCTCACTGTCCTGACTGTGAAGAACCACCTACTCTGCTTCAAATGAATGTCCTTTTCTTTATATGCAAAATGGGACTTTTGATTCCGGTGTCAAAATTGATGCCAGCTCCAAAATGGATGCCACCATCAAAATGGACGCCGGTGACAATTTACCATGCATCCATTGAATTCAGTGGGCGAGCAGTAAATTGTCAGGGTAAATTGTCACCACGTACATTTTGATGGAGAGATTTTCCAGCCACGAAATGTGGAAATTCGCCAGAAATTCGTGGCTGGCAAATAAATTTGCCCATCACTAATTATTGAAAACAGGTGAATAGTCTTGGCAATCATTTGACTGGTGCAATCATGTGGTCATTTTGGCTATACTCTTACCCAAGTATTTAGCTGGGTTGACACATACCACACAATAAATAGGGATTCAGAGATGCCCTCCATGGATACCATTTTCCTTGTACAGTTTTGGGAGACCAAAATAAGCACTTTTGAAAAAGAGACTTCATTAAAGCCTCCAGTAAAAAGTATTGCAGTCTCACATAGGTGACATAGCAAATCCACTGAAAAAGAGCAAAGGTACATGCTCTTCGCTTCGCTTCGCCGAAAAATTCGCGAATTTCCAGACAAATTTGCGAATCGGCGAAAAATTCGCGAAACAAGTTGCGGGACGCTTTTGTCGCGCGTCGCGTCATTTTCGTCGCGTCACCTCAAAAACGACGTGCGACTAATTTTTTCGGCGAAATTTCGCTAGTGATTCGCCAGCGGCGAATCGCGGGAATTCACCGCGAATTCGACCCCTTCGAATAAATTCGCCCATCACTAGTCTAAACATAGAACAAAATAAATTAACCTAGGTAACATAGCTAATCTACTGAAAGAAAGCAAATTTAACCTATAAACAAACTTTGGACAAAAAATAATAGTCTGTAAGCCTACCTACAACTAACAATAACTAACAACAAGTCAGTAGCCTACAATTTCGCCATCCCAGCATCCAGTGGTGGTTAGTTTTCTTATATAGATTGGGATTCCAGAAATAATTTCACTTCTTCCAAGAAACTGGTCTGATAAGAGGTTATTATTTCCATAACACTTACCATAGCCATTCCAAATTAGACTTTGAAAATAATAATTTAAAGAAATCAATATTAGTGTTGCCATCACTGACCTCTTAATCAATCAATGGGTTCTAATGGTACATTTCTCACAGTAAACAGAACACTTTAATGTGTAAAAAAGATCTCTTTTTATTTTATTTTGGTGAACATCCTTTCTCTTGTTTTCTTACAATATATTGTGCAAGCTGCAGCATCCTAATTTATTCCCTTCGGCCGTATAGTCCCAGATAAAGCGAAAAGCCTGTCTGCCCTCTTGCTAATTCAACAGTCAAGGAGACACAGTGGCCCAAAAAATTACCATGCCAATGTAAAAGTTAAATCAAGTACAAAAATGTGCCTCATTTTAGAAATAGATCAGATAGACAGACAGACATATAGATAGATGAGCGTAAGTAGATATGGGATATCATAAGTGTACATTGTATACGTTTATATAGATTTATTTTTAGGGCTTGATATAGAAATATACAGAGACAAACATTTCTATTTGTCAAATATATAATGATCTTCCAAGTGAAGGAATACCTTTTATATGAAAAAAATGTGTCATTTTTATGACCCCATTATGAAAGGAAAAAGAATGTTCCTTGCAGCCTTCTAGTTTACAAATGCTGATGCTGTACAGCTTTGGACATATGAAGGGCATTGGTAGACTCCTGCAAGTTCAGTTCATGATGACAAGGCCACTCATCAAGAAGGTCATCAAAAAGTTTCTGCCATTTGTGGCCCTGAAGCAAGCTTGTTACAAAACAAAACACAATAGAAGATGACACATATGCTTAAAGCTGACAAACGGTTCACCTATACATACATCAAGCAAGGTCTTCAAAGTCAAAACCTTTTGCGGGATTTTCTTTTGACAGAAATGTACATATTACTGTTTTGTCTGCCTCATTTTCTTGTGCTTTCTTCTCTCTTCAATAATTTGAAATTAAGTTGTAAATGTGTAATTTTTCATTTCAAAGAATACGATATTGGTAATAATAGAAAAAATAGTGGGGCTCATTTATAATGTTCGCACAGGGCAGATTGGTTCACATGGTGAATTTATTTGCCCTGCACATGGTTACATTTATTAAGCTGAATAAGAGTATGAAAACAGAATTGCAGTTTTTTTTGCAATGCAAATGTCTATAAGAGCTTTTTAAATATGTTAAATCGCAAATTACATGGGAAATACGAAACTTCACAAATAATTATACACTGCTCAAACTTTATAAATAACTCCCATTATGTATTATCATTTATGTTAACAAACAAAATGCTAAAACAATTGGTGACTTTGTACTTACTGCAAGTCAATTTTTTTACATTTTTTCTCTTTTATCCTAAGAGGCATTTCCTGGGCTGACTGTTAGATGGTCATAAAACAAAAATATATACAGTTTTCATAGGTAAACTGAGCTGGAAAGTTTGTGTAATTCCACTTCTGTATAGAGATTTCTCTTGTATAGATCTTAAACTTCCAGAAGTACACTACCAAGTTTTCATAGCATCAATCATTTAGATTTCAAGGCCACAATTTAACTAACAGAAAAAACCTTAGTCAGCTGTGATGACTAAGACATTAGATGCGGGGTTGGATGATTGAGGGAATACAGGGTTATGAAAGATAGCTCTTGGTACAAGTTGATCCAGGGACTGGTCCAATTGACATCTTGGAGTCACGAAGGAATGCTTCAATTTGTTTTGTTTAGTTTTTTGCCTTCCTCTGGATCAACTAGCAGTTAGTCAGGTTATAGATAGACCTAAAAGTTTGAACTTGATTGATTTATGTCTTTTTTTCAGCATAACTTCTGCTCCAAACTGTCAAGCTTTCCTAAAGTAAGCTGTTTTAATAAAAGTTGAAAAAATTAATCAAAGCTTGAATTACAGCATTACAACATCAAATGCCAACATAAAACATTCTATACATGAATGCCAGGGATCTACCTTACAGTGTGATAGGCATTGTGGGTGCCAACATAAAAATGTTGCACATAAAATTTTCACAGCTGAAAACAAATAACCAAGAAGGATACAGAATGCAATAAAAACCAACAAAATTCTCAAAACAATACTTATTTTTTCTTTTAGTAGTCACTATCGCAGTCTGAATAGTATCATTGCACCATAAAGTTCATGATCAGTATCCAGACTATGGGCAGTTAAAGGAGAATAAAGGGACAAAATATCTCATGTAAATTGTCATATTCTTCATTTTTATTATATAACTGAAGATATAGATCATTCTACATTTGCCTGTTCACGCTGTCATTGTCTATTAAATATGCATATGCGCTAACCAAACATGTGTCTACCTTCTTACAAGAAACTAAAGCTTAGGTTCTCTCTTGTAATAAGCACACATTCTGAATTAATTTTATTTGTATTTTTCTCCCTACAATTCTTGGATCCAGTTGCAAAATGTTATAATTATAAGAAAAGCAGTTCCAACTCCTATTATAAAATAATGGATAAATAGTGGTAAGCAAACATTTCTGCCCGGTACAGTCTCCCATTAAAATTTGAGGTTTTGCCTTTTGGTGACACACCACATGACTGAAATAAAGTGAGGATTTTCAAAAAGTTTTGCCACTGAATAAATAGTGAATTTAGATGCAGATGTATACTGGGTGAAAAATTTTAATTAAATAGGGATTCAGGCACAGTCTGAACACAGTTTCATTCAACTTTCTTATTCTAAACATTGTATCCGTGATGCATGCAATGATGCTTTTTCAAAAGTTTCCCTGTATAAAGAGTATTCACAATTTTAGGTTGGGTCATCTAAGGCTTATCTGAAGACCCTTCTATGCAAACTGATATTTGTGTTTGTGACTTCTCCAAGTCAAAGAGACTCTGCATACTGCAGTTTCTCGTTCAACTGGCTATGTACGAGTCATGTCTGGAAGCAGTATGTTGATAATTGGTACCTGGTAAAGAGAAAGCTCGTCTTAGGACTGTGTTTTTTTTTTTTTAAATGCTGCTTTTATATTTTTTTGTGATTTCAAACAAATTCCTTTTGTGCAAGATCTATTTTCCAGCACTGAAGTAACTCATGCATTGTAAATAATTCTGGTGCATTACCTGAAAATAATACCTAAAACTTTGGTGATGACCAAAAGATTTTGCCTGGTTTTGCTGCAAAAAAAGGTGCCTATAGACTACGATGGATGAAAGAAATTGTTATGCGTCCAAAAAAATGTGTGAAAAAATTGTCACCCATAGACTTCATGTCATTTAGCAACTCTTTTGCAAAGCAAAACATGTCAGATTCAATCATCACTACTTTTCATATTTATATTGTGTTACTCTGAGACAAGGTGGTGTTTACTATACTGCACATGTTATTGTTGGACTAAATATTCCAGTATACATCAACATTTAGGAGTTTGAAGCATGCTGTCCAACATTAGGTGCTCTTAATCCAATATTGAGCAATACATGTATTACCTACAGTAGTTCTAAGCATTGGAATTTTCAATCACAGATCACTAAGCAGCATTACATCCTCCCTCGTGATGTTTCATTATAATGAAGCCACAATCTCACAATCATTTCTTGTAAGCTGACTGACAAAGTGCTGGTAAGGAGCAACTCAATGGTGAATTTTCCTGCAACTGTAATTTTATTTTTTTTTGTCAGCAAATGTCTCAGTGGTGAAGTAATAATTGTAATTATCTTTTGAACTGAAGGCATATTGGCGTATTGGTGCCTGATTCCTCCCTGAGCTTCACAAAGTAAGAGCAGACATATGCAATAAATCAAATGTGTGATTTGAATAATTAAAAAATAAACAAATTTACCAAAATGTCTTATAAACGAAAATAAACAGTTAGTGTAAAGGGGTTGTTATAAAGGGCACAATATTGACACTGCATATATCATGCATTTGTACTACTAATAAAAAAGATACTTTATGACCATTGCCATGAAGGGCCACCATTTTATTCTTAATGCACACGTGCATATATTAGTATGTGTTTGTATGTATATATAGAAAGAAAGATGCACTCCTCTTGTCACACGGCAAGAACTCTTGGCAAAAGTCAGGGAGATAATACATTAAATCCCCGAAAGACACTGTGATCTCTTTTTCATTCATGAATCATTTATACCTTTTCTCTGATAGAATTCCCTTTTCTCTTCCAGCTCTATCTTTGACCTCTTAGGTACCTGAGTTCACAGATGCATTGAACTATAACCATAAAGTAAAATCATTCTAATTCCCAAGGGGATAAGTAACATTTTATTGGAAATCTGGGATCACACATATATTTTAAATAATAAGCAATTATTGCATATTTGTGGTAATATTTAGCTGAAAGGGAACATAAATATGGTTCAAGGATAGATCATGATATTATTAACCATTTATATTAATTCCTTAGGTTTTTTGTAATGTGGCTAATTTTGTTGTTCCCTGGAAACTATACGATTAATTTATAAACGCAAGAGCAAATGTGCAAAGTGCAGTTTCAGACAGTATAATTGTGGCCATTGTAACCAATATATTAAAACTATAACAAACTGTAACAAATGCAATTGAGATTTTACACAACTTGGGTGCAAGATGTGTCACTGGTGCACTAATTGAACCTGCTGCAGTAGTCCTGAAGCTCCTGCCAAATCCAAGTAGGTGGTAGCTCCAGCTACAGATAGGTGCACCCATCATCAGAAGAGACAGCATGAGCTCATTGGCAACCATGTGAAAGTGAAGTAGTGTGATTTAACTTTAACTTTTAAATTTAAGAAATTGTGTCTATATGCACACTTGCACTTGTGGGTGTGTTTGCAAATGATTTTCAGTGTTCTGCCACATGTGTACTTCAACATTAAAACCAGAGGTTTGTTAATGAGAGCTAGCATGACCTTCTAGAAGAATCCAAAAACAGTTTTCATGAAAAGAAAGAATTTAACTCTTATTGATTCTTACCCAAAGAAGTGTAAAAAATGTGCCTGTCAATTGCGTACACGTAAAAAAGAAAAGTAAAGGTCTGTTTTTTTGACTCAAAAAATAGCTGGTATCCACATTATTCAGAAAAAAGTTTATACATTTGAGTTTACCCACATTTTTAAAATAATTATAAAACCGGCTTATGTTTATTGGACTGCTTAACTAATGAAATTGCCTTGAAATATTTCATTAATTGTACAGACCACTGTTTTAGATACTATTCACATCCTAATTGGATACAGCCCTGCTGTTTAATATTTAAATCTTAAATATTTTTTCTAACTAATGAGAACTATGGCAAGAGCTCTGAAAGAATTCTAAAATGGGTGAATGCCCAGCATTTCTACATTAAGGGTCAGATTTACTAAGGTTCGAATTGATTCAAAGTGAAAATTTAAATCAAATTCGAAAATTTTAATTAGAATTCAATTGCCGAAGTACTGGCTCTTTAAAAAAAATTTATCATAACAATTCGGCAGATAAAACTTACCGAATTGCTATATATTCCTATGGGAAGCTCCAATAGGATTTTTACAAGTTTTTTTGATGGAATAAAAAAAAATTCGATCAAATGCTTAAAATCATTAGACTTTTTCATATTCAATTGTTCAAAAAAACCCTCAAACTCAAAATTTGAATTTGAAGAATTTTAATTCAATGAAAATTCAAGGGTCGCACTGTAAAAGCAGTAAATTGTTACAAAAGGTACACCACACACAGGTTATGGCAGGAAACATTCAGGAAAAAAAAACAGGCTAAGAGTCCTGAAAAATAAATCATTAGCAACAATCTGTGCATGAACAGGGTCTAGAAAGAACTGCTAGACAAGAGAACTGCATTGATATCATTGGAGGCTTTAAATTATTAGTATTCACTCCAAGCCTGCCTTATCATAATTTAACCCAAATCAGACCCACCATTAATTCAATGATGAGTCTTTGGTCCAGTGGTGGAAGAGAGAAGAATGCACCAGAACCCAGACCAGAGACACTCTGGATTAAAGACAATCCCTTGTTTAAAGACATTTTCACCTTATTTTCATGTTAAAATATAAAACATAGCACGTTCATTAAACTTTACTGTTATAAACATTATTAGTACTTTACATACTTTACTTGACCATCCCGGATGGATACTTTTTTGTTGTCTGTCAATTAGTGGTCATAACATTGTCAGATTATTTTATTATTATTTCTACTTTAATCCTACAATTTAAATCTGAATCTTAGATTTAGCTTTATTTAAATGTACCAGCTATACCTGAACCTTCGCTGTACAACAAATAAAATCTGAATGTGTATGGCCAGCATAACAGTAAAGTTCTACTTATGCTGAATATTTTTGGTACATTTTAACCCCCTAGGTATAAAAAGGCTAAAATATATTTCTTAATTTATAATAATTCTAGTTATTTAAAAGCAAAGTGACAAATTCCTTCCTATACTTTATATGGAAAATTAATTTCCCTGTATAGTTGAGATTTTGAACTGTTTTGTTAGTTTGAATATTAATGGTGGCGACAAATTCTAGTACAATGCAATACTATTTGAAGTACTTTACTAGCAATTATATCATTCAAGCATGAATGCATTTGGGACATTTTTATTACTCTGTCTCTGTATCTGTATTATAACAGACTTCACATACTTTCAAATTATTCCATTTGTACATCCAATCATATAACAATGGGTGAATGCCCAGCATTTCTACATTTGAATAGCATATTGTAAAAATTGTCACTTTTTTTATAAGATTTTACCAAGAAATAAAAATGACAAAAAATAATGATTGCTTAAAATAGGACATGCTCCTTTCCACACACTATCAATTTGTTCCAGGGCAGAAAAGAGCTTTTCCAAAACAATAAGCCCTCCATTAACTTGCACTGTGCTAATTAGTTGTCCAGGATGCCAGCGGTAACATCAAAAAAGGAGCAGCAGCATAAAAAATATAGTTATGAAAATATAATTTACTTTTATCCTGCACTGGTTTGCTTCAGAAAAACTATTATAGTTTATATAAACAAGTTCCTGTGTAGCCATGGCAGCCATTCAAGCACAGGCTTCATAGTAGATAACGGATAAATTCTGTAGAATCCTATTGTATTCTACAGAGTTTTTCTGTTACCTGATGTGTAACCTGTGCCTTTTTTCTTTTTCAGCTTTGAATGGCTTCAGTAACCTAGAAATAATATAAGACAACGTGGTGCATTTGAAAAGTGCAAACAATGGTACAAAATGGCATATTTTGGCCTTAAAAAAAAAAAAAAAATCTTACCCGCACTTGGCACCAAGAATTCAGAATTGTTACAACAACCTGCCTGCCTGACTATAGCATGAGGGGTGTATGACACTCAGACAGTTTATATACAGTACATGTATTGGTGATACTTTGGAGAGGTGAACATTGATGAACTATTGCCTTTTTTAACCCAAAAATTAAGCAACTATTGACAAATTACCCCTCATATCTTCAGTTAAATGATTAAAGTAATTAATGGCCACTGAAGATTGGCCACTAGAGGACATCTTGCAAAAGGTCAGCTTTCCAGATAAACATGTACAGTAGCAGTGGCTTCAACAATTTGATTGTGAATGAGAATAATAAATCGCAGAAGCAGAATCGTTTCCACTAAGGCATGGGCGAGTTGAGTTGTTTCCTTAAAGGGTTACTGATGCTTTTAGCGTTAAACTGAACTGTCACATCTATATCTCACATTACCCCTTTTATTGCTAAGAATTTCAGAAGGTGCTATCATAAAATGACCCCTTGTTATTAATCCCCACATCACACAGTTTAGTTTAACTGTACAACTATGATATCAATAAGGAATACCAATTCTTGTTTGGTTCATTTAATCTCAGGACTTCAGTACAATAATCTTTCTTGTTCGCGGTGGCTCAAAAATAGCCCATGAATCATCTACTTTTTTGACCTCTTCTAATCTTGAAATTGCATAAGTCTTACTGTGATATATGAGTTCTCACATCCTTTTCTTCTAGCAAAATGTAAAAATCTGTGCTATCAGTTAAAAGAAAATCATTTAACTGTTTTGTGGCAAAAAGGAATAGTGTATTTAGAGAAATGCACAAGTCAAACCAGTTGATAATGTCACTTTAATTAGCTGTTCATTGCCAAGAGCAGAAAAAAATGATTTAACATGAAGGGGCAGATTTACTAATGGTCGAATTTTGAAGTGAAAAAACTTCAAAATTCGACCATCAAATTTTTTCAGGGGGTAATTTTTGATCAAATATGGCTGTTTTTGATCGTTCGATTGCTTCAAAGTTGAAGGATTTTAAAGGGCCAGTACTTCAAAAAATCTCCTTGTCGAATATTCAAATTTTTTCTATTCAAATCAAATTTTGGGCTATTCGATAGTCGACAAAGCACAAAATGACTTCGAAATTTGAATTTTTTTAATAAAAATTTTATTTGAATATTCACTTCGACCTTTAGGAAATGTACCCCTAACTATTACAGTACCTTGTATTTACATGAATTATTGCTTCATTTAGTTGCTAAAATGTAGTGTAAGTTTTAATTAGCAACATTGTAAGAAAACCATTTATTAATTGTATGAGTACTTCACAATGAAAAGTATATTAATAATTCACAATTGCTAATCAAACAAATTGGAAGAAATAGTGCTCTTTCTTGCTTATTCATTGTTTTCCTTCGTGGTCGGTTTCTGTGGGTATGTGCACTGAAGTAAAAGCTTTAATGAGGAAATTGTTGTATGTCTTGAAGATCCATAAAAAGAATACAGATGGAAGCAAACTGTTAAAATTAAGTGATCTGGAAGTAATTGTGAGCAACCTGTGTAATATTTAGATTACGTTTTTTCCTGTAGTTATGGTTAGTGATGTGCAAAGAGTCATACAGGAAGTCCCACCTCTTAATCCTTAATGAAAACCACAGTTAACCCTTACCAAAATTGTGCAGAACTATAGGTTCCATGCAGGATGCTGTCACTTTGCAGAGTGATTTGTCTAAGTTGGGAAACTGTTATACACTAAATGGCAGTGTGTTTGGAGTTTCCTTAAGTGAGCAGGATTTTGGGGTTTTTATAGATAAAAAGTTGTCTAATTCTGGACAGTGTCATTCTGTAGCTACTAAAGCAAATATGGTTCTGTCTTGCATAAAAAAGGTCATAAACTCAAGGGATGAAAACATAATTATACCTCTTTATAGATCCCTAGTAAGACCTCATCTGGAATATGCAGTGCAGTTTTTGACTCCAGTCCTTAGGAGGGATGTAAATCAGCTGGACAGAGTGCAGAGATGTGCAACTAAACTGGTTAGGGGGGTGGAAGACTTTAATTATGAGAGTAGACTGTCCAGGTTGGGGTTGTTTTCTCTGGAAAAAAGGAGCTTGCGAGGGGACATGATTACACTTTACAAATACATTAGAGGACATTATAGACAAATATCAGGGGACCTTTTTACCCATAAAGAGGATCATGGCACCAGAGGCCACCCCTTCAGACTAGAAGAAAAGGACTTTCATTTGAAGCAGAGTAGGTGGTTCTTCACAGGGAGGACAGTGAGGTTGTGGAATGCTCTGCCAGGTGATGTTATGATGGATGATTCTGTTGATGCTTTCAAAAGGGGCTTGGATGATTTTTTGGATAGACAAAGGCTATTTTGATACTAAACTCTACAGTTAGTATAGCTATGGGCACATATGTTTTCTGTAAAAGAGTGGAGGGGTGTGTGTGTGCATGCTGGGTTTTAATTTGGAGGGGTGGAACTTGATGGACTTTGTCTTTTTTCAACCCAATTTAACCATGTAACTATGTAACTATGTAATATGAGACATGAAGCTATGAGAAGCATGGGTTCTCTAATAAGCTTACCGCTTTCCATGGTGGGTCCGGTTGCTCATGCCCCAGACCTTCAGCAAAGGGGAGTAAAGCTCGAATGAAACTTGAAAATAGGCAGGCACCACTCCAGAACTCCAAAATTAATAAAATCAGTCGAATCCAGGAGCAAAAAGTATGATCAAAAATACAAAAATCTTTATTATTACATTATGTACAAAAAGCCTGACGCGTTTCATGTCCTAAGACACTTTAATGTATTTAGTCATTCAAGTGATTTTCTTACATCACCTCTCCTCTTCGCTAGTGATCTAAGCTGGTTTAAATTATTACCTTTTTCATGAAAATGTCTAGAGACAGATGTATCGGTGGCCGTATTAATTTTATAATTTCTTACATTATTCCTATGTTCTTTCATTCGTTCTTTAACTGGTCTGATTGTTTGACCTATGTATGCCATACCACAAGGGCATTTCAACATATACACAATATTTTTTGTTTCATAAGTAAAAAAGCTTTTGATCCATATTGGAGTACCCTTTGTAGGATGATTTACTTTATCGCCCTTCACTATTGATGAGCAGCAAATACAGCCAAGACAAGGAAAAGCACCCTTCCTGGCTGTTCCAGCTGATCTAATAGTATCGCATTTGCAATCAGAGGGGCACAGTATATCTCTCAAGGATCTACCTTTTGTATATCAGAACAATGGGGGCTGTTTATAAAGACATCCATATTGTTTGTCTTCTCTCAAACCAGGCCAATATTGTTTTATGATTTTTTCTATACACTTACTTTGTTTTCCATATTTTGTCACAAAAGGTACTCTATCCATTTCACTTTTCACTTTCCCTTTTTTCTTAATAATTCCTCCCGATCCATTTTACTAACCTCCTCCATAAGAGGTACCAGTTTTTTCTTTTTATAACCCCTGCTTACAAATTTATTAGTGATATTTTCCATAGAGGACAAAAACTGATCATAATCTGAAGCGATTTGCCTTGCTCTTATGTACTGTCCCTTCAGAATGGCATTAATAATATGGGGGCTTTGAAAGCTATCACAAAACAGTAGGGTGTTACTATCAGTAGGTTTGGAAAACATTTGTGTTATAATTTGATGGCCACTTAGTCTAATATTTACATCCAAGAAATTAATGGAGACAGCTGAGATCTCACTAGTAAATTTGATGGTAGGGTGCTTCTGATTAGCCTCCTCAATCATTTGGTGAATTAAAACATCATCCACAAACCTTCAATACTTAATAATATAATAATATGTTATACGGCCCCTTTATAAATAACTTCTGTTCTAGATAATGAACAAAAATATTAGCAAATGATGGGGCAACCACTGCCCCCATCGATGTGCCCTGGCGTTGCCAGAAGTATTGGTCATTAAATCTAAAATAGTTTTTCTGCAGGACCAAAGTTAAACAGTCTACTAAGAAGTATATCAGGTGATGTGATAAATTAGTCTCCAACAAAGCTTCCTTAATACAATCAATACCTTCCTTCTGTGGTATAGACGTGTATAAGCTTTGTATGTCTATACTACAGAGGTAGATGTCCCCTTGTGGTGTCCCTTAAACAAGTAGAGATATTAGACACAATTATTTGCAAATAGTGATCAATAAATTTTGATAAAGGTTCAAGTACTGAACCAATGCTTGAAATAATAGGGTGCCCTGGTGGGTTCTTAAGTGATTTATGCACCTTTGGAAGTAAATATAGAACTAGGGCGAAAGGATGTTCTGTACTTAAAAACTCATGTTCTTGTTTAGTGATAACACCATTAAGCATGGCATCATTTATCAGTGAATCTACTTTGTTTTTAATTTCAAACACTGGTTCATAATCTATCCGCTCATAGTGTTCAATCACATTCAACTGCTTATATGCTTCCTCCAGTTAGAAATAGGAGGGTCCTGCAGTCCACTTAGAAGTTGACAATGCATCCTGAGAAATGAGAGACGCTTTCTGTAGGGTAGGGAGGTAGGGCACATTCAAGTAAATGTACTAGTGAGCATTTGCTTCTTCTGTTACATGCTTTTCTGTTGTACTGAAAAAAGTAAACATTTAAAAATGTTAACAAGAATCACTAGTGTTACGTATCAGCTTCTATTTGCCTCTCTAGCTTGGCAGATTGTCTCCTCTGTCTTATGTTTCCATGTCCCTTTGCTCCATTAATGGACAGACCTATTAGGAATATAGTGAAACCAGTAGAATGGGCCCAACAGCCTCAGCCAAAATAGCAGCTCATCTTTCCATCCAGCAGTTTTCACCAAATCACACATTTCTTATTTTATTTGTTTCTTTTCTTGAGTCTCCTTCAGTCGTCCTGAATTTGCATTTTATCTTGTTAATACTTCTCAGTAAATCCCAGGCACATTGTTGCTTCTTCTCTACGGTTCCCCTGTTTATGCGTACACATAACAAGAAAGCTCTCAACTAATGATTCCTGGATGTAATGTACCCTCAGGCATCGTATGTAAAAAATACATTAAAAAAACATCATCATCCATACCTCCTTCCACTCGTATACGCCTGACATTTTACTTCACTGTAAGTAACATTCATTCAGCATATTGTGGGAATTCTTTACACCTGATGTTGCTTAGCTGCTTTGTATGAAACTATCACATTAACAATTATGTGAATAGTATGCCTACTGTTTTCAACAACAATTCCCAGGCACAAAACTGACTAATAATAGTAATAATAACAAATAAAAGAAATAGTTATGTGCCTGCAACTAAATTACAGGAGAGGGGGATTGTATGCAGGGATAATGTCTACGCTAGTTTTGATGAGTTCTGTTGCTCCCGATCTTCCATGCAAATGTTTACTATTAATTCCTAATGACAAGTGCTTTACTAAAGGAAACTGCATTTCCCAAAAGAGTATCACGTGCCTGTACTTTGAATACAGCATTTAGAAAGCATAATCTCTTTTCTCTATACCAACTATTGCTACACAACAGTATTTCCCTGTGTATCGATTTTATTTTACCTGAAGTTTTGGCAGAAGGCCTGCCTGTGTTCCTTTGAGTCTACCTCAAGTAAAACATGTCAGAATAGCGGGCTGAGCTGTAATGTGTGTTTGACAGATGACAGATAGAGGTCTGGTATGTCTCAGAGACGGTAAAAGGCTGAAGAAGCTTTCATAGGGAAACTCTCAATAGATTTTTTTGAATTCTGACTACTCTAAAATTCAATGAATAACACTGTAATGCAGTGATCTGTTCCAAATGAAGTTTTCTGAAAAGCAGCTTTTTGATTTGATGTCTCAGGATTTTTTTTTATTAATCTTCCACACACATGAATACCGTAAACTGTTCCTGAATGCTACTTTGTGGCTGTAAATATTGGACATCTAAATTATGGAAAGACACCTTATCCGGAATACCCTAAGTCCACAGAATCCTGGATAACAGAATTAACCTCTGCAACTGTGCCTTTATTCATAAAACATATTATGGTGCCAAAAACATGGTCTGACAATAAAAAAGGTTTTTATATGTGATTAAGTTGATTAATATCTTAACGGTTTTTGGCTTTACCTGCAGGTAAAGAGCAATGTGAATCTCATTAGTAAAGGTTCTGTCTTAGAAAACCATGTCTGACACATTCAACTCTATGGTGCAAATTCACTAAAGGGCAAAGCGTGTAACGCTTGCGCTAATTCGCCAGCGTGACGTCAATTTGCAACTTCGCCAATTCACTAACAGTGTCCCTGGCGAAACTTCACTAGCGAAGGACATCGACCTGCGCAACTTTGCACCCTTATGCTAGGCGAAGTTGCGCACTGATGAAGAGACATAATTATGCTAATTCACTAAGATGAAAATTTTTGTGAACGTTAACTCTTACGCAAGACGTTACTTCGCCAGGTTAGACCTGGCGAAGTTCAATACAATAGATAGGAGTTTGAAAAAAAAAAAATTCTAAGTCCCAAAAAACGCTGGCATCTTTTACCTTTTGTTGGGTGATAGTGTGAAAAAAAGCAAAAATCATTTTTGGGTTACCATCATTACCCCCCTACATTTCCTAACATATGGCAACTCAGCTATGCAGTGGGCACATATTTAGGGCAATAGGAAAACCTTATTTTATGTATTAAATGTTTCCTGGGCTTGTGTAGTGGAATGTACCCCTTTTATTTATGCCACCGAATATCAACGTTTCGGGGGGAACACAGCCTCCCTTCTTCAGGATAAATTTACAAAGTGCACAGTGCTGTTCTTTTATACCCTTAACCCCTCCCATCTCACCCGGGTCCCACCTCATTAGAGTAAACATTAATACAATAAACCCATTAAATCCATTTCAGTCCAATATACATCAGTGAAAACATTATTCATAAAATTAAGTTCTACTCACTGCCCAAGGTTGCGTTTACTTTAGTTCAAACAATTGGTATATCATAGCATTTGTCACCAGTGAAAAATTGGAATATCATAGCATTTCTCATCTGTGAAGGAAAAAAGGGAATTAAATAAGTTGTTCAGTTAAATAGTATTTAAATATATAAAACCTCTAATACCACACACATTACAAAAAACACGTCAGGTTAAAATCTTCATTTTGGCAAAGGCAACGCTAGCGCATTTTCACACTTTAGTGAATTTGCCCATATGAATCCATATTCAGTGCTTAATCGTATTTCAAAAGACTACTGTGAATTACACTTTCCTGTAATTTTGAGTTTCTATATATGTATATAACTATAACTAAAGTTCCTGCTTCTTCGACCATATTTTCTCTTTTTATAAGGCTGCCACCATCTGTTGTGCATGCCTTCTATGCTCTGGGACATTATCATTTTTACATGGACATCCGAAGTGCCTGTCTAAAATCTCTGCACCTATTGTTCAGGTTTCATATTCTGGAAAAGTTGCAGAGAGCTGATATACCTCCTGTTGGATAAACCTTAGGTAGTGATGGACGAATCTATCCCATTTTGCTTTTCCTGAAAAATTTGCGTATTTCCAAGGAAATTTGCAATTTGACGCATCACGTCGATTTTGACGCGACGCGTCATTTTCGGCGCATTGCATCATTTTCGATGCATGTAGCATAATTTTTGGTGCGTGTCGCGTCATTTTCGGTGTGTGTCTCATTTTTTTCCCCACACCAGTGAATCTTCCCTGGTGTTTCGCGAATTCGCTGTGAATTCGTGCCTGGCGAATAAATTCGCCCGTCACTAACCTTAGGCAAATTTTTGCTAAAGGGCTTTATGTGCCCGTGATGCAATCTCCCTCTAACCACTTTTATCCAAAGAGACATTACACTTTTAATCTATATGCTGATGACTTCATGACACTTTTTTTTAGCATAAGAAGAAGTGACTGCATAAATTATCTATGGAGGTTATTTCCCCACAGTGCGAAATATTTTTATATGAACTCTTAATAATGTTAGCAGAAGGATTTTGTTCATTTGGATCTGTAAAGTTTCATCATGCTTTAAAAAATGAAGATGAACTCTGGGAAGTCAGTAAATGACAATGAATTTGGCCCATGGCATGCTGTTCATATCTCTGCCAACAGATGGATGCCGGACATTGTGTGAAAATTGTACTATCACAAGCAATCCCGCTGCAGCTCTCCCTCTCCTGCTCCGTGCTGAAAACATTAGTGTTGGAGCTGGTCGGGGGGGGGGGGGGGGGGGGGGGGGGGGGGGGAATTGCTAGTGCAATGAACGCAATAGTGCACTAGCAGAGCCAAATTTCCAGGTTAAAAACTCAGAAATTCAGCTCTTCAATGTAATTTAAAATGGTGTTTTTGCAAATGTTTAGCACTGCTCGCAATGTAAAATCATTCTAAACAGAGGTTAGCGTTAATACAGTAACTGCTCTGGAGTTACATTAAATATTAAACACTGAATAATTGTAATTGCAACATTTTATTACATACTTTTTACTTACTATATTTGTATGCAAACATTGTAAGAATGTTGTGGAGGTCTGTAATCAGTCAAAAAGGATGCCAACATGGTCAATAACATTCACAAAAGTGTTTCAGTGTTTTTGTGCTATTGAAACATAGTACATTCCCCCATTAAACTTAAGAGACGAGATTATTTGCCCATTATAAATGCCCGCGCAATGCTGCCCGAGGCAAGGTTCTCACCTTGCTTCATGGCAGGAGTTGCCCTGGGTACTGTATACTTAAATTCAAAAGTTCACTAATAGTGACAGGCGATTTGCATTTAAGATTAAAGTTAGTGATGGGCGAATTTATTCGCCAGGGTCGAATTCGCGGCGAATTCCCGCGATTCGCCGCTGGCGAATAAATTCGCGAATCACCAGCGAAATTTCGCTGAAAAAAACGAGTCGCGCATCATTTTTGATGCGATGCGCCGAAAACGACGCTTCGCGCGCCGAAAATGACGCGACGCACGTCGGAAACTACGCAACGCGCCGAAAATGTTGCGACGTGCGTCGGAAACGACGCGACGTGCGGCAAAAGCGTCCAGCGACTCGTTTCGCAAATTTTTCGCCGATTCGCGAATTCCTCTGGAAACTCGCGAATTTTTCGGCGAAGCGAATCGCGGGAGATTCGCCCATCACTAATTAAAATCTCTCAAAATATCATTTTTGGACTGAAATCTACTGGTGACAGGTAATGATGGGCGAATCTGTCCCGTTTTGCTTTGCCGAAAAATTAGCGTATTTCCAGCGAAATTCGCGAATTGGCAAAAATTAGCAAAATGAGTCGCGTAATTTTTGGCACGCGGCACGTTATTTTGTGATGCACATCATGTTTTTTTATGCCAGCAAATTTTTGCCAGGTGAATTTTCGCTGGCATTTCGCGAATTTATTCGCCAGCAGCGAATCGTGGGAATTTGCCCCGAATTTGCATCTGTCTGAATAAATTCGCCCATCACTAGGCAGTTCTTAGTTACCAGAGGGTTATCTATCAGATTGTCTAGAAATTAACTACATTTTAGTTCAGAATCAGAAGTAGATGAGCAATATTATTAAAATAAAATTATCCTGTGTTTGTCTGGTGCTGATATATTGCAGTACTGTTCCCACTACAGGAACAGTAAGGTCAGTTAAATTGGTAGTCAGCTAACTTCTCAAACCATTTGTGAATGATTGGAGGTATTTTGTGCCCAGTTATTTTACTGGAATCAAAACAGAAGACCTCAAGACTGCAAACCAGTGATTCTGGATACATTTGTGGGTCTTTCTTTCTTTCTTTCCATGATTTTTAATCTAAATACCCTAAATGCAGCTTATTAAAATAATTCAAATAATATTTATGTGGACAATGCATCATCATAAACCATAAGAGCATAGACTTACAGTAGTAGATGTATCACCATCAATAACAATGGAAACTATGACAAAAAACTTAACAAACTAATGAGTTAGGAGCAAATGTTTTGAAAGTAGCACACCCTAAACCCCTTTTTGAGAATTAACAATAGCTGTCATTGCAGCCAGTCATTCATTCATTCAACTGGATATACATGTTTGAATTCAAATCACATTTAAACATGTATACACTGAAACCAATTTAATCTTTACTTGATTTAGTTAAGGTCTCTACCATATTTGGACTTTGGTAGCCAATCTTGTAGCCATTATTTATAATGTGCATCTTGATCCACAATCTCTTTTTCATCCAAAGCAACAAAAAAAAATTAAATAAATAAAATAAAGCCACAGAGTAGCTCAGATTAACTGCATCTGACTGCCTCTCTCACATAAATAACCACTGACTACTGGTTTAATTATGTGAAAGCTTTCGCTTTTCAATTTCACTTATGCCTTTAATTTTGCAGTGTCATTCATAATTACAGTTTGTAGGAAGTAGGCTCCTTTTTTTGCCTAGCCGAGCCTTCATTTTATTTGTTGACACAAAAGTGATGCACTTTTATTTCGAATCATCTCAGATTATTGGAGCTTTTAATAATTGAGTTGCCAAAAAGCATTTACTTGTCAGGTAAATCATAAAAAACATACTGTCAAAAATGATGTTGTCTTGATAAATATATAAATAACGAAATTGTACATACCTGAATAATCTGCTTCTGAATAATTAATTCAGCAAAACAAAGATGCAAAGACACCCCCTTCTCTGCTATTTTTAATATTTACTGAATAATATAAACCAATCAGCAAAGCAGTTTGGGTGAACATGGTTTGGAGATACACAACTCTTAGGCTGAAAATGTAGAGGTGACATTTTCATCACATTTGATCATAGTAAGACTATACCTTAAAAGACCCCAAACATTGATTTTTCAGGGTTCATTTCCTCAATATTAAGCTGTCATAGGCTAGAACAAATCCTTACTGAAAAGCCTGTAGTGCCAGAGGTACCACGTTTAGGAATCTCTCCACTAGGACATACAATTTGTATTTGACCTTACGTTTTACATGTACTGTACATGGAAAGGTTTTAATTCACAACTATTTATCATTCAGAAAATGCTGTAACAATCTTACACTGCATGATGTTGCAGGGGATTAAATAAAAGTCTATTTTGTTATATTGGCCTTAGATTTCACCTAAAGACGGAGCACATTTTTCACAATAATCAAATCATCTGATACACAAAGCCACTTAAATGAGCATCAATATAATGTGCTTCATGTTCATTCCCATATAACAGTTACAGTGTTCAAATCACTTTATATAAGGATGTATTAATGATCCATTTCTTCTCAGAAAGGAAAACCATGCTACAAAAACCGGAGACTTTACCTTGAGATTAAAACTTTACCTTGCAGAGAAAGCTGAAGTTGAAACCCAATGACTGGGCATTTCTGGATCCTGAATTCATATACAGTAGTTTCCCAGCAATGGTACAAGCTCTACAATCCTCTTGAAATGTTCACTTTTCTTTAGTTCTTCACATGATAGTGTTACAGCTATTATATCAGGCTTGATGTTGCTTATGTGTTCAAATGTCAACTTAAATAAAATGCCATTAAGTCTTGTTCGTAGCATCTTCATTGAGCTCATCTGTAATAAAAAGACATAAATCAAACATGTTCATGAACAGCAATCTTTAATGAACTCATGCTTTAAAGGAACATGCAAATATGTAAACCAAACATATCAAAGGTAACCCCCAACTGACACTAGTAAAATCGCCTAATTTTACATGGGCACATACATGAAATAAAAACACAGAATTAAAAGTCAATATCTCTGCCATATAATGTTTTTGTTTTGAACAACCCTAAAACAGTAAAATATTGTATTACATATTTTATATTATTTATTCCAAAAATCAACATGGTAGATAATCACTAACTCATGATAACGTTATAGTATTGTAGATGCTTTCATTATTATTATCATTATTATTATTATTATATTTTCTCACCTTACTCTGTCCAATCCCACTTATAATGGTTCAGTTGTGTACCTTTTTGTCCATATATATTCAGGGAAAGTGAGTTATGGGAGTTATTGCAGGGGCATCCAGTACATTTTTGATAGTATTAGAAGATTATTGTTATTCTTGTTTTGTGCCTGTAATATTTTTAATACCTAGGGTGACCCAAACAAAGGTATGGCCAGGAAGAAAATCTGAATTCAGGCTGTCTGAAAACCGGAAGAAAAAGTTGATTCCTTATACAGGGCGAGATAAACAGTATTTTGATGAAAATGTTATCTACAAATTCAATTCCAGATTTCAGCTTATACTTCAATAGGGTTTCAGGAGATAAACCATGAGATAAAGTTTTCTTATTAAATTAAGCTTGGTCCATTATTTGCTTTTGGGTTGGTAATTATTGTATTTTTTTTCACTAAGAATGCTGTCTCTGCATATCCTTAACTACTTTTCCTTCGTATTGATGTGTACTCCATGTTTTGGTATATTAAATTTTACATTTTATGCCTTCAAATCTACCTTTCAATCAGTTTCCAGCAACATAAAGAAGTGCAGCTTAACGGAAAAAGTTATTTGCTGTGTTGTAAAATATTCAATATTTCTATATCCTCATGGATTCTCCTATGTAGAAACTACATCACAAACTATGTTGAGTAAGTATTGTCACGGTCGGCACCCAATACCAGAACAAACGCTCTCGGCTCGTGCTTCACCAGTAGTGTGACCGCCTTTGGCTTCGGGAGGAGCCCTCAGCTACTCAGATGCCACCTGGATTTAAACGAGAGGTGCAGAGCGGGAGTTTTGGTTGGCAATGGGGAACGACTGTATAAAGAGTCTATTGAGGCCGAAGGTCAAGGTACAGGCAAGAGTTAGGCAGATACGTGGTTAAACAGGCTGGATCGAGGCAGGCAGACAGCAAGGAACGTCAGGCAGGCGAGGGTCAAAACCGGGTAATCAATCAATCGGTGGTCAGATAACAGGATCGAGTCAGGATACAGAAAGCGGCGTAGTCAAGAGTCAGGCAGGGTCAAACACAGCAAACAGGAACAAACAGAAGCTTTTCAGCACAGCTACAAGGCACCAGGAATAAACGGGCAATGAGTTTTATAAAAATGCCCCTTTAAATATTTGAATGTTGGTGCCATTGCGCGCTGACATCATGACGCCAGCGCGCATGCGCCTTTAAGATGCGGAAGTGCGCGCCGTGCGGCGGCAGGGAGAGCAGAGCGGCGCGGCGGGCGTCCCTGCCGCACCACTAGACCACCAGGGTAAGGTTTCCTTACAAGTATACACTGAATTGTTTTAAAATAGCTTGTGCTTACAAACTAAGGCACTAGAAAGTTTTGAGTTTAAACAAGTTCAGTATAGGAGATATGGACATTCTGAACATTAGTGTTAAATGTAGTGTGAATTGAACAGCATATACACTTATTTTAAGAATCATGCACAATTCCTGAAAAATGTTTGTCAAAAAGACTGCTTTAGCTTGACAATCCTGGTTTATGTCAGGTGAATTTACCATAACACTACAGGTATCCATACATAGCAAGATCTGTAGACTCAACCATTATTAATCAATTTGGCAGTCCATTGCCCAAAACTTAGTTCAAGGATCACTTGGGGACATATACATGTATTTTCTTTCTACAGCACCACAAATGTATGCAGTCTTTAAAAAAGCATAAACACAACCAGAGGTATAGTTTTTTATATAGTTATACATTGAAAATAGATGCATCTATTCTTAAAGTGATACCAACAAATTCCTATAAAAAGCATAGGAACGTATCAATATCTAGAAGCTGCTGCATGCAGAATATTTTCAGCTTAAAGCCAACCTGTCATAGTTACATAGTTAAATTGGGTTGAAAAAAGACAAAGTCCATCAAGTTCAACCCCTCCAAATTAAAACCCAGCATACTCCCCCCCCCACTCTTTCACACAAACTGTATTTGCCCATAGGTATACTAACTGTAGAGTTTAGTATCAAAATAGCCTTTGATATTATGTCTGTCCAAAAATCATCCAAGCCCCTCTTAAAAGCATTGACAGAATCAGCCATCACAAAATCACCTGGTAGAGCATTCCAAAACATCACTGTCCTCACTGTGAAGAACCACCTACGCTGCTTCAAATTAAAGTCCTTTTCTTCTAGTCTGAAGGGGTGACCTCTGGGGCAGTGATCCTCTTTATGGATAAAAAGGTCCCCGATATTTGCCTATAATGTCCTCTAATGTATTTGTAAAGTGTAATTGTGTCCCCTTGCAAGCACCTTTTTTCCAGAGAAAACAACCCCAACCTTGACAGTCTTGTAAGTCTTCCATCCCTCTAACCAGGTTAGTTGCACGTCTCTGCACTCTCTCCAACTAATTCATATCGATCTTAAGGACTGGAGTCCAAAACTGCACTGCATACTACAGATGAGGTCTTACTAAGGATCTATAAAGAGGTATAATTATGTTTTCATCCCTTGAGTTTATGCCCTTTTTTATGCAAGACAGAACTTTATTTGCTTTAGTAGCTACAGAATGACACTGCCCAGAATTAGACAACTTGTTATCTATAAAATAAAACAAGATCCTTCTCATTTAAGGAAACTCCCAACACACTGCCATTTAGTGTATAACCTGCATTTATTTTATTTTTGCCACAGTGCATAACCTTGCATTTCTCAACATTGAACATCATTTTCCAGTTTGCTGCCCAGTTTCCAAACTTTCCCAACTGTCGATATTGCTTTCAGTGCTTAGGTGCTTCAATACACACCTGGATGAGGTCCCTACCCCAAAGAGCTTACCTTATTAGGAAAAGGAAACAAAAAGAACCAAAAGAGGACCCAGAATACGTGCATCAGTGTAATTTGATTAAATAATGAAATAATAGCACAGGGCAACTCAGGGGGAGATGTATAGATGATGTTTGCTGGATTATTTCTGACTAGGGCCAAGATAATTCTACCACTTCAAATTAAATTTCTCCGCTGACAAGCTCATTTATGATAATTCTGAAAGATAAATTGAGATGTATTAGCCTGATCACTGCTAGCATCATCAAAGTCCAGGTGAAGATTTTTCATTTTTCTTGATAGAATAAAAACCTTCATGTTATTCATGTCTTTGGCATTTAATGCTGTATGATTGCTCATTGGTGCTCCGACATTTGAACATGTGAGGTTTCTTTCTTTCTCTCTAGGACTTGATGATGTGTGACTGTTTTTCTCTTTGCAGATAGTTGGGTAGTGAAAGAAATGTTTTCTATTTTCTGTCATCATCGGTTGAGGGCCTGCAATTGTTCACTCTCTCTGTCTGATAGCTGATTGTGTAGTACTGCCCTCTTTATCTCTTGCAATTAATGATGTATGACTGGTCTCTTTCTCTCTGGCAGTTGATTGCTTGTGACTAGTCTGTGTATCTGTTTTACAAAGTCTATTTCATTCCTAAAACCCTGGATTTTTAATAGCTATATGAAATCAAGCAAAGAGTATTTATTTATATTGCTGAGGAGTCTATCTCCATGATGTGTTTTAAAAAAGCTGTATTCTGAATTTTATAGTTTTCCGGTTATCCTTTTCTAAGTTAGGTACATAGAAAAACAGATAATAAAATAAATGTTTTTATGTGTTTATTGAAACTTTAAAACAGAATGTTAACACAACTTAGACTAACAGTAATCGATCAATAACATTACTCTCAAGAGGAACTCAAATTCCTCCCCCAGTCCACTGGCCAAATTTCCTGGTGAAGAGCTTGACAATGGGACAAAGACTGTCTCATGCTCTGTGAACTAATTAGGATATTAACAAATAAATAGGGCCTGAAGTAATCTGAAGAACCCCTGGGGGGCACAGGTAAGTAGCATTCTCATTGGAGAAACCTTCATAATTAACCTTACTTTTTCTCACACTCATCCAAGACATCATAGTATTAAGTTGTAGGTACAAGTACAGGTGTGGTATCTGCTATTATCACCTGCTGTTATCAAGAAAGCTCCAAATTATAGGAAGATAATTTCCCATAGACTCTATTTTAATAAAATAATTCAAATTTTAAGAAATTATTTGCTTTTTCTCTGTAATAATAAAACAGGGTCAAGGACAAGGTACTAACTAAATTATAACTAACTTTTATTGGAGACAAAACAATCCTATGGCGTTTATTTAAACCTTAACCCTGGAAAACCCCAAGTCCCAAACATTCTGGCTAATAGACCCCATACCTGTAGTAATAATTCTAAAGCATCCAGATGTGATGAACCTTGAACATGTTTCACTACTTATTCAATCAACTTCGTAAGTAGCAGAAAAAGTCACTTAGGTAAGCTGTGAAAAATTGCAAACAAGTTGATTTACAAATGAATACATGGAGATACTTATAAGGGCAACATCTTCCTTGCATTGGAACATTTTTGCACCAGAACCATCAAAGATAAAGCAATTGCTTTAATTAGTACACTTGCAATAATGTAATGCTGGTTGACAGTGGAGTTCTGGGGTTGAATTGCATAGTATAAATATATATATATATATATATATATATATATATATATATATATTATATTCAGTATACTCTCAATCCTGAAAGGCTTCTAATCGTGAATAGCCTCCATTTTGGCTCACCAAAGTGGCAGGTTTAGTTTTAGGATTTTCCGTTTAAATGTTTAGACGTATAAAAAGGAACAGAAAAACCTTAGACAGCTGAGATCCAGGATGAAAAACTCGATTAAGGCCCATTTAAATTTAAAAGTGTTGAATGTGCCAAGAGATCTATCAAAGTGAATTGTATTGGCTGGAAGTCTGCAACCTCTTCCACTACCGCAAACTACAACAACCTGCATCTCTAATCAATGTATGTAGAGTTTAAGTTTAGTTTTTGTAGACTGGGGAAGTTTCCATTATAGAGACATTTTTTGGTCAGGTAATGAATCAACTATAAGAATTATACAGTGGAACAAGGGAAAAATGTAATACAATATATTATTTCTAAATAAATATAAATATATATATATATATATATATTTATAAATAGTCTAATAAAGAGGAATAGTATTATGGTTTGACCTTAGATTGGCTCTAGTTTGCCAATAAAAGATCCTAACATCCTAGCATTAGTGATGGGCGAATCTGTGACGTTTCGCTGCGTGGAAAAAATTGCGAATTTTCAGCGAAACGGCGAGTTGACGCACGCCCAGAATAGTTTTGACGCACAGTGCAATGTAATAAAACTGGCAGGTGAAATGCACACGCCCAACGGTCCCTTTTTTGGAAGGACATTCCCTCTTTTGACAGCGCAACCTGCAGTCCCTCATTTCATTTGTATTGGAAAGTCCCTCTTTTCTCTCCACGGAATAGCCAGAAAAAGAAAGAAGTTTCTAACTTAATTGGCTTTTGGCAGAGCGCCTAGAAGAACAGCTAACAGGTGCAAAAAATATGCTTTTTAACAATTTTGATATAATAAAATAAGTAATTGATTGTATTTGTAACAGTTTAGATAAGGAGAAATATTTTCAAACTTTCATAACCTGCCAAATTTGGTAAAACGAACATGTTAATAAGTGGGTGTGGCCACAAAAATGAGTGTGGTCAAAATGTTGCAGCGCTACATATGGGAAAAAAAATTTCTGTCCCTCTTTTTACTTCCAAAATGTTGCATCTTTTGCTTTGTGTGTGAATGTGCTGAATAGCATTGGAGTCAATGAGAAGAGCAATTTACACACGAGTTTCACTTAGTATAGACACATACCCTGCATTAGTGGACTCATCTTTTCAAAAGAAAAAAAGGCCTCCCATTCTGCCAGCTTCTTCAAAACATCTGTGATTATTATTTAAAATAGTGAAACATTAAAAAGGCATATTTTAATATATATTCATTTATTTTTTTAAATTTTTCACTGCACAGATTGTGCTGTTTTGAAGTGAAGCGACGAACTCGGCACGCGACAAAACGAGTGAAACAAAACATGCGGCAAATTTTCGTGAGCATTTCGCGAAACTTTTGCCATCGGTGAATGTCGGAAATTCGCCGCGAATTCGCCTAGGGCGAATTTATTCGCCCATCACTACCTAGCATGTGTTTTCTATGAGGGAGAATGTAATTAAAAATCACAAGTGATGTACGTGAATATTACATCACTAAGCAAAAGTTAGCATTAACACCTGCTCTGGAGTTCACAAAAGATATGGTCGTTACATTTTCAACGGTCTTTGTTAACATTTTCTGGTCTATATAAATATATATCATCCCACCATAAGTGTTTTTAGGTGTTAATACATATTTATTTATTTTCATAAGAGTTGAGAACGAGAGAATTCAACTCACTAAAGGTTGCACCTTTTGATAGTACTGTAGCAAGTTAACTAGAATGATGTTGCCACAGGCAGTATTGATTTGCACATTGGCAAGATATAACCCAAGGCATATATTGTATCTATATGAACAGGGAAACATAGCTTGAAATGTGTCAGATATGCTATTAAACAACTTGTGAGTTATTAGGATTCTCTCTCTCTTTTAAGACACATTGTGCATTAAAGTAGATGAAAAGCTCAAACCTAAGGGGGGGTGCCAAATGTTAGTGCACCCTTAAACACTGTAATGCATTACCTGGCAACACAGGATGGTGCTCCTGCACTTGTGAGTGATCGGGCAATCTTCTTCCTTCCTCTTTCTTCAGAAACCAATGACTGACACATGCCCATTAGAGCAAAAAAAGACAGTTTTTTTGCCAATATCCAGCTGTTAAATATATTATGCATGAATACCTGTGAAGTGGGAAGACAGGAAGAGGATTTATTGCAATCCTTGATGTGTCCTAACATTGGATTGCAACTTTCATTTTACTTTAAGCTACTAAAAAATACCCTGCACTTTCAACAAAACTGTGCTTGTTATTTTCAAGCTGACTGACCAAATGAATCAAAGTCATCCTTGGTCTACCCATTATTATCACAAACATTACTTTTTCAATTTGCTGAAATTCTCACTAGATTTACACATTACATTTCTTTTTTCAAAATTACTAACTAATATCCATAAAATCTGTATTCATGCCTTAACCAGAAGTGACAAAATGTAAATTGACCATAACACATTCTCTTCGCTGCATCAATATTAACTTCATATTAATTGCTGAACACAAAGTGATTGTGAGATGTAAATTTCAACACAAAAGCTTCCAGCTTCATTAAAGTGAAAATGTGATTCTTCTTATTCAATCACAAACATGGCTGAATACTAAGTTGATTAGTCCATTTTAATGACAACTAATTCAGTTTCAAAGCAAGTTTCTTGTAAATGAATTTTTAAAAAACTTTTGACCTTTCTCTGTATTTGACGAATACATTACCCAGCAAAAGAGTTTCTTTTGTTACTTCCATGGGGTGTCTCATTTGTACATGTAAATTATTTACAATTTTCACAACTTGACATTTTCTCAGCTTTTTCATTGGGTGAACTTTTCAATTAATTTAGGCTACAAAAATACAGGGTTGTTAAAATTTTATTTTTCTACAATAAAATCACGCACACATACATACTCTCTTGGATCACCTTTTTCAATGTTTGTTTCATAAAAGCAGCATTTGCTTTCAAAACAATGGCAGTGGTATAAATGCCAAACTGCACAATAAACATTGTATTCTATTTCAGTCTCTAGTTTGATATTAGGTAAAGGATAAAAGTCAGTACTCCATGTCCTTAGCACAGTGGGCTCAGATCCGAGGGTGTGAAGTATGTTTTAAATGACTTGTTTTATTCTGAGCTGGAGGGTGTGGTGCTAAACATATTTTGTAACGGAAAGCTGGGTTTGAAACCAAACAACCTAAAAGCCTCTGATGTAGGAATGATAATCTTGGTTGTCTTATACCACATACAGAATATAAGTACATACTTGGAACAGGGGTGATTCTAGCCATTGCTAGAACAATGAGCACTTTAACTTTCTGCACTAGCGGAGCTTAATTTCCTGGAGTAATTAAAATAAAAATTGAAAGAAAACTAATATTGCATTCATTCCCTAAAGAATATCAGTTGAAACCAGAAATGCAAGAAGTAATCTAATAATAAGTGCAAAGTTGATTCCAAGTCCAGCAATTAAATTATTTGCTTTGATACAGAATACTGATAAAAACTACATGCTGATTTGGTTTCCTGGGGGTATATATATCTGGAATTACTCTGCACCCTGCCCTTCCAGCATCTATTTAAGAAAACTGACACCTATTATCAGTTTTAAGGAAACTGTTCCAAACTACATACACTATAATATTATTATTATTGTCTGATTTAACCAATAACTTACACAGACTGTATATGTGTGTTTATGTATCAATATGTAAGAGAGCTGATGTTAATTTGGAGATCCATGTACAGTATAGGCCTGTGTCTTTAGAAATAGGTCATTTTTCTAACTCCAGTACTATATCTAGTTCACTATTTTTAAAAATTATATACTACTTAACTTATATTAAAAATAGATTTTAAATATGTATATTTCCTTTGGGAAACTTACACTGATCTATTCTAGTGTTCCTTTAGTAATCATATATGACACTGCAACCTGCCAAGTGATATGCTCAATCTCAGATCATTCCCTTTGCTTCAGATCTCATTCCCACCATATTGTGTCTTAAACGCCCTTCTTTTAGATGGTAAGCTTGCATGGTCTCTCTTTACCTCCTACATTATCAGTAATTTTACATTTGATCTATATACCCTTTATATTGTACAGATTACATAGTATGTTGGAATGACTATAAGATTTTCATTCATCCAGATCATGATATGTATATATATATATATATATAACGTTGCAATAAAACAACAAGTTTTTTTTCACCAAAGAAGACCTGTGAGTGCGTTTTTTTGTATTATATATACACACACACACATATATATATATATATATATATATATATATATATATATATATATATAGCTACAATGGCTCTCACCATTCAATAAATTTTTCGCCGGGTGCTAGCCAGAATTATCGATACAAGTCCAAAGACTCACGGCATAGTCCGTCAACTGTGTGGCAAAGTGTATTTATTCATACATGGTGTATCAACATGTTTCGGCCACATGGAGCCATCGTCAGGATAAACACAGGAAGTGAGATGCAACATTAAATAGCAGTTGTATCCAATCAGAAGTGTAATCCAATCAGAGATTTAATACAAAACACCTAAAAACATTTTTAAGAAAAAAGTGACTCCCAGTATCATGTGAAAAAGATATTCCCGAACCTTAAAGGGAATGTGAACCATCTATAATGTATAAATAATGTGACCCTACTAAGGTCAAAAAAATCTAAAATTGTATCTAAAAAATACATGTTAAGAGGTTGTTAAATGTCTTGAAATTGTAACCATTAGATTATATCAAATAGAAACATTTAAAACAATTAAAAACATTATAATCTGGAGACTGTACATCAAGATAGCTACATAAATCACCCAACCAGTTTATAACTCACTACATTAGCTCACTATGTATTAAAGCTTGAGTTATACATATCTAGCTCACACCATCACATTATAATAGAGTCAATAGAAAGGGCAATTAATTTTCCCACATAACAAATTACAAATACAAAAAAACACACTCACAGGTCTTCTTTGGTGAAAAAAAACTTGTTGTTTTATTGCAAAAAATAAAAAATAAAAAAACAAAAGGGGGTTGTGGGAGCACTCCTAAGGCTAAGTAGAAATGTATTAAAGTATACAGTCCCCTGTCAAATAAGTAATTCAATAGATAAGCAAATGCATAATTTGAAAAAGACAGGGTTTTTTTGTTACAAAGTTATGATCATAAAGTTGAAACCAAGGTTCATTAGACACTGACTACAGGCAATGCTATTATGCAGTAAGTATTAGACTTTTTACTATAAGTTAGGGAACGCCATATGGGGTTTACCTTGACGTGGTATGGTGGCTTGTCAATTTTATGATCATAACTTTGTAACTAAAAATCCCCTGTTTCTGTAAACATATGCATTAGCAAGTATATTGAAATATATTAGGAGACAGGGGCCCAGGGAATGTGCATAGTGCACACCCATTATATTTAAATATATTTTGACTTAGCCTTTGAGTGCTCCCACACCCCCTCTTTGTATGTATATTATACAATATTATACAGTTAATACTAACAAAAAAGCAACAACAATCATAATATCCAGAAGTAGGGAAAATTATACAGCAATAGACAAAATTGACAAAATATTGTGTAGATTTTTGTGAAATTCTCAGTGCTGCTATTATAATCATTAACAGATTATTTGATTTGTAACACATTTTGATTGTCTAAGTTAAATTCACCTTGTCATTAGTGATGGCGCGAACCGCGGCAAAAAAGTTTGCGGACATGTTCGCGAACTTGCGACAAAAAATGCGAACGGTTCGCGACCGTCGCGAACCCCATAGACTTCAATGGGAAGGCGAACTTTAACAGCTAAAAAAGATATTTCTGGCCAGAAAAATGATTTTAAAGTTGTTTAAAGAGTGCAATGACCTGGACAGTGGCATGCCAGAGGGGGATCAAGGGCAAAAATGTATCCGAAAAATCCATTGTTGACACAGCGCTGCGTTTTGTGCTGTAAAGGGAAAAACGTCGCTCAGGTGGTTGTGGAGACTGTAATATTATGGATATTTAGACAGAATGTGAACAAGCTCACACAGCTAGATGGCAGTTGTTTGAAGAACACACTGGGCAAAAAATGGCTACAGGGCAAATAATGGCTACAAGGTCAACGTATACACTACTACAGCAGTGGATACGGATTACGTAAAATATATTATGGCTGCTTGAAAAAAGTCACTCAGGTGCTTTTTCTGGAGAGGGTAATATTATGGATATTTAGACAGAATGTGAACAAGCTCACACAGCTAGATGGCAGTTGTTTGAAGTACAGTAGATTACTAGCCAGCAAACTTACTATACACTGTCCCTGAAATCACTAACAGCTCTCTCCCTACACTATCTCTTCCAAGCACACACACAGGCAGAATGAAAAAACGCTGCAGGGCTTTGGTTTTTATAGGGAAGGGGAGTGGTCCAGGGGGTGTGGGGTGGTCCAGGAGGGAGAGCTTCTTAATTGGCTGCCATGTATCTGCTGGTCTGGGGTGAGAGGGCAAAAAAAATGCGGCAAAAAAAAAGCGCCAAATTGACGCGAACCCAAAATGCGAACGTCGCGCGACGTTCGCGAACTTTTGGCGAGCGCGAACAGCGGATGTTCGCACGAACAAGTTCGCCGGCGAACTGTTCGCGCCATCCCTACTTGTCATCACAGGTTTTGTCCCTGTATAGAATTAAAGTGTATAGTATAAAGAAAATGGCATTTAAAAATGGTTTAAGCAATTTCATTAAAATATTTATATTAAATGTGATATTTGGCTAATTTGCAGGGAAAATAGCACTTAGCTAAATGATTTCCCATGCTGAAAATGTAACATTATCTGTAAAAAGTGAGAATTAGATCAATTATAAATTTGCATTCTGCTATAGTTTAGATTTTGCTGAAAAGTCTGATGTCTTATAATTCAGCGATATAGCTTAATTTGTAATTTTTGCTAAATTTGCAAATGTGAAACCTGTCCTAATTGCAAATTAAAAAAAATTCAGATCTTTTTAGAGGTGTTTCTGAGCTAATTGCTTTTCAAAGTGCAGATGATTTAGCTATTCTTATTGATCTGAATTGAGGTATAAATCAAATATCTGCAGATTTGTTTATCTCTACTTAAAGTAATGGTTTCCCAGTTTGTAAAGACATTTAAATGATGATAATCCTAATGAAGAAGAACAAAGAGGAGGTGAAAGAGGAAAAAAGAAGACCACATTGTAAATTGTCTTGGTCATTAGCCTTGAAAAATATTGTAGTCAAAGCGCTATTTGGTAAATTAGAGAACACTTTATAGCTGTTGTCATATTAATTGGAAGACTTCCTTAAAGACTACAGTCAGAACAAAGAAAAAAATATAATTTGACATACTCTCCAAGGTAGATATTACAAATGTCATTTATTACAGATGCAGACTTGAGCTATTTCAATTATCTTGTCATCATAGTAAGAGGACTGCATGACTGTAGTTGTGATAACTAATATGAAAAGGGACATATTATTTCCCGAAAAGCTACTCTTTTGCACCCCTAGCTCTCTAATGTAGGCATTCCAAGCTAAGTTTAAAATGCAAGTATATTCTCAGTCATTTTGTGTCATCTAACATTTTGTGATTCCGTTGGATTCTCTTGGATGCTTTTAAGCCATTTTTACACTGTAATCCTTTGGAAGGTGGTGACATTGTGGATAGATTCACTAACCGGTGACACCTCGCACCACTTTGCCAGGCGCAAATTTGCTACAACTATGCTAATTCACTAGTATGCACAGTTGTGTCCTGGGCACCAATTGCTGGCAGCTTTTCACTAGTGTTACTTCAGCAGTGCGAGCATTTCAAAGTGAAGGTGCACTAGGGTTAGTTTGTGTCTAGCAAATATTTGCTAGTGGTCTTACGCTTATGTCAATTTGAATAGGGCGGGTACATTAAAGTTGTATGAACATCTTTATTAAAGATGGTGCAAATGCTTGAAGTCACCAGCATTTTTTTATACTTTAATGGATTTTCTTCAGACTGACATCAGATTGAGGAAGATCTTCGTTTTGGCAGTTCGACTGGTCTCATGTGGCAAAGTCAATTCTGGCGAAAGAGGTAATGTTCAGTAAAATCCTCACTTTACTGAATTTGTGGATCATCAACCATTTGCCTGATTTAAAAGGCTTGAAAAATTGCACTGGTGCAATCACTCAATACAAAATATTCCATTATTTTTGGTCAGTTTGCTGACTGGGCCAGCAGTACACCAGGAAAAAAATGAGTAGGCCATAGTGACCCTGACCTTCTCGCCACCCTGTTGCACCCTTCCCTTTCCCTGTCCCCAATCTTGGCCACAATAAGATAAAATAAGGTATGTAAGGAGGGGGTATGAAGCTGGGGCAACACCTGGGGACATCCCAGTCCTACACTGACTTGAAATAAGAAAATAAATGCAAATATTTGATTAGACATATTATAGTTAATATCAAGGGGAATTTAGAATTGTTACCAAACTTACTAAATACAGTATATACTATTACCCCATTTCATAAACGATCAAGGCAGTGCACAGTATGAGAAATTGCAGATGTAATTGTTAATAGCTGCATTATTCTGCACAATTGTATCTCCTCTCCTAGGTCCCTGAGACAAAGCCACCCATGTGAACATACCCTGGAAATTGAATAATTTGTAGTTGACAAGCTCAGATTGATGCAATGACTTGCGTATCGCAAATGAAAGAATGTAATTACCATCAAACAACTGCTTTACTATATTTTGCAAGGATCCAACAAAACTGTTTGCTATTAATTTTCCTAAATGCTCGATCATTAAAATATCTACAAATATAGCCAAGTTCATTCTCCTTTTTATGCTTTTTACTAGCTTTCTAATGAGAAATGAGCAAGTTCTAACTGTATAAAGTATTGACAGAACTACGTAGCATGTATTGTTTACACTGCATAAACATTAATTGCATAGCCAGTGACATGAGAACAATGTATTGCAAACACTGAAAGAAACTTAATTAACACAAGTGACACAAGTCATTAAAATATTAAGCAGTGAATGCTTAAAAAATGTACATCAATGCACAAAATGGATGATGCAGTGATGATGAGAGTGATTAGTCATTAAGGGGCAAAGGTTCACGATGAAATTTAGCAAGTGATCTTAGCCAGAAGGAATTGAAAATGAATTACTGAATTCTGTGTGATGACATAATCTATGAAAGACAGCGCAGACAAGAAAAATTTAATAGAGGACCTCTTCATTGTATCAGTCACAATATGTGATCTAACAGAAAGGACAATGCATTTTGTTCTAAGATATAGTGTATTTGACACCCATTGCAGCTTTGCTTGCAGTAAATACTGTAGCTTTATTTTATCAGTGCCACACATTGTAATAATTGCCCCTCATTTTGCTTTCATTTTTTTCACCCAATGCTAATTTATGCCTTGGACCTTTATCCATTCCTTCTTAACTCTACCAACCGCCACCCCACCCAACATCGCCAGAAGGTGAGGGTTTGGAATTATTTTGTACCCTGAGATTTGCCCATACTGTGTTATTAGATTATGCAGGATAGGAAGGACGGTTAAGGGATGTGTTATTGTCAGTAAGATACCATCTGCATAGAGGCCTAATTTGTTTACCTTGCCCCTACGTCTGAGGCTATGGATGTCCCGACATTGGGGCAGATTCACTAAAGGGCGAAGTGACTAGCGCTAGCGAAAATCCGTCAGAGTGATGTCATTTCATTACTTTGTCAATTTACTAACAAGCAATTCGCTGGTGAAGGAGATAGCCGCTAGTATTTCTTCATTCATTCAATTCATTCAATTTTCGCTCTGGCGAATGGATGTAACTATGCAAATTCCATATATTGCAATATATTTAAGCTGGCCAACTATGTCAAAGTCATCCCATATCTGGCCAGTCCTGCACTCAATTTTCATCTGATTCATCAAGAATTCTATTGCTTCATTATACATTGCTTCATTATACATTGATTTTTCATCATTCAACCCTGTAGTTGTGATACATTTCTTGCATAGTTTCCCAGTTATAAACTCTGTTTATCTTATTCTGCTGTCTTCAGTTTCTTCATGATTTCCTGCTTTCCCTTTTCATCCCATTCAAACTTAAAGTTAATTTTATTTATCTCACAGTATGGGGCATATTTGCTAAGGGTAAGATTTTGAATTAAAAAAAATTTGACCATCAAATTTTTAAGGGTATTTTCGATTGAAAATGGATCCAATGAGTCAGTTTTCGATCAAATAAAAATCGTTTGAACCGTTCGAATGCATTGTTCAATTGAAACGATTTTGCCAAAAATCCTTTATTTTCACAAAATTTCAAAAACACTCCTTAAAGGTTCCAGACCCTTAGTTAATGTGCCCATATGTCTTAAAATATATATTAATTGTTACCATAGTAGTTGAGCAAGTTGTCTGACATATAGGATACAATCATCAAGAAAAATAAAGTTATATCCTGTACAAGATAAATATAGATTATTGTCTGAACACTTTGGATTTACTATTCATCCTATACTTTATGGAATATTCTCTTCTTTCTTCCTGATATAAAAAAAACCATAATTTAAGTCATGACTAAAAATGCATGCGTGCATGGCCAAAATGTATTTTTGAAACAATTTACTGAGATTCTTACCATCTTCGTGCTGATTAGTGTTTTGGGCAGTGACAAAATTGTTATGGTATTCGTATATACCATTACATGCTTTCAGTTACAGTACATCTATCTGCCGCTAGCAAATTAAGCATGAATAAGTGACTAACATACCTATGATTAAGGGGCAGATTTACAAAATTCACGTGAATAATTCGAAGTTCGAATCTTCGAATATGCAAATTAGGCAAATTCGACCATCGAATGACTTCCCCTTTAAATTTTTATTCGACCATCTACTTCGCCAGGATCAAGCTACCGAATTGGGAATCATTAGCTGAGATGGAATAAAAAAATTTGATTGAATATTCAAATCAATTGATCTAATTTTTTATATTTGATCAATCGAATTGCGGTAAAATCCTTCTAATTCAATAGTTGAATTCAAAGGATTTTACTTCGGCACTATTCCTTCCCATGGTCGAATTTCGATTTTTTTTTTAGTTTGAAATTCGACCATTAGTTAATCTGCCCTAAATGTGTTAACACAAGAAATGTTGGGGAAATAAAGTTATCTTTTAATCCACCGCTGGCTAGACAAGCTACTAAAACACAAATTCTTCTTCTTATTTATTGAGACCTAAGTAGATACTGGAATATTTGTACAACTGGGAATATAAATCACTGCCTTTTAAATATATACTTAATTATAATATGGTAGTGGGAGGCTGGGGGTTTTGACCTATAATACAAATTTATAATACAAACTATACCCTGATCTGTTTATGTGGCTTTAATTGGATTATCCACTGGCAGGCCTGAAGCTATAATCCTGTGACATTGAAACACTGTACACAGAATAAAGATGCCTTTGGCAGCTCCTTCAGTCACTTGCCCCCTCTGACATTCATATGTTGCATTAAAAGGAATAGTGTCCATAATAAAAATGGTTTCTATATAAACACCCAATACTAAGTTTATGAACACAAATAAATACTTTGATAAGACTTAAATATATTCTGTCACTCCATGATCCTCCAGGAAACACTTTCTAGATCATTCTATCACAGAAGACATTTATGAAAAAATTACCCTGTTGGAGAATCTAATCATACAGTTCCAACTTTTTTTGGGGAAACCCTTTAAAGATTTATTAAGGTCAACGTATACTGTAGTTAGAGGAGTGCTGTGGTAGCATTGTTAATTTAGGAATGTTCTTTGTTCTACATAAAATAGTCCCTTTCAAAATGATTTGAGTACACCTTTATTTACAGATTATCTAGAAATATTGCCAGTCCCATATTGTTATTTTATTTGACATGGCACTGGATGTATTTCAAAACTTGCTTTCCAGACATACAGTTATGTACCATATATTACACATGACTCACTGACTTAAATAAGATATATATTTGCTGTATTTAAAAACATTGCCATTTCAAAAAGGTATTTTAGCAAGTCAAGTATTACTGTATCTGTCTAATAATCTGGCATCATTTATATTGCTGCTCAGTGATCTCCCTGCATGCAGCCTTCACAATCAAACTGGGTAAACAATTTTCTTTTCCTTTTCCAGAATGATCCCCTTGGTTTTTCTGAATCACCCTAGTCTCTTATAAATAATATTACCAAAGGCACTAGGCCAATTTTTACACATGGCTGTGTAAGTAGTTACTATAATGCAAAAATCAATGCACAATTGAAATGTCTTTCTTTGTATTATGTCTGACAGATGACAAATCCCAGCTGAATTACTGGTCTGTTTTCAGAACATACCAGAAGTCCAAATTGCTCTGGCTCACATATGCCCGTGTACTAGCTCTTCATCTACGACAAGGCACTGAGTTCCTTTTGCTCTGGGAGATTCTTTGTGAGATTCTGAAACACAACAATTGTAGGATTCAAAACATCTGTTTAAAGCAAATAAACCCATACACATATATACTTTATATGAAGAAGATAGGCAGAGAAATTGACAGATAGAAATAAAAACTGTTCTGGTATAATTTGGCAAATAATAGTTACAAGCTCCAGTGTCTGACATTTGCCTGCAACTCAGTTACTATTATAAGTGCCCTAATCAATATAATTGTTCACTGATTTTGCTGCTTAGCATTTCTGTATCTGGGCAAGTCCAAACTGATCATTAATGATCATCTAGACCTCGTAATATACCAGTTTGGTTGAGTCAATGTTGAAATTAGACAAATCAAATTCTCTCTAATGTAAAATGGAAATATTTGTACCATACTGTACTTTGTACAACCTGTTAGGGAAGCTATTTTTTTCAACAGCAATAGTTTATTTTTTGTCTTTAGTCTTTAGCAACCAAGTACAGATTTTGCCAAAAGCTGCAATGTGCAGTGTCATGGGTAAAAGGTTAGAGCAAAAATGGCAGCTAAAGGGTGTTTTATGGTGTAGTGTGAGGTCTTTTATGTTCTGCACATACATATTTAAGAAAATTATAAAGCAGTTTTGAGATTGGGAGCAGGGTCTGTTTGCAGTATTATATTTCTGATTTCTTAAAGCAATAGCAAGTTCCAAAAGGGGAATTTATATATTCCATTAACAAAAACTGGCTGTAGAAAAAAACCTTTATATACTGTAATTGGTCTATAGAGGGTATTTGGTCCATCATATTTATTGTCACTCATAAATGGTTGGTGAAGCCAGGAACTGTGAAAAGGTTGAACAAGAAGGTTCCTTGTGGACAAGATTACACTAGAAAGGGGTGGGGTGAAAGCAAACATCACTAAATGTGAAAATGTTACCTTCTATTGATATAAGGGATCACAAGTACAAGAGTACCAAAGGGTGCAGGAGCATGCTCCTTAGTGCTCATTCTCTAAGCACGTATGCCCCCAGGCTAGCTGCACTTTGCATGGAGCACACAATTTTTGATTTGTAGAAAGAGTAGTGTTGGGAGGCCCAGTCTTATCCTTACCACCTGCCTTAGAGCAGAGAATAAAGTTATTTATAATTTTTTTTATATAAAAACTTGAATTTTAAAAATCCTGATTGCATTTCAAATGAGTTTACCAAATGTAAAATTTATCTTGAAAACTCAAATTGAAATATAGAAATTTTTAATAACTGTCAACCAAATTCCAGAAACTCAAATTCAAAACAGTATTTTTTTGCTGCTAAATAATCGAATCACGGTCAAAATTTTAATATTGATAAATCTGCTACCCTGCAGCTTAGATGGCAGTTATATGAATTAATTCATTAAAATGTGAGTTATATTTTAAAATAAAAGATTTTTGTTTGTTATTTCAGTTTTTACATTTCAGACCTGTAGGAACATACTTTTTTGCTGAGCCTACATCATACATGTTTTGTTTACATAGAACATCTTTGTGTTTTTCAGATGTCCTTAAAAATTTAATTTCAAAAGAACTAGAGTATTATTTTCACTTTATTCTGGGTTATATTCCCTATATTTCTCTTCTGATGAACTATCATTAAAGGGGAGGCAAACTTATTACTAATACAGGACCTCACTTTGCTTAGACTATCAAAGTGGATTGTTTACAACAAAAAATGTATTATCTATAAAGACCACAGTTTGTGATCAAAACACTAGAAAATTGTGCATGAAATAACATGCTAGTTCCCGAGGTGCTGTGTTTCATATACATATTACTACATCTAAGTAATGGTTCTCTGAACAATTCAGCATAGTGCCCATTGAGTTGCTACTTAACCTTATCACAGATGAATACATTATAAAGACAGTGCACCTTATAATATCCTGAGCATCAGCAATACCTACATTAGGAGGCTCTTACTGGAATATAAACCATTAAAGATTTGGCAATTATTTTATAACATTCTTAAAACTTTATTTTCTTTAAATGTTAATTGCGCTCTTAAAGGTTAGTTAAGTGAAACGACTGATCCCGTGTGCCCTTTACTTTGTGCCAAATGATAACCTTTACTTTATGCTCCCACACCTTACAACTTAGAAGCTTGTGTAATATTTGCATGAATGTTATACATACATTATAAAAACGCAAAAGACAAACTGACCATTCCTACTTTCAGTGACAGAGTTTTGTAACCAATGCTTTATCTGTACTGAATGTGAGCCAAAAAAAAAATTTCAAAACAGAAAAAAATATTCCAAACTGATTGTATTGGGCACACAAAATTTTTTTCACCCATTGAAGTCTATGGGTGTCTTTTTTGCAGAGAAACGTGGCGAAAAATTTGGCACCTTTGGATTCGAATAGTGATGGGCGAATTTGCGGCAAATTTGCGTGATTAGCCGCTGGCGAATAAATTTGCGAAACATCAGTGACATTTCACCTGGCGAAAATTCGCAAAAATGACACGACGCGCAATGAAAACGACGTGCCACGACAAAAACGCGACGCACGACGACAAAAACGCGACACGCGTCAAAAGCGTGCCACAACTCGTTTCTCTCATTTTTCGCCAATTCGCAAATTTCTTTGGAAATTTGTGAATTTTTCGGCGAAGTGAAACTGGGGAGATTTGCCCATCACTAGATTTGAACAATCCCTGCACAAAATGTTTTAAGATCTATATGAACTGCTACAGTTTATCCCTCTTCAAGTTGTGACCTTCAAACGTGCAGAACACACAACCAATTCAGAAAATGTAACGGCCAATATACAGTAGCAAGCATCATGTGCTCCAAAGAACCAAAAGGAAAGGGCAAAAGTCACTTGGTCCACTTGCATCTTTTACAGCACCATGGGGCCTACAAAGATTTTTCTCCTATTATTATAGCTCCATGTTATATTTCATTATTATGCCACTTTTTTCCACAGTCTACACCTTAAAAATATGTATGATTGCATGGGCACTGCTTTCACCACATTTTGTAACATTAAAAACTAGATACATTTTGCTTCTTGATTTAAAATATAAAAATAAGAAAAAACATATGACAGCCTGCATGAAGCTTTCAGCTTTTAATGGTTTTTAACTGTCAAAAAAATATGCTTCATAATTCATTTGGCATTTGGAAAACAAAGAGGACACTGACGGAGTTTAATAAGAGCTCTTCAAGATCTGTTATTTTATGAACACCTTTTCACATTAAGTACCCCTCAATGCGTCACATCCAAAACTTACATCTGAATACTTAGGAACGTTCTAAAGTAAGATTCTGACAATTTGTTTATAAAGAAAAGGAGTGCAGCAAACACAATAACATACAGCAGGTCATATCAGCATACCTAATGCAGAAGTCCTGGACAAGGTTTGTTTTAGAAGACTCATACTTTACCTAGACATGTGAACCCACAAGCCAGCCTGGACCTGTGCACCAACATTTTCCCTGTAGCTGACGCTTACCTTTATCACCCCAATCCAGACGTTTCCCATAGTTGACCTGCCACTGGTGGATGTTTCTAAAAAACATAGATTACATCATTAGTGAGGCAGAATGGACACAGGGAACTGGAAACCTAGCTCCCTATTCTGGGCACCTACAGCCCACCAATGCACACATGGCGCGGGAATTTCTGGAATTGCCCGAAGTTTCCTCACAAAGCAACTTTGTGCGATTCCGAAAATTGCTGCACCGTGTGCTGGCACTTTTTGACTTAAACAGGTGGCGGGCAGGGAGAAGGCAGTTCAGGGAGATTGTCGCCTCGCAGAATCGCCAGGCAACAGAAACTCCCCGAATCTCCCTGTCTACACCAGCATTTAGAGTTTTACTAGTCTCACATCTACCAATGGGTGGAAAAGACTGCTGGGTGTTGGGGAAGGTAGATTAAATCACTCCATCTTGCAGTGCAGGATTAAAGAGTGAATGAAGTTCATCAGAGCACAATGACTGAGTCACATGACTGAGGGAACCTAAGACAGTAAGAACATATCTAGCACCATGTCAAATTTCAAAATGAAATATTAAAGCATCAGTTTGCTTTTTTGAAAAATGATTCTGCTAGAAGAGAGCTTTTAAAGGATGCATTTTGCCAAAAACAAAAAACTAATTTCCCTGTGACAAAATGCCTTTGATATCACTGCAGATTGATTAATGCAGCAAAAATATTTTCGACACACATTGAAAAGGACTGAAATGTCATGTTGATGTTCATGTACATTGTTGATGTCAGACAACTGTAATATAAATTTACTTATTATCCTGTATCCTTGAAGATGACAATTCTTGTCTTGATGACAATATCTCAATATATGACCTAATTTAACTCCATTATCTAAAACAAGACTTTATATATGATATTATTAAAGTAATGAAATAGTAATTATTTGTGCCTGGATACTTTGAATTCCAAGAAAATCATAATTTCCTACAATACGCACTGTAAGTTCTGTGTATAAGTGGCCCTTCTTCAGACTGAGTATCCTTTGTCTGCTTCTCTCAGCACAATAGACAAAGAAATAATGAGCCTTGCATTCTTCAAGCCAAACATAGGATACATTTCTAATTCCATCTAAAAACAGTATAAGAATATAAACTTTCAGTTCTATAGAATTGTCTAGTGAAAAAATTGAGAGCACTGAATGTTCTTAAAATTACTTTACTTCTTATTAAAGGCCACTTCAATCACTTTGATGTGTCATGAAATGAGTTGTGGATTTTAAAATGTGTTTTTATAAAAATACAACATACATTTCTAAGTGGAGTAAGATTGTTATTTTGATTAAATTTCAACTACAAGTGCGCAAAGAAAAACTATATTTCTCAGCAGAGGGGAGGCTATTCAGAGGCAGATTACTAGTTAACAGTTCAATTTCAGCTTCAATCATGACATATGTAAATAGTGTCTGTCTGTGGGCCTATACTTAGTATTTCAAATGTCTCTTTACATAGTATTGAAATCCTGTGGCTGGTAGTGGGTTGTTTCCTATGAATTTCAGTGGAATGCAATAAGTAGAACTGCATTTCTTTCATCATTCACAAAAGTATATCAACAAATTTAAAGGCAGCAACTGCACATGCAGGAGTCTGCTTTCCATGATGTCAATGGCAATTAACCAGCAGTAATATTACTTGAGAATGGCCAGCCTCAATAGTTTGTAATGAAATCATGCAAGAATAGTAATAGCAGAAATAACCCATAAAGGGTCAGATTCAATTCCATGAGAAAACATAATTTTAATGGTGTATCACATAAAAACTTTTGAGCAAGATTCATTTGTAGAAGATCAAACTTTTCCTCAGTTCCAGTTTTTCCCCATA
>CM044446.1:32618899-32629657 GCA_024363595.1 Xenopus borealis
ATATGCTTATTAGCAGGATTCTCAGGGGTATTTTTATGTTAAAAGCCAGAGAGATAGCTCGCTGTTTTGACATTTCCCCACAAACATGTACATTCCCTGCAAAGTTAACACAGCCTTTTAACCTCCAAATACAATATATATACTGATAATGACAAGCCTTGCTGGAACTTGTCCAGGGGGTTGTTTTAAACTTTGCCCTTACTTTAAAGATCCATCTGAGGCTTGATATGCCACCCAGTCTATATGTGTTGACTGGAACTTTAGATTGTCATACTCATGAATAGGGATGGACAAATTTGACTCAGTTTGCTTAGCCAAAAATTTGCTGCTAGCAAAAATTCGTCAAAATGCACTGAAGTCTACAGAAATCAAAATTTTTATGACATGCACTTTTTTTTGACGTGTCATTTTATTTTTGACTTACAATGCCATTCACGTCTATGGGAGTCATTTCCATGGCAAAACATGGTAGGAAAATTCATCCCTACTCATGAACCACTAGAAATACTACAGAAATTTTCAAACAATGGCTAAAATCAAAGTGTGGACTAAGCAATGCATTTAAGTCATTCTAATCTCTAATTATTTTGACCCTTTACATGAATTATAAACACACAGCAAAATGAACATCTGTTGCTCATTTTTCTATTCCTAGCGTTGCCATTAATGACCACCCATCTATGTCAAAAAGTCAAAGCAACAAGAATATTTGGACCAGCCACCTAGTATTTAAATATGTAACATATTCCTTTTTGACACATCTTTTCTTGCTGAAAGATTTCTATACCATTAATTTAATGGCTAATAAATTGGCTAAGGTAGTGTAAAATAATGGCCCGAAGGTGGCCATAAATACAGTAGGTCAATAAAATCTGCCACCTCATTCCCTGTAAATAATTCCCCTTGGTAGCTTATTGGACCATCCATGGGGCCTACTGACCAGCCAGTCTGCTAAAAAGCAGCCTGATATAAGTCAGAAGGCTTAGAAAATCCTTAGTTGATGTGGTTCTCCCTAGGCCCCAGTGCATGATCTGATGCTTGGTCCCAGAACCAATGATTGGTTCAGCCCTGCACATAGGTGACCAAACCAGGCCTAGATCTGTTTGTTTTGAAATTTCATCAAATGAGCAGATTAGGCAGTGTATAACCACCATCAGTAAAGACATATGGGAAAGGCCACAACTTTTTTAATCTCAATAATTTATGCCATGATAAAGAATTATGGGGAAGCTAGGGTAGACTGGGCAGTGGGATTAGTCAGGGGTCATGGGCGAGGAATGAGGGGGGCATACAGTTTACCAGCTAAGGAGGTCCCTCTGTTACAAGGAAAACAGATTAATACTAACTTAACATATAATTCTCCACTAAGTAATGCAAATTCGAAAAGTAATAACCTCCGCTGTATGCTGGCAAATGCATGGAGTTAGTCAGGTAAAATGAGAGACCTAGAATTAATTACATGCTCTAAAATTTATGATATAATTGGTATCACTGAGACCTGTTGGGATGAAACATGTGACTGGTCTGTGAATTTAACTGGTGTACACACGTTTTAGGAGGGACAGAGGGACTAAAAAGGGTGGCGGAGAGTGTTTGTATGTAAAGCCTGAATTAACGCCATGCAGTAAAGAAATAACTATAGCTAGCACTGGTGAGGGTGTGGAATCCGTCTGGGTAGAGATTTTTACTGGGCAAAAGGTAAAAAAGAAAATTATCATTGGTGCATGCTATAAACCCCGTTGTATAAGTGAGGAGTATGAAGCCCAGCTACTCATACAAATAGAAGCGGCTTCACAACTAGGTCAAGTTGTTACTGTGTGTTACTTCAGTTATCCAGACATTGACTGGGGTAATGGGGTTGCCAAGACAGAAAAGTATAGTAGATTTTTAAATATGCTGAATGACAACTTTTTATTCCAGCGTGTTCAAGAACCTACTAGGAATAATTCTCTTTTGGATCTTGTAATAACTAATAATACTGAACTAATCTGTGTGTGGGTGAGCATTTTGGGAATAGTGATCATAACATGATCTCCTTTGAGATTCTGTTGCAGAAGCAGTTCTATAAGGGACTAACTAAAATACAAAATTTCAGGTGTGCACACTTTAACAGTATAAGGACATCTATGCAAAATGCTTTTCACAGGGTTAAACACAGAACAAAAATGCTGCTCAATAATTATACATGTCAGTATATTACTCTTGTAGGCAAGGAACATGGTTGCAAAGCAAAACCTTTTTGATTCAATAGAAACGTTGATGTTGAGGTGGGTAAGAACAGACATGCTTTTAAGGCTTTCAAGTTAGCTGGGACAGCAAAATCATTTATCAGGTACAAGGAGGCCAATAAATCATGCAGGCAAGCTAAAATCGATATGGGAATGAAGGTTTCCTTATTAATAGTCCCAATTCTAGTAATATGACTAACGATGCATGGTTCACACATGAATAAGTTAAAAAAAGACCATGTTAACATGTTAAGATGGTATTTATTAACATTATTATAAACATGTATTTATATAGCATCCCAGCGTACGTAGCTCTGTGATTGCCAAAACCTCTTTACTTAATTTTTCAGGATTCATTGAGGTCTGGCATGGTGCCCAGAGACTGGCAAATTGCTAATGTGGCGTCGCTATTCAAAAAGGGATCCCGTTCTCAGCCTCAAAACTATAGGCCAGTTAGTCTGACAGTCAGTGGTAGGAAAGATTTTCCAAGGGTTAATAAAGGACAAGATATTAGAGTTCATAGCAAATGACAAATAACCAACAACATGGTTTTATGTGTAATGGATCTTGCCCGACTAACCTAATTTATTTTTATGAGAAGTTAAGCAGGGACCTCGATTCTGGGATGGCCGTGGATGTGATTTACTTAGACTTTGCTAAAGCATTTGATACAGTGCCACACAGAAGGTTACTGGTTAAATTAAGGAATGTTTGCCTGGAACATAGTATTTGTACCTGTATAGAGAACTGGCTAAAATATAGGCTACAAAGAGTGGTGGTAAATGGAACAAATTCAAATTGGACCAGTGTTGTTAGTGGAGTTCCACAGGACTCTGTACTGGGCCCCTTGCTTTTCAACTTCTTTATTAATGACCTGGAGGTACAGTAGGCATTGAAATTACTGTTTCCATTTTTGCAGATGATACTAAATTGTGCTACTAAAGCAAATAAAGTTCTGTCTTACATAAAAAAGAGCATACACTCAAGGGATGAAAACATTATTATGCCTCTTTATAGGTCCCTGATAAGGCCTCACATGGAGTATGCAGTGCAGTTTTGGACTCTAGTCCTTAAGAGGTATATGAATGAGCTGGAGAGAGTGCAGTGATGTGCAACTAAACTGGTTAGAGGGATGGAAGACTTAAATAATGAGGGTAGACTGTCGATGTTGGGGTTGTTTACTCTGGAAAAAAAGGAGCTTGTGCACATGAGTACATCAGAGAACTTTTTGATGATTGAAGTTATTCATTATCCTTGTGTTCCATATTTTTATTCTTAATCAATGGTTAAATGTGTGTTAATTTTAAAAAAGTATATACATTTAAAATCTGTGCAAAACTTGGAAAATACAGATTTGTACAGACTGAAGGAACATGCAGTCAATGAGTGTACTTAAGCGATGGATTTGCAGCTGATACCCAACCTCCACATTTTTTTCTCAGTTGTTAAAAACAGAATGGAACTTTATTCATTTCAACTACAAACCTTTGCAAAACCACAATTTCTTTGCGTGCTGAAAGAAAAGGACCTGAATATTGAAAGGCTGGCACACTGATCGGTGGCCACAAGCAGAAATAATGTCTAAAAAGTTTGAAAACAAACTTAATTTTAGAAATTGAAATTTGTCTCGAAGGATCTCATACGAAAAAAAGCGGATGAATTGGAGTCAAGTAATCAAATAACTCAATGGCCTGCACTTTGTATTCTGTTCGCAGTCTTCCTTTGTGCACTAGTCTGTAGACTAGTGAAGGCTTATTTTTTCACATTTCACACAGCAGTTTCTCTGACTCTGTTTTTAAATATAAACATTTTATAATAAATATAAATGATCATATTCAAATTACCTTCAAGTTTCAATAAAATAAAATAGAAAAAATGTATTGCAGAAATAAATTTTGAATGGTTCAGAATAATTTCAGATGAAGCATTTGCTCCACAAGTTGAGAAAATGGCAATAGACTTTAGCTGGTGTATATGCAGTATGGGTGATGGGTGAATAAATTCATCAGGCACAAATTTGCAGCTAATTTCTGTTTTTCACCTCCAGCGAAAAATTGTTTAGTGTCACAATAGTCGCACAGAAAATTGCTGCACGCCCATCACTATATATAATACTAACAAACTGGGGTGTTATAGGCAAATTACAATGACCCATAAAGGGATTGGGGGATGTGTGTGACTTCAGAATGTAACATTAAACAGCTGGTGGTGACAAGAGTCAATAGGGGCCATTTATTATTATCACTAGGGATAAAAGTCAGCAGAAAACTGCACCAGCCCACGTTACTTCTGTAAAACATCAAGTCTTTATTTATTTGGCTTATTTCAAAGAATTAGAAGAGGAGGGCTCTTTTTCTACCGGAGGTGGAATTACTTCAATCATGTTAAAACCCTAGTGGGTAAAATAACACAAGCATAGTAAATCCTAAAACAATGCTAAAAGGGATGAGATTGCAGCTAAAACAGAACTGAATAGTTTTTAAACCAAAGTATAATTAATGTATGGATCATTCACACAGGAACTATTGATATTCTGCATGTTCTCAGTTCAATTTACCAATTAACTATTGTGCATTTTTCATTACAAACCCTATGCATCCCTTTAGTGTTACTCAGAATTCTACAATCCAAAGCTTGATCATTTAGTGGTATGGCTGATTCTAAATTATATATAAAAAATATAAGCAGTGTTGTCCCCTAGGTCTGCTTGCTCAAAGCCATATGAGACAATGATACAGTGAAATCACTGCTTTATGGTTTCCTGTACAAGTAGCTCACTGATTTATGAGACAGAAGATAGATATCCTGGAGTTAGTGAGAATAACAGATAGGCAAGTCTGTATTGTATGGATTTTGTGTCCTTTCATAAACATCTGAGGAGTGTAATCACCTATAAACTCAACATTGAAAAGTCAATGCAGCTTCTTAAGGTCATCACACAGTGGGAAAAGACCACAAACCTGTGAATACAGCCTTAAAAATTTTGTGTTTTTTAATTACAGATGATTGTTGACTTTCAGCATGGTGGTGTGTTTTTTGTACTATATATATATATATATATATAAATAAATATATATATATATATATATAAATATATATATATATATTTATATATATATTATAACAAGTTGTGCTCACCACTAATTTTTAAAAACATTATTCCCTTAAATATTTGTCTTTTAGTGTAATTATTTTGTTGTCTTCAGTCAGATATAGCTAGTTGTATGCATATAACCTGTAATATAAATAATGGGGTAATTTACCCAAGCGCACAAAACAAGCATTTAAAGGAGAATTCAACCCTTAATGTAAAAAATCCTACCCCCTATTTTACCTAGACCCCCTTCCCTGCTCCCCCCCAGCTTAGGTGGTACCCTGGGTAAATGCCCTAACTCTTTACTGACCCCTCAGTGCAGATTCAGGGCATCAGAGTTCACGGGCGCCATCTTCTTCCCTTCTGTAACATTCTGAATAAGAGGGGCATATTGGCGCATGCGCATTTGGAGCAATCTTCTGTTTCATGCACAGAAAGTCATGGATATTGCCGAAGTGAAGGAAGATGACACAGGTGAACTCCAATGCCCTTAATCTGCACCTAAGGGTAAGTAAAGAGTTAGGGACATTTACCAGGGGTAGTAGCTAGCCTGGGGGGCAGCATTTCTATGTAGGGAGTGGGGTAGGGTTTTTTTCATTATGGGTTTAGTTCTCCTTTCAGGGTGTTTAACTTATATATTCTAGTCATAAAAACAAAAATTATCCCTTTTCAAATTTATGCATTGTTTTATGCCACAATCTGTGGCTGGAATAAATGGGCTAAACACCTTTACACACTTTTTTGTGCAACTCTGCAGCTCCTTTTTCACAATTGTGTGACATATTTTATGCCAATGGCAGATTTCTAGGGAAGCAATGCACCCTGGGACAATTAGCAAGTCTGGGCTGAACCATATTGCCAATGCAATACAGAATGTATAAATGGAACAATATGGAATTGTTTTTCAATTCAACACCATCATAGATTTATACACTTTGACACAAACTCACAGAAACAGACTAAAGAATGCTAATGGATGTGTTGCATAAAAATTTCATGGAACAATTACTAGATACACAGTCTTTTAAAGCAGTGTTTCAAGAATAACTAATTGTTGGGACCCTAACAAGTTAGGCAGATGCACACAATCACAGCCTCAATTCAATTTACAACTAAAATGGTGTATGTGTTATAAAACTGGCTACATTCAATTTAAGTACATACAAGTCTATGGGGTAGATTCATCAAAGAGTGAAGTTCCGCCACTAGAGGGAAATTTCACAGCTCTCAATTCATTTCTATGGGATTTTGCAAGGCGTATTCATCAATGGGTGAAGTAAAAGTTCACCCTTTGATGAATACACCTTTAAAAATCCCATAGAAATGAATTGAGAGCTGTGGAATTTCCCAGATGTACAGAATGTACAGATGCAGCCACTTGGATTTGTGTGTTAAATGCGTCGTGACTCAGGGTTAATTGAAGAAACTGTGTTATCTAAAGTTATCTTAATTCATTTAATGCATTTAACCTTTTCATTAGCATACCAAAGCACCATTGTTTTCAATGGTGAACTCTTTAATTGGATGGGATGCTGTTACACAATATTCTGTGATAAGTGAGTTAAATGGGATGTCTGAGTTAAGTTATTCTGTGTCAAACGCACAATCCAAACTGGCTTCATCTGTAGTTAAATGTTCAATAAAAACAGTCTATCCAATAATCCAGTGTCTCAACCTTGATTTTTTCATCTACTTACACAAATACATTGTTTCTTTTTCATATATATAAAGACATTTATCCTAACTGATAGTTATTATGGCAAATCCTAGCTTCTTTAGAAAACAATTTAGCACCAGTTGGCCATTTAGACCCTTTGGAGCAACAGTATTGAGTTTATGTATCCAAAAAGCCTCCCTTTTAAGTAAGGCCTGTGCCTGGTAACTCCCTCGTGGTTTAATTGATACCTGGTCGATTGGCATACATCTAAATGATGCCGGCTATGTTTAGCCTCGGCCCAGTGCTTCTCTACCAGTTGTTGTGATATGTCTTTTTTGCTGCTCTTATCTTACTTTTCTTTTTCATTCTTGTTGGGGTTCAGTGCTGCCATAATGCTAGATCTATGTATGCCCATGCATTCTTTTAGTTGTCTAATCGTTTTCCAACAATATAATAGCCCACATGGGCATTTTATTATATAGCCCACCATTGGAGTAGAGCAAGTTATCCTTTGTTTTATGGCATATTTTTTGGTTGTCTGTGGGTCAACTGTAATAAGACTATTACATAACACACACACCCCTCATATGAATACTCCAGGGCATTGTGTTAAAAAATTTCACTTTTGTATTGGCCTATTTTTTATCTGTGGGATCAGATGGGCTAAAACTTTCTTTTAAGTTCCTGCTTTTACAACTTAATCTAGGTTTAGCTGGCAATTTCTTATTTAAAGTTTCATCACTTGTAACAATCTCCCAGTGTTTTTTTTACGCTTTGGCAAACATAGCTAGATTGTATGCCATATTGGCTTATATAATACATGTCTTTGGTCTGGCTTTTGTTTTTACTACTCGTGTTGCTTTCCTCCCACAGTGTTTTTTTTACGATCTTGATTTAGGGCCCATTGTTTGGTGTCCTCCACTAATTTATATGGGTAGCCCCTGTCAAGGAATCTCAGACTCATTGCTTCCAAATCCTGAGCCTGTTTTTCTGGGTCACTGTCTATGCGTACTACTCTCAGCATTTGCAAATTTGCCAATGAATTTAGCAAATCTGTTGGATGGTTGATGTGGTAGTAAATGATGGTGTTTCTATCTGTTGGTTTGACATATAAACTAGTATGGATTCTGTTATCCTTTTTGTATAATTTAACATCAAGGAACTCTATTAGTTCAATGTCATGTTTTAGAGTAAACCTTATGGGTAGTGATGGGCGAATCTCCCGAGATTCGCTTCGCCGAAAAATTAGCGAATTTCTAGCGAAATTCGCGAATCGGCGAAAAATTCGCAAAACGAGTTGCGGGACGCGTCAAATCGCGTTGCGTCAATTCGCGTCGCGTCAAAAAACGTCGCGCAACTCGTTTTTTCGGCGAATTTTCGCCAAGCGAAATTTTGCTGGTGATTCGCGAATTTATTCGCCAGCGGCGAATCGCGGGAATTCGCCGCGAATTCGGCCCTGGCGAATAAATTCGCCCATCACTACTTATGGGGCTGTCCAATGTATTTATCTCATTCACAAACTGTTGTAAGTCATCAGTTGTCCCCAGCCATATAAAGAAGATATCGTCAATGAAACACCTATAGAATGCACCATATTTTTAAAAAAATGCTGTGACACAAAATTTTTACACTTTCATATGCATACATATATGAATTTGCATACACCGGAGCGACCTTTGATCCCATGGTTGTGCCTGTATGTTGTAAATAATATTGTTCCTCAAATTTTAAATAATTCTTTAATAGGGACAACGTGAATTCTGTAGGTGGCTCCTTATACAAACCATTGTTTGTTACCAACAAGTAACATATGGCTTCTATGCCATCTTTGTGAGGAATAAAAGCATACAAACTTTGCATGTCCATAGTTACAAAGGTTACATCATATAGTGGAAAGTCAATGCATTATATCATTTTCAGACCTTGAGATAACTGCCAATTTGTTGTATGCATGGCTGTAGTAGGAAGTCAGTATATTCAGCTATTCCCTCATTTATCCGTTTGAAGAAATAATGGCATCCTGGTGGCTGTATGGGATTTTTATGGGGAGGGTATAGATCACAGGTTTAATCGGACATTCAGGTAAGAAATAATTGAACATATTATCTGTGATCCAATTGTTAGCCAATGCAATATTCAATATGTCCCGTAGTTCATTTTGAAATTCAGTCTTCGGATCCATAGGTAATTTAACATGATGTCATGCATCGCTTAACTGGTTGAGGATCTCAATTCTATAGTATGCATAATCAAGTATCACAAACGCCCCACCTTTGTCCGCACTTTTGATAATGATCTCTGTTTTGCTTCCGTATTTCCTCCCTTTCCGCTCCCGATAGATTACCATGCCATCCTTGTTGTGCCCTATGCCAACTTGTCATATCCTTATTTAACATTCTGTTGAATATTTTTATGCAGGGATTGTAACTGACCAGGTCATGCGTGCTCCTTGTTTTAAACCTGTTCATAGTATATAGTTTCCCTGCCCACTTGTGTTATCCCTGACGACCCACTGTGTGCCGCTTCCCCTTTATCAAACTGTTCCTTTAGTCTCACTTGCCGTGAAAACTTATAATTGTCTTTGATGTGGGTGAAGGGGTTAACACCACTGGTACGAATCCCAGTCCCTTGCTTAGCAGTGTTTCTTCTGTGGGTGTCAGTCGGTTAAACATCAAGCTCCTTTCTTCTCCTTGACCTGCTTCCCTCTGGAGCGAGTAGCAGCCGGTGTGTTTTCCTTTACCGCAACAATTGGCCTTCCTGGGTCTTTCGCACTCCTGTTGCCTTCGTCTAAAAAAGAACCTGATGGAACCGCTGCTCCCGATACGCTTATCTCCGTGTCGCTGTCAGATCTCCAGCTTTCTGCTCTGCATCCGGGGGAACTATGTGTGCGCCACTCCGTTCTTCGTCTGCGCGGCCTGGACACACCTCCCTGCTGCCACCGGTAAACAATAGTCTTGCACTACCTTTAGACGCTTTGAGTTATTCAGAGCCAGTAATTCAGCTCTATATTTATCGGTCTGTTCCTGGATCCTATTAAGGCAGTCACTTTCCTTGTCTGTCAGCAATATAGGTTCTTGACTGTCTTCAATTCACAACCTGTTTCCTCTATTACCAGTAACATTAAGTCCAAGGAGTCCAATCAAGTACCTGGCACCATTTATTGCAGAAATCTGGGTTATTTCTGCCCAAGGTAGGGGTATTGGTGATTCGGAATCCTCTTGGGATTTTTGCTTAATAATCTGATAGGGAAACTCCATGTAAGTGAAGCTCTATTTCCTTGTTCTTCAGACGGAGTAATTCATGATATGCTTCCCTGGCACCCAGTTTTCCATATGTTTCATCGTAGGATTCCGGAAATAGTATTCTCTCTATATCTCCAGCTGTGAAGCTGCCATGCTGTGTTAGATAAGAGCTTTGGTTGCTGCCATCCATCTCTTGGCTGGGTAGTTGTTTCTTTGTTGAGCAATCAACGGGGTGCTGTTGCTGCAATCTCCAGAATATTTCCGGTATATAGTAATAAGTAAACAGCCGCACTCAGATCCGGATTTTAACAATAGTGGGTGCTGGTTTAAAACTCTTGTATATAATTTGCACATAGAGCAATATATATATATATGTATACACAGCTTGATAAGTATAAAATAATTTAATATCTCTTCAAATGTCCCTTCAATATCTCTTTCAAACCCATATACTTTGACTTTAATTGACTATATTGTACATTATTGTATTAGAGAGGGTACAGAGAAGGGCTACTAAGCTGGTAAAAGGTATGGAAA
>CM044446.1:32631178-32647690 GCA_024363595.1 Xenopus borealis
AATAAAGTCAAATAAATGCAATATACAGTATATTTCTCTTCCCCCAGAATGGTAAACATTTGCCTTTACCTATAAAGTACTGCAACTGTATTAACAAAAATGGTTTTTCACCACATATCTAAAACCTAAAACCTGCTGAGTTTATTTAGAAGTCATTGTCTGAGGTCCATTAAACCATTTGAATCTGTTACTTACCCTCCTCACATTCGAGGAAAACTTGATTCAAATTTTATTCGAATTTGATTAGAATTCTCGGGTAGGGACTATTAAACTATTCGACTGAATAATAGACATTCAAGTTTTTTCACCTCTCATTCAAGTTGTGAGTACATTTAAATTTATTTGAGTAAAAAATTCAACCTTTGATAAATAACCCCCCTAATGGTTCATGTATAATCCCACCACCCATTACATTAACCTGGCAAACTGCTGTTTTTGGTTATGGTTTCATACAGACAGCAGCACATTATTTTGCTGATAAATGTTGTATCTTATCTTTTACTCAGCAATACTACTCCATCCAGTCAGTATTAATAACAAAGTCAACAAACAGGGGTGCTTAGTTTAAAATATGTGTGTTCATCCTCTCTTATTTCATTAGAGTACAGATAACATTTAGTGCAAAGATAAGTGACACGGCAAATCACATTCTGTATGAGCCATACATTTGCCAAGGACAGGAGCTGAACTAAAAATGAATGCCTTTCTCAGTCTGGCAAAGCATGAGAATAAAGCAGAAAAGAAGTAAATCAAATGCATATGACTTGGAATTGGTAAAGCATGTATGTTAAAGGGTATCTAAACCTTGGCAAAAAGTTGGTCAAAGTCAGTCAAAAAATCCTTTTTGATGAAGTGAAAAGGATATGTCCATCACTTATAATGAAATGTAGGATACTGGAGTATATGAACTGGTTAAAACAATAAAATGCATTCAATTAAAGCAGTATTTTGGAGGAACTGTCACTACATTTGTAGGAAAATAAATTTGTAATGTTCAACAAATAAGCTAGCATACTTTATATGAACTCTGGATCATAGCAACAATAGAGCAATGCCATGTATAATGGAAGAATCCAAATAAAAGACCTGCAATTAAAACAGTAAGATTCAAGTCAACAGCTTTCACTTTGTGTATTTTATCTGCTATTAAATGAAATTTGCTTTCTTTATAATCAATTGCTACAATGAAATAATGCCAATGAAAAGGGGATGCTGTGACAGATACTGGTGTGCAGCTTTTTCTCTTGCTTTTGAAAGATAAATTACACTGTCATAATATTACATAATTATTAAATGCAAGTGGCATTTGATCATTTTGACATATAACACAGTTGTTCCCACTATTATATCATAAAATTAGGATTTGCTCACAAATATGATCATTGGACATCACAATAGCCCAGCGAAGAATAAAAACATTCACCAGATGCATCCAATGAAAGAGATAAAAATGGCATGTTGCTCCATGGCATGTTCATTGTGCTAGCCACACAATGGAGAGTTTAAAGCATGGTCAGATGGATATGGTGGAATATAACTAGGCTAGGTGAAAGAAAAGGTAGATGGGAGTACAGCAAAAATAAAGCAATGGTAGGCTGAATATGAGTAAAACAGACTAAAGTAAAAGTTAGTTGGGCTGTTTGCAGAACAGGGGGAGGGCAAAATTTGTTTTGGTGGACTTAGAACTGAGTTTGGTCAAGGCATAAAACAGGGGTAGGAACTAGAATATAAAAAGTTGAGTGAAAGGTATTGGAATAATTTGGAATAAAAAAAATACAGGAGGTAATAATTGGTGGGTGCAGAACTTGGTAAGTAGAAGTGTGGGTGGGTGCAGTACCAGTAAATTTTATTATTTAAAGGAGGGCTTAATGGTTTTAAAATGAGTTAGACATGCTTGATATATACGTAGGTGATGATAAGGATTAGTGTAGAATGGGGTATGTGAAAATGGTTTATGTAACTGGATTAAAAATGTCTAAAAAAGTATGTATTGTGGTGATAAAAAAGAAAAAAGAGAGAAAAATGTATAAATGGCAGCAAAAATGCAACTGTTGACTGGTGTATCTAGAATACAGTATGTCAGAGTAATGAAAGCCTTGAGGCAAAGTTATGTGCACGAGTGTGTTTTCCCCATTTTATGTGTTAAATGTTTCCTGTATGAGTAATACCATAAAAAGGACATTATATTATCAGCTGCCTGCCGATAGAGTGTGAACGCTAGCGACAGTTTCTTTTGCAAGGAATTGCCATCTGGCAAAAAGTCTCTAGCGATAGCCACTTCCCCTTTAGTGAATCTGCCCCCTGTCTCTCCCTATTCTACAAGACCATGTCTCTCCATCTTCCACTAGACCATGTCTCTCTTTCTTCTACAAGACCTTGTCTATGCCTCTCTTTCTACCTTCCTCCTTTTTTCATTCTGCCCATTAGTTGTTTCCTATTTTGTTCCATCTGTCCATTCCTACATCACCCCCAGTCGTCCTTTCTCTGCCCATCCTCTCCACACCTGCTTCCTCCTACAGTATATCCATATATATTTCTTTTTGTTTAAGATATGCTGTATGTTTATTATTTCTGTTACAAAAGCAATAAGACACTGGTAAAAACAGAAAATTGCAAAGGCACATTTATATTCTTACTGTGCAGAAACCGAAAGCCCTGTTGAAAAAAATAACCAAATACCAGTCAATGAAAAATGCTGTGCCTCTGTATCTGTGTTCTGTTTATTGTTCATGCAAACAATATAATCAGAGGGGTAAGCATTTTGTATTATTCTAATGGAAATAGAATAAAGACTATATTGCCTCAGAAAAAATAATTGCATCAGATGAAAGCAAGAAAAGAAAGTTTGGTGGAAACACAAAAAAATTAAATATAGAAATGGAAAAGGCCCTGTGTAATATAAGATACACCTGTTACAGAGGTGACCCCGATAGTTAAAACAAAAAGTCCATCTTGTGTCTACCACATACTGCAATTTTCTGTTTTGATCAATGTAACATCAGCTAGGTTAGTGATGGAGAATCTGGGGCGTTTCGCTTCGCAAAAAGCCGCGTCTTATTTTGGATGTGGGCGTCCATTTTTGGACACTGGCATAAATTGCCGGTGTGGAAAAAAATGTACACCCACATCCAAAACGGGACGCAGGCGAATTTTGGCCAGGTGAATTTATTCGCCTGTGGCGAATCGCAGGAATTTGCTGTGAATTCGCCCCAGATGAATAAATTTGCCCATCACTACTAGTGGTTCTTACCAATTTCTTTTATGGCCAATCAATGCATTGCAGGGGAGAATAAGAAACATTTGCACTATGCTCTGGTGATATTCTTTCCATTTGTCTATGACTAAAGAAATTCCTCTACATGTCTATTACAATGTATATTAATCTACACAAAGATGTTGGCTTTTAAGAAAAGATTTATCAACAAATACATCTCAAATATATCACAATGCATGTAATTACATGCAGCAGATACCTCCTTTACTAAGGAGCAGGATAGCCATAATAGAATAAAAGGACTCCATGTACAAGCCTGAATTTTATCAGGAATTAACTTTTAAGAGTGGTTTTATCATACAGAAGTAGTCTTCAGAATTCTGTTTTAAATATCTGAACCTGTATAGTATTATTGATATTCAGAAATGAGAGGCAGTCACAAAGTATAAAGTATTTTTATCTTAATGCAAGATGGCTTAACAACAGTAACTAATCAAGTTAAATAATTAAAAAATAATCCTAATTATAATAATTATATTTTTAAGTTTCATTGCACAAGCAACAGCAGAAGAGAGGATTTAATCTCACCATATGGGACAACAATAAGCACATCATTAAGTAAAGTGGCTAGTAATCTCTGAAATTAAGGGCAGGATGCCTGTAGACAAAAACACAGATTGTGTCTCATAAAGTCTTTTCTATTTGGAAACCTATGACCTGCTCTCCAAAGCACCCAGTGAGGTTTTATACAACAGACTAACCTAAATGTCTTCAGGAAATGTATTAAATGCCTGGATGAGTAGCAGAGAGGAAATTTGGTGCTACCTAATGCCTAGAACAATAAAAATTACTAGAAGATCCTCCAGAGACTTGTATTTACTAAGCAAAAATTTTACAAGAATATGGGAATTGATTAAGGTAGTTGTACTGCTACCATACCAGTCAGCGTTGTACTGGGGCAATAGGTAACTATGAGGACTAAGACACCATGGGGAAGTATCACTAAAGGATGAAATGGCTAGCACTAGCACCAATTTGCCATCCAGTTACCATCCACAGAGACATTGCCAATTCACAGGTGCAGACCCAATTTGCTAGCGAAAGAGACCATCGCTAGTGACTTCTGATTGCAACCATCTGATTGCAACCACTATGGCCATCTCTCCATCCACTCCCCAGAACATTCATGCCACATAGCACCATGCCCAGCTTACCTCCTTCTTTTTTTAAACATTGTGGAGGAGGCATTGGCTGGTGGGGCCCGCCAGGTTTTTGCCCAGTGTCCTGCTGGCCTAATCCTACCCTGGACTACCAGTAAGAAAGTTGTTTTTTTCTGTGCATTTGTGTCAGGGCAGGAGAAGATAACAGTAGTATGGGCTGTTATAGATGATAGCCTTAAAAACAATGCATAAAAACATTAAGGGACAACTTTACTAAAACTCATGTTTTTTTAAATTTTTTTAAATGTTTTAAATTTTTTTTAATTCAACTAATTAAACTTAACTCCCAACCATGATCTGGCTTAATTTGCTAACAATTGTGATAGAAAATTGTCAGTACAGCAAAAGTGACGATTCAGTGAATTTTACGAATCATCACCTAGTAAACTTGACTTTATGGGATTATCGAACAAAAAACCAGCATAAACTAGTGACGGGCAAATACACTTGCCAATTCACTGTGAATGTCCACATTTCGCCACTAGAGAATACATTTTGGCAAAACAGAATAGTTGCACGCACACACGTAAAAATTGTTGCGTTAAAATTATTTTTAGCCATTTTTCCCTGTACAGATTATTTTTCTCCTTTAAAAATAAATATTATGTGTGCTTCTACCACCTTATTAAACCTTGTAGGTTGGGTGTAAAGCAATTCGAAAACTCTTGCCAGAGGTTTGCATAGACATTCAGGAAAAAATACCACTGCAGCACCTCTTTGTTGCAAAAAGTTTTCCACCCTTAAAAATTTGGGGCTTCATAAATTGCCCCTCGTGTTGCTTTAAAGTTTAAAGCAACCTTAACACTGTTTGCCTCACACTTCACTCAATTCCCATCATGTCCATGCATTGACTGTTCTCCTCATATTCATAATGCACATGTATGATGGCATTGAGGGATTTAGTTATTTATTGTATCTAAATGAAAGATCTAGCATATGGTGCCTCTAAACATATTTAGATCTTGAAATGATAATGATGAATTCCCTTTATCAGGCAAATCCGTTCAAATCTAGGCCAGGTTATGGGCTAATAAAGACATTATTCTTGGAGACCACTTGAAAGACATAACAGTTGGTCTGGGATGGAGTTTTATCCCACAACATTAATAAGACGTTATTAATAATGTGACAAGACTGAGGCTGAGAATGTGAAGCAGGGAGGAAAGATCATGCTTTTTACCAGATAACAGGTTTCAGAATTCCCTAAATCATTACTGCATTCATTTGCAAAATTTCTTTCTGACACAATTACAGTAGTTTGGCAAATAAAGCTACTTTGGCTGCAACTAGGGACCACTGTGTTTGAGGAACTCATGCTCTTACCTGCCATTTCCTTCTATTTGTGTCAAATATCAAAACTTACCATCTGCCAAGCTCCAACTAAATGTTAATGTGTGCTGCTTTTTTTATGGGTAAGATGCTTTCATACATATTGTATAACATTAACAAAGGCAGAAAACGATACTTTAATGGAAAGCTGGGGGGTAGAAATAGCTGAATTTCCAAAAAAGCATTGCTTTCTCAATGAAAATTTTCATTTTCATTAATATTCTAAAAGCTTGACTACAATCTATAAAAGTTGTTAATAATTAATTCATGTTTTGCTTAAAAGGACAGATATTGTCAAATGGTTTGGATTTGCAACATTGCACAGTATACAAGTGTGAATAATTTGATACTTTGACAGAATTGTGTGTGCAGGCTTTAGATGGCATGGATAAATAATTCTATACTACCTGTTGCTGTACTCCAAAGAAAGGGTGTTCCATTGTATATGTTCTTACACTATGGGACAGATTTATAGTACCTTTTTAGAAGCAGTACTAAAAGTTATTTCCCTATTTTCCCCATTTTCCAAAGTGTAGATCAATACTAGCACTGCATATATTCCAATGAAAAGGGCTTGAGAAAGGGCTTGTAGCCCGAAACGTTGCTGTTTAAGCATTTCAGTAAAGTATTTTCACTTTTTCAACATTCCCGGAGTGCTGCTGTTTTCATTGGAATATATGCAGTGGTTTGCCTTGGCAGGAGGTATAGCTGGCACCCGGGGCTGCAAAGAGATTTTTGTTCACTTTTGAAGCACACCTGAAATTCAATACTAGCACTAGCATTCCTTGCTGGACAATACTATATATTAGAAAACTAGTTAGGGGGAAAAAAAGGGCTGCAAATGGAAAATGGGTTTCGGTCTTAATGAATGTAAGGTTTCACATTAAATGGCATTGTGTTGGTGGGTTCCTTAATTGAGAAGGATTTAGGATTTTGCAGATAACACTTGGTCTAATGCCATGTAGTGTCATTATGTGGCTACTAAAGCAAGTAAAGTACTGTCTTTAACATTAACTTAAGGGATGAAAACATAATTATCCCGTGTTATACTGTAGGTCCCTAGTAAGGCCTCACCTTGAATATGCAATTTTGAGCTTCAGTCCTTTAGTGGGATATTAACAAGCTGGAGAAAAGGCAGTGATTCGAATTTTGAAATAGTTTTTGTGGCCACTTCGACCATCGAATTTCAAAAATTTGATCGAATTGAATGATTCAAATAGATCGAATAAAAATCTATTCAATCATTCGACCATTTGATGGTCAAGGTACTTGCCCTTTAAAAAAAATTTAGAATACCTAGTTCGCCAGATTAAACCTACCAAATTGCTGTATGACCCTATGGGAAGCTCTCATAGGGTTATTCCAGCATTTTCAGATTGAATTAAAAAAAATTTGATTGAATGGTTAAATTCGTTCAAATGATTTTATCATTCAATGGAATTTTTCCTATTTTCCTTCGAATTTCGCTAAATCCCTTCAAATTCAATATTTAAATTTGTGTTAAAATTCGACCAAAATTTGATGGTCAGATTGGAGGGTTAATTAACCCTCAAATTTGACCAATAGTAAATCTGCCTCATAATGTTGCAACTATTTAACCAATTAAGTCATATTTTTTCTATGTTACTTGTTTTATATGGCTATATGTGCCATCAACTAATTTGTATTTGTTTATTGCAATGTTCTTCACTCTATTCATTGTATTTGTTTTTATTTATGCTTCTGGTTTCATCTTTTACCTAATATTTCAGTACATTCTACAGATTTCTATCAGTCTCTTTTTTTGGAGTGTGGGATGGCTTACAGTATCTGTTGATTAACTACACACTGCCTCAAAGTGACATGTAGTGAGGATGAAACAATAAGTAGTACATCTCCTTAAAAATAAACAACTGACTCCATCTGGTTCTGGCTATGCAGTTTATGAACTAGGGTAAATCTAATTGGATAAAGAACTCTACTTCATCATAACCAGGGCTCATTAAAATGATACAATATAATCATATCACTCTGCTTAAACATGATACAATGGGAAGAGTCTACAGAATCTGGAACAGTGGTGATGTATTTAAACTGCCCAGGGGTGAAAATGTTATAAAGGCAGGCACAGGTCTAGTACTGTAGGTCAAGGAACCAATCAGATATTGGCCAGCAAATCCAACCTACGGATTAGTTACTAAGTATGACAAGAACCAATGTAAACTTGTAGAACAATGTTGAAAAAAAAATTAAAAAGTACAAAAAAACTATTAAGAATATAGAACATTGGGTGGTTATCAAAATACGAATTTATCTACTTTTAAACTCAAAAAAGTCAGACCAAACTAGAATCCACATTTTGATCCTATTTATTATTTAATAAGTATGATTTAATCATATCGGCAAAAACTCAATAAAATCTAGTGCGAACCCCGAATCGTACATGTTTTTCCAAAATCAATTGTTATTTTTTCCTGGCTTTTTCCTGAAAAGCCCAAATGTTTAAGATTTTTGGGCTGATTCCAGCACAGACCACAGAAACTTCCAAACAGAATAAGAATCTCTCCCATTGACTTATAAACAACCTCAGCAGGTCTGAGATGGCAGATTTTTGGATTCTGACTTTTTGCAGCCTCAGGGTATAATAAATCTCTAGTTTTTTTCCACAAAAAATTCAGATTTTCTAGTATAAAAAACTTGATTCTTTCAAGTTTTTGGAATTCAGACTTTAATAAATAACCCCCTAACAATTAAGCTGATAAGTTTTATTATATATTTTGGGCTCTTGTGATGAGCACTAAGAGCAGACATATAGCACAATGCAATTTTCACACTATCATCTTTGGTGAGCCTGAAACCTGTGCGTAGCCACAAAGCTAAAAGAAGAGGCTTTCCGCTGGGCACAGGCAGCAGTGTTCCTTGCTGCTTTTTGTCAGCATGAGAAATACACAGTTTCTTTGTTTTTTAATAACTGCAGACATCCATGAAGTTTGTCTCCTGTTTACAGCAGGAAACATGAATCAAAATAAGTCTGTTTTCAGTATGAAAACAATATAAAAAAATATAACCAAGTCTGGTTAATATCTAATAATAAACAAATAAAGGTATAGATAGTAGCAACTGAAGCAGACATTGGTTTCTCATTGTATAGTAGCAACTGAAGCAGATATTGGTTTCTCATTGCTTGAGCAGAAATACAGAATCCTGTATGGCTCATTAACAATAGCTAAGATGCAAGTACATCTGTTAGATTTGTCCATATCATATAGGGACAGTTATTGCATTTATAAGGTGAAATTACAGTTCATAAGTCACCACATTTCCCCTGTATCAAACCATAGGTCAAATCTGGTGATATATGGTATATATATACTGTATATATACCTGGTACACAACCAGGTCTCGATAAAAAAGTGAAAGCCAAAAGTTAATCAACATTTACTTGAGCCGTTTTCAGGACAGTTCTTCTTATCATAATACCTTAATCTGCTGATTTGCTGTGAGTGCTTTCTATAATGGAATTATGAGAGAAATGGTGAGTAGTTATGGGCGAATCTCCCCCGTTTCGCTTCGCCAAAAAATTCGGGAATTTCCAGCGAAATTTGCGAATTAGCTAAAAAATTAGCAAAACGAAACAAGTCGCATTTTTGACACGTGTCACGTCGTTTTCGTCGAATTTTTTTGCTCAAATTTTCGCTGGCATTTCGCGAATTTATTCGCCTGCGGCGAATCGCGGGAATAAATTCGCCCATCACTAATGGTGAGCACCCAGCCCTTGATGTAAGGTGTGGTGTGTGTCGATAAAATATGTGTATATATCAATATATATTTATATATGTATATATATGTCATTTATTCTAAAGTAAAGCTTAGATTTTCAATCTAAAACCTAATAAAAGGTGCAGATAAGATCTCAAGAGTTATTTTAGTCCAAAGTTTCTCCACAAGCTGTGCGACTTTCTTCTGGCCATCAGAGTAACATTCTTTCCTGAATACTTCTCTTTAATGAGTTGCTAGGAAACAATATTTTCACTTTTTAGCCATTTCGCAAACTTATTGGAAATCAGTGCTGTACATTAAGCTCCAAAAGTATGTTTAATGCAGCATATAGAAAATGGAATGTGAGTAGCCTGTGGCTCGGTTCTTATGATCCTTTTTTTAGTGAGTACCAACATGTTCAACGTAATTATGCCATCCATAGAGGAGCAACCAGACAAGGCCAGAAATATGAGGCTCGCTACACACACAAATGTATGTCAGTATTGATATGTACAACAGCTGCAATTTATTAGTGCCCCAAAGCAACAAAGATTTGCCATATATAAAAGACAAGCTGTATCCCATTCAGTAATTGCAGAACAAAATCAATGAAATACAACTACATTCGAATGGACCAGTAGCTGAAAAATAAACTGACAAGAAGGCAGATGGTAGGAAAGAAGAATTTTGGCAGGTTGCCTTTGCCAAGGTCATAAACGTGTTGAATGCAACCCTCAGTTTTGCTCACACATCATGGAACTCTACACAGATAAATAGATGTTGTTCTCTGTCTCCACCAATGGCCTACTGCTTCCAGATACAGACAGATACATGATTGTATTATAAAGGTTTTTGCAAGGGGACTCTAGCATATGTTTGGCATGCGAATACCAATGACATCAATTAGATTCTAACTATTGTTAGTTGCAGGGAAAGTTCCCTTTTGTTTTTTTTTTATTATTATTATTATTAGATAATTAAGAAGATAACACATAATTATGTTCCTGTGTCTTTTCTTGCTTCTTATCCTGCTTGTAGATTCTAGCTAGGTGTAATGACCCTGTGGTGTAGTTTTTCTCTCAAGCTTCATTATTATTTTTCTCTCCATTTGAATTTGTTTAATGGAATTTATATAATGCATAATGCTACAATATTCCTATTAGTATGGTATTCCTTCATTTAACACAAGGTTCTATATTTTGCTTGAATTCTATTTTATAACAGATTTCACAAAAGAATTTTTTAAGGTTTTAAGGTGAACTTTAGGAGGTGATAAGCAAAATTAACACTGCGCCTTTACCTTATATTGATACTCCTTAGTGTCTCATACAAGGGTCTTCTCTCAGTTGAATCCTTGTGAAATAGTTCTCTAATTACTGGTCAGACTAGATGCATGAACTGCCTTCATTGGGGTGTGAGGAGATCAAAATGGAGTGTGCAAGCAGAAGAAAAATAGACAACATAGTCTGAACAGAGAACAGATGAGTGAAGAGGACTTCATCAAGAGCTCTTTCAACCTAGCAGAGATAAACCATTATTTGTGTTTCATGGTTTGCTCAGTTCTTGCTCCAAACACATCAGCCACAAAAAAATGGAGAAACGAATGATGTCTGTAAAGAACTTGGCTGGAGTTCTTGAGAAGGAATCCCAAGGGATAAAATAAAATTAGGGACTAAATATGATGAGATATCCAGCCAGTGACTAGTTTAACTATAGAGGAAGAAGAGCCTGCAGGGGGTCCAACCACAGGGTTATCTCCCTCTAAAGTCACAATACTAACCAAGAATTTGTGTGCTTCGTCCCTGTGTGGGCGGCACACACGTGAACAGACAGTTGCATGAGATAAACTTTTAGTGCCTGCACGGGAGGGAGTATGCAGGTGCAAGCAATTCTTATAGTGATTGAACTATGCATCACAGTAATGTGTCATTTGTACTCTTATCAATGCTGTTTCCTACTAAGAAAGCCCCACAAAGGCCCTGCCCTAAATGCAGAAGTGCAAGTAGAACACAACCCCCACAGTTTATGCCATGCACAGCCTCAAGATCTTACAGTGACTGGGGAATGAAAGATGCTCTTTATCAGTTATTTTGTTCTTCATTTGATGCCATTTACAGAAGCAAGAATATATTTTTTAAGATATGAATCGTCGGGATTGCATCACTGGCATTTAATCAGAGATTTCACTATTATTCTGCACACATAATAGAAATTGATCTCCACACAAAATCACAACAATACAGTGTTAATCTTTAAATACCAAATAATTGACTGACTCACTGTTTCATTCCAAATACAATTTAATGATTTTTTTTTTGTTGGAAACATCTTTTTCAGACCAGAGAAAACATGTTCTCTGTATATAAATATTCATTTTATTAATGGAGTGATTAATCTGAATATTTTTAGTATGCAGCTATGATGGAGGAGAAGAGGTGGACAAAAGTGACTCCCTCTGGTGAAAAGCTGGAGCAGCAGCTCTGCTCCTCACTACGGCAGTTTCAGGTAAGCACAACACTGAATGTTATTTAGGTGAAAGTGTGCTACGAGCACAGATAATCACACAAGGCAAATGATATTTCATGATACTGAAAAAATACTCATCTGATTGATGATGAGTGGATTTAAGAGTCTACTAGGGTTAAGGCAATGGCACACAGTGTATCCTTATCTCTTTCACCCTCCACTAAAAATGCATTTTAAGTCTGTTTTTTCCTTGCAACCAAATATGAGTATTATGGCAAATGTTCCTATTGAAGCAGGTTAAATAATGTATCTGGAACAATTACTTAGAACCTGTTCAAAGCAATGCGCTTATGCGCTGTCAATGTAATAAAACTTCTTACTGAAAAACTCACAATGTTTGCTCCAATTACGACACCTTCAAGCACGTCTTAAGAGTGCGCAGTTATAATTCGCAATGCGCAATAATGATTCACAATGCAATAACAGTTTAAGGAACAATATTACATTGCGAGATGTAGATTTTAACTGTTATTGGTGCACAATGTTTTTCTCTTTACAACTTTAATTACATTCTCCCCCAAATGTTCTAAATTGTGCCAGTCCACTACAAGTTACAAAATAAAACAAGATTTAATTTATCTATAAAGATATGAAGATTTGATTAATCTGTAAGTGGTGCAATTTAGCACCTTTGTTAGATACTGGTATGGGACCTCTTAACCAGAATGTTCAGGACCCTGGGGTTTTCTGGATAACAGATCTTTCTAAGTCTGCTAGAAAATCATGTAAATGCTAAATAAAATCAATAGGCTGGTTTTGCTGCCAATAAGGATTAATTCTATCTTAGTTTGGATCAAGTACAAGGTACTGTTGTCACTACACCTTGCAGTGAGAAGACATGGACATAGGGCAGGAATTACACAACTCAACTCCTTTGGGGAATGCAGCATGGCAATGTCAAATTACAGTTTTAGATGGTAGCCAGCCAGCATTCAATGGTTCTGCTTGAGGATGATTCCAGGGTGGAGCACTGCTATTGTTGGTTACTGGAGCATGTGGTTACAGCTGTGATGGTTTACAGCCGGGCAGTCTCTGTTATCCTCCATGTATCTATAAAGACTAACAAATTGGAATTCTTAACTGCAACCTTTGCATGCCAGAAACGGAACAGCCCCTGTCATAAATGCAGAACAGGGTTTGATTCCTTCTGCCAACCAGAAAGGCAGCTTCCACAAGGGCCAATCACATGAGAGGCCAGGAGGGCCATTATAGGGACCACTCAGATCATGAATTATAATGGTGTCAATCACATCTAATACTGTTTGGCCAATGGTGAGCATGCCCAATTTAGTCTGAATGTAGGATCCAGATGGTACACAGCTCTTGGGATCATCTATGTGCATTGAGTTACAGAGGGCTCTGTTTGTTAAAAGCAAGGTTGAAACTGTTGGACATTTGTCTTTCTGGAACTGGTATAGATCAAGAGATTGGGCTGAGAAAAAGTTTACAGAACACAACTGTTTAACCAGGTATTGACATAGAGTTGCAACTTGATGATCTTCTTTCATCTCTCTGCAGCCATTTGCATCCCATCATGCAAGAGCCACAATAGTTTGGCTCTTAAAGGTGAAGGGAAGGTCTTTTTACTTGGGGTGCCAAAAGTTATGCACCCCCAAGTGATCACATATACTTAACTGAAACACCCGGGATGGCGCTTCTAATATGAGAAAACTTCACCTGCCCAGGATTCTTCAAGCAAGCAACACAGAGAGATCCTCTTCCTGCTTCTTCTTTCCTCTCAGGGGTGCACATGGGCAGTAGAGAGAAAAGAATATTTTGTTGTTTTAATGTGAATGTGTCTACCCCAGGAAATTTGAAGAAAGCAGGAAGAGGATCCATGGTGCTCGCTGGAAGAACCCCTGGGCTGGTGCAGTTTTCTAGGTGCACCAGCCCAGGGTTTCAGGTAAGTAAGTAAAATATTTAAAAGAAACAAACTTTTTGGGAGGCTCTAAACATTGCAAAGAAAATGTGATAAAAGCTTTTTATGTACCTAAGTATCTGGACTTTTTTGTTGAATTTATTATTTGTTCACAACTGTAGACTAAGTTGCAGACAGGTACAGGCTCCACTATATTTTGTACGCATACATATATATATATTCTCCTTCTTTTATAGCCAGGGCAGTTGTATGTAGGTCAGTAAGCAGTATGAAGGGAAAGAAAATAAACAAGCTTCAGTTTAGAGAATAAATTACAGTTATGCCCACTGCGTTAAAACATGCTTCAATTGATACATAGCACTTGTTTGTCACATTAAAGTTGGCAGGTCCTGCTGATTGAATGTCAGCAATTTCTTTGGCAGATATTCACCAATTAAGTTGATACATCCCATAAACATCTGCACACAAAGTGAATCCAAACCATGCTGTGTGTGGATCTAAAAAAAAAAATGCTTTTATTGCAGACCCCACACATGGAGAAGAAATCAAGGTCAGAGGAAAGAAGCACATGTGTAAATAGACGATAAAGACCTAAAATGCAAACTCTAACCTTGTGCATGTTTTCACGTTAGGGACAGAGATCTCTGGAGAGACCATGACCTGCTTCAATAAACAGATGTGGTTTTATCTTTGGGACCCATTTCTTAACACTGTGCAATTTTGGTCCTGGGCAGTAACCCATGGGATACAATCAAATTGTTGCTATTATTATACATGCAGCTTGCTAAACAAATTCACTTACAGACTGGTTGCCATGGGTTCCTGCACAGGGGCAAATTTACTCAGTGTTAGGAAATGAGTGCCAGACAATGATATGTGATTTTAACTAATACGCAATGTTAGAGTTCTGTTTGAGCTAGAATTAAAAGAGGGCGCTTTCAGTTATGGTTACAGCATGAGGAACATACAGAGAACACAGGGACTTTTGCTAAAATGTGAATAGATTGTGGACACCAAAAACCTTACTGGCTAAGTAAATGTATAACTAAATGATAGAATGTATAGCCTTCTTCAGGAGTGTCATTTTGCATAGTATTCTATCTTTAGTAGCAAACATGGTGCTTCCCATAATCAGGGATGCTTTAAGGCCTTGGTGGGTCCTAAGAAAAGATCTGATTGGTGGGCTTGTCCCTCTAAACTTTGCATAATATAACAGTATAACAAAAGTTACATAAGAAATGTGTTCATTTAGAATTGTTACTGATAAAATATTTAGTAATACATCATGAAACAAATTCCAAAATATGGTGAAAAAACACACACATGGATTGTGGAAAATGCACTCCATGGGGCAAACAGGACTACTAGGTTCAGGTTTCACTAGCCTATAATTAAGTTCCTGCATGCAAGAAACACTCCTTGCCTGAAATAGAGTGTACAATTCTTTAACTTTGACTTTCATGGGATCTATGAGTGCTCACTGCTTTTTTTTAATTTTTGGGGGGGGGTGAATACCTCCACCTTGAGCTGTTGGTCTGGGGCATGTTCATGCATACTACACGTGAGATCACATGGTGAGAGCATATACTCTAGAGCCAGGAAGTTTATTTCTTTAATTTCAGGTTTCGCTAGAACTGTCATGGTACAGGCATGCAATCTTGCTTACGGGAAGGCAAAACAGCAAGTATTCTGGGCAGCAAGAACAGCACTGGATTTGCCGAGCAGGTGGGTGTAGCCTGCATGGTCTGGGCACCTGGCAGTGCAAAACCATGCACAGGTGCAAGAGCACATGTGCACAAGCGCTGGAGCACTGGGGAGCAGTGCTCCCCCAAAATTTGCTGCCCTAGGCCTGGGCCTTTGTGGCTTCACCACAAATTTGGGCCTGAGCAAGAACTATGGTCCAAATTACTGCTTGTACTTCAAATACACATACACATGCTATTCATTGCAACAGAACTGCCCTCCTCCTCTCTCTGCTTCTTAATAACTGTATTATGCTGCATACAATGTCAGAATGACAGTTGGGGTGGGGGTATGTATGTTGTACAGGATTTTGGTGAATGCTGGTGACATGCAAGGAAACAGATGGTATTAAGAATAAAAAAAAAAAGTTAGGGAAAAAAGGGATGTTGCATTACTGCACAAAAAGTTATCATCACCATCATTTATTATTTTATGTAGTACCAGTTATGAAGAGCTTTACATTCATTTATAACAAGGGCTAAAGAGTAGAAAATAGTATCAGAGGTGCACAGTCGCAAGAGCTTACAAACTAAAGGATTTTACTAAAAGGAACAAGAAAACAGTAGGTGATTTTCTCTATAAGTTGATTTCTGTTTGGGTAAGCATACTCAAGATACACTGAGTATGCTTACCCAAACAATTCCCTGATTCAGTGCTTGTATTATATAACATTGTCTCTAAATGTAATTATTATCAGATCTAAGTCACAACTTCTCTCTCTCACACACATACACAGCATCTGTTGTCCATAACCCAACAAACATGTATATTTGTAAAAAAAAAATCTAAAGTGGCTTGCCCTTACTTCATCCCCTCCTGTTTCTTTCATTTCCTTAAGATCAGTTAAACACTATATATATATA
>CM044446.1:32671629-32686099 GCA_024363595.1 Xenopus borealis
ACGATCGAATTTTCAAAGACATTCGAATTTTGAAATATTTTTGAAGACCACTTTGACCAGTGAATTTTGTAAATTCGATCAAATTGAATGATTCAAATAAAATTTTGTTTGAATATTCGACCATTCGACTGTTGAAGTACTTCCTCTTTTTTTTATTCAAGCACCTAGTTCGCCAGATCAAAGCTACTGAATTGGGTTTCATTAATTTTGATCGAATAAAAAATATTCTTTCTATATCTTTTTACTTCCCTACCTATTCACATGGTCGAATTTCAAATTTTTTTTCAATTCTAAATTCGACCAAAAGTAAATCTGCACCAAACTATAGATTTTAGTATCACAATAACCTTGGGTATTATGCTTGTCCAAAAAAATCATCCAGCACTTGCCAAGAGAGAGACAGGAGAAAAGTAGTTAAGATGTAATAAAAACCCTTTAAATAAATGATGGGAATCAAGTAGGTTAACAGAGGATGTCTTGCAAAAAAATAAATAGAATAAGGCATTTTGGGCTCAACTAGCAGGAGTAATGGTATGGGGGGGCAAATTAGACCAATGTTGGGCAATGGTAGAACAGATGCCAGCACTTTAAATATAGGAATTGCCCCCCAATCCGTGATGACATCATGCAGCACTGGTACCAAACCCAGAAACATCGATGCGCCCAGGTCATTTGGTGCCATCATGGTAGGAAGAACAATGTGGCGGGCATCACCACAGGTAGTGAGACCACCAGGGTGAGTCTTCACAGTTGCCACCTGTCTAGTTTTGATTGGACAGCATGGTTTTTGGAAAAATTCCCTCAGGCTGACACAATGATTGGTCAGTTGCAGCATCATAGCTTCACCTGCCGACAGCATCGACCCTGCCACCATGACACCAGAAACCTGCACCGTAATGCTATTGCCCTGCCCCCTGCCCAGAGTTAGTGGTGGGGAAAGGTGGCAATCCTAGTCTGGATAGAATGGATTGTTAAATGCAGGTTATACTTTCTCATATATTGTGAACCATACCTTATTCTACTGCTGCACCAGCACAAATGGAATATTAGCTAGGGCCGAGGCTGGTATTACACTTCTTCACAATCCTGCCCCCACTTCCACTGGCTAGGGCCAACCAAAAAAGCACAAATTCAGTTGGTTACTCACAAGCCAATTTTCATTGCCCACTGGCAAATTTAGCTTCCCCAGTCCCTGGAGGTCAATCACTTGGATCAGTTGCAGATCAAGCAATGAGATTATACTTTAACTACAGGGGGCAATCAGCCTGTATTCAGAAAAATCAACATCAGGAATCAATGCTTATATTTCTTGTTTGCAAAAGAAATCTGCATCTCGTGTCTATGGCCAGCAATATTTAGTCTCTGGTTATAGTAGGACAACAGAAAATCCTGCCCATGAAAGTTATTGACATCATGAAGTAACAAATAATTTTAAAAAATGACTTCATGGTTTTATATGGAACCAAAAACACTTATTTCACTCGTCCTAATAAATGCTGTAGAAAACTTCAAAAAAGGCAAGAACAAATTCAAAAGTTTTAAATTGCTCTTGTGTATATTATTAAACAAGTAAAATAATTGGATATCATAGTACAGGTACATCATTTCTGCTATGGATTACACTGTTACAATGATAATTTCTCTTAATCCTGGCTTCTCTCTCACAGGCCTGGAATTATTTTGTTATCCAATGGCACAATAGTCAGCATTGCAGCTATACAATATACAGTACATGGCAGTGAATAGGTCAATACTGATTCACTGAACTGCGTACCAGCATTTTAGAATAGCAAATATACCGAGTGCTTTCCTTTATTATAATTTAGGACCATAGTTTTAGGGCCAATTTACTCAAGAGCTAATACTGTACATGCTCAGTATAAGATAAGATATCCCCCCAAACCAGAAACCATAGTATGTTACAGGCTTCATTGCTGTGTACTTTCATTTGCAGGATGTATGTTCATTTAATAGCAAATGTTTCCTCCCTCCATAAATTAAAATATCTTTAAGAGTATTGGAAAGCAAATATATTTCTAACCAAAAAACAATTAGCGATTTTGGTTGAAAAACAAGTTGTTGAGCTAAACAATATACACGACATGGTGACCTCATGAAGCTCATCAGCTGCAAAGCTTGAGGATAGGAGAAATTGTTTTTGCGTCCTGGTGTTTATAATGTCACGCATTTGTTTACTCAGGCTGAACTGAAAAGCTGATGCAACTTGATGTAAGAGATTGTTTTCTTGTTGTGTGTGTGGCAAGATGCAGCTGGAAAGTTGGTACATTTAACATAATGTGCAGCTGTTTGTCGACTAATGCCTCCCATAGCAAGGCTGGTCCAGTTTTTCACTCAGATCTGCAATCTGTTGAGTGAAACTCATTAACCTCAACTTGTGTCAACAATCCCTTAAATTTGTTTAGTGGAAGTCTCACGCACAATGGAAGAGCTAGCCAAATAGCTGTGTGGATACAAAAATATGCTTGCTAAGGTTTTTAGAATATTGCAATTTTTGTTCATCTATAAAAACAGTTCTGATTGGAGAGCACTGAGCTGCCATTGCAACAATCATTTAAGGAAGGGATTGTGACTTAAAGGACAAGTGAAGCCTCTTACCAAAGTTTCCTGTATGTATATAATGCACATAACTGTACTTGATTGCCATATTATATTTTCATAATTGTTTCATTTTCACCCTCTGATATTATCACCTATAAAATTGCCATCGCAGCCACCATAATCAAGATGGCTACGCTGAATGCTTTGTGCATGTGTGAAATTTCTGCCACCCCCTAACCTGAGCCAACATTCTTGTGCGCTTTAACACTTGTAAATGCTCAGAGGAGGAGAAAGTGTTCAGTACTGGCCAATTTATATATATATATATATATATATATATATATTGAGTCACCATAGCAACATTGTAGTCAGTTGCTATTGGTGCACGCAAACTATGGGGCAGATAAATAATTCGAAGTTCGATCGAATTTTAAATTTAAATTTGAATCTTCGAATATGCAAATTAAGCAAATTCGACCATTGAATATTCAAATGATTCGAATAAAATTTTATTTGAATATTCGAATATTCGATGGTCAACTAACTTCCCCTTTTAATTCGACCACCTACTTCACCAGATCAAAGCTACCGAATTGGGTATCATTATCTTTGATCAAATATAAAAAAAATTGCGGTAAAATCCTTCGAATTCGATTGTCGAATTTGAAGGATTTTACTTTCCCACTATTCCCCACTATACCCATGGTTGAATTTCAAATTTTTTTAGCATTCGAAATTCGACCAATAGTAAATCTGCCCCTAAATGGAGGGCTTTGTGGTGTCTGTTTGGGAGTGCACCGTGTCTATTCTTACAATTTGTATTTCTGTGCATGCACTGCCTTGTTATTCAGTTGTTATTGTTGTGCACATGCTCCAGGAAAACCATGAGGGGGGGGTTTTTGTCAGTAGTTTTTTGGACTTTGTGGAGGAAAATGAAATGGGGAAAGGACGTGAGATAGAGGTGAGTTAATATTACTAAAGGTATGCCTCTTAATAGAGGTCGACAGTTTATAAAATTGTAAAAAGAAAAGTCTGCAAAATTAGAATACTTTTTCCATCATTTGAACACATATTTCTGAGCACATATTTTCTGCAGCTTTTGCCAACTTAAAAAAAAAAAGATAAGTTTTGTGGATTTTTATGAGCTGATTAAAGGTGTATGCACTTACAACCTTTTTGGTGAGAAGTTTAATTACACACACTAAAACAGAAGTATTAAACTTTCAAATTAAATTTGTAATGTAGCAACTGTCCAACACATTTTGCTCTTAATGTTACAGTTTTTATGTTTATGACTTTTATTACATTTCCTCGTTGGCCTTAGACCCCTTGAAGAAAGCGAATGGTACAGTACACCTATGATTTTATGTATATCCCTGTGATGAAGGAAGGGGAGGCAGCAAAAATTGTGACTGCAAATCAAGACAGGATTCAAAACTAAAAAAAACAAGTGTTTACCACAGTTCTTCCCTTTTTTCACTTAAGCCACAAAAAACAAAGACGTCCTAGTCTGCAACTAGGAATCCCTCGCTAATGGTACTGCTGTGATTGTAGCTGGATGCTGGATAGAAGGATAAGTAAAAGACATAACAGTGCCTTTGACATTCTATATTAAAGAGTGTGTGGGGCAAAAAGCTATCTTTGCAGCAGAAGCTGTGCACAGGTCCACCTCAATACTCACACTATTGGACGCTTCATCAGGAGGTGATGAAGCGGCCAATAGCATGAAATGTGTCAGGAGGGAGTGGCTAACACAAGGTAGGCAGACCGGGGGGAGACACTGCACTGTGGGGTATATTTTTCTGAATGTGTTTATGTATAATTTAACTATGGCTAAAATGCACAAATAAATGTTTTTTAGCATGAAGCTGAGCATGTCTTTAATTAATATATTGCCTCTGACATTCTGCAGGGAAGAACCATATTTTTATTACTACTGTATTCACCCTGAAACACTTCCCCAGGCATCACCGTGTATAAGTCACAATGGGTGTCCTTTAAGTGGTCCCAATCTGTACACTAAGGGTTAGATTTACTAAGGGTAGAATTGTCAAGGGTTTTTAGCCCTCAAATTTGACTGGAGAATATTTTGCAAATAAATATACGCCAAAATCTAATAAAATAATCGCCGGTTTTGAGCGCGTTTTCAACTATTCACCAGAATCGTACAATGGAATAATTCTACGAAAAGTTGCAGAAAAAACGCTCGAATATTCGCCAAAATGGTACGAATCAAATGTTCAAAGTGTTCGATCGTACGATTGAAATACGGCAATTTGGTAGGTTCGATATTGCGAAGTAGGCAGTAAAATAAAAATTTAAAGGGCATGTTCTTCGACTGGCGAATAGTCGAGCGCTCGAATATATATTTATTCGATCTATTCGATCTATTCAATGCACCCGAATATTCTATAATCGATGGTCGAAAATACTTAATTTGCATAGTTGAATAATTGCACGATCGAATTGAGACTATTCTCGTCTATTCACGCGAATATTTGAATCCTTCACACAAATTTAGTAATACTGCCCCTAAGCTAATACATTACAAATAAGGTATTAATATAATGTCATACGGGTACTTTTATACTAGTGACCCAGTCTTTAATACATCTGCTAAGAACATTATTATTGTGTTATTTGTGTATTTATATAGTGGCAGCAAGTTAAATTTTAACAAGCATGGGCCTTAACATAATAATATTTAAACAAACAAGAGTTACAGAATAAATATTGTGTAGGTAAGTGGTTAATTAAGAACACAAGCCTTTTTCCCAGAGACAAACTGCTGAATGGTGTTTGCATTTGTTAAACAGAGGCAGTCTATCTGATTTCTGTGTGCAAAAGAATGAGTAGAATTAAGCCACATATCTCCTTATAATTTATGGGTGAAAGGCCTTACGAAGACCTTGTCCATGACACTGTGTAAGCTGACTACTATAAAGACATCAGAGGTGCCAAGTAGCATTGTGCAGGACAAATAACATATTAATTGACAAAGTATTCTACAGAGATTATAAGCAATACCTGTGGACTGATTGGTCAGAGAGTGAACCCAGCTGGGCCAAGTATGGGTGCTCTAAAACATTTCCCTGTATCATAAAGAAATTCATCAGTGAAGCCATAGTTTTGACCACAGTTGTACCATAGCGAGCTGGGTCCCCTTCTTATATCAGTGTTCGTGGTTCCATGTGTAGGAGTGTCGTCCAATACAGACAAAAAATAGAAAATGGACTGCACCTCCATAGAAATCCATTTTATTTGTATCTATTAAATATTTAATAATATACTGTATAAGGCAATGTAGACACATCACCTGATGCGTTTCTGACACATCTGGTCCTTAGTCATGGGCTTAACATCATTCCCTTCAAAGCAATATTAAATACAAAACAAGATCTTATGACTATTTTTAACCAACCAAATGTGTATTTCCTTGTATTAGAGCATACCCACAAAAACAGCAAACCTAAATCACATGACTGTCTCTGACCAATCAAATAGGTATTTCCTTATATTGAAGATGGTCCCACAAAGTTTTGGCCCCTTAAGGTGACCATACATTAAAACTGCCAAAGTCAGTGCCTGATAAAAATCTGGCCAAGATATCGATCAGGGAGGTTTGATTTTTCTGGAAATTGATGACCTCATTGACTAATTAATGCAGTTGTCATCCTGTTAGCACTAATTTTCTTCATTGTTCCTAGGGTTGAATATTTGGATTAATCTGATATTGCCCTGCCATTGGTGGGCATATTAGAGAAAAGACCTCACCAAAGGAGAGGATCTTATTGTGTATGGCTACCTTTACTCAGACCAAAAAGCTTTCAATTTGGGTCCAGCCATCATGTTCCTGTGTGATCCACACACTGTAGCAGCCTGTGAGTGCCCAATCAGAAGTGAAACACATTAGGCTATTTATCATGGCCCAGTAAAAAGAATAAAATTCTTATTTATAACTACTGTCTATTTACTGCCTACACATTTTTTTCATATAATGTGTCCTCCTGGGTGGCCAAATTGAGTAAATTAGATTCAACAGTTTATGGTCAGTTTTGGGGTACTTTGTAAAAAGAAGTCTAATGAATTACAATTTAAAAAATGTAAAGGATAGAGTCTCTAACAGAAATCTGTTTATGACTAGTTCGTGAATATTTCTCTGTCAATATCAATGACATAAACTTGAAGGACTTGCAAAATGTCTTAAATATAATTTTTGAAAACAAGTACAGTAAATTTCTCAGGCAGAAGTTAAATTCTTTATATTAGTTTTAATGCAAGAACAACATGCACACAAAAATGAGTCATTTGAAAGAAAAATGTATGTGGAAAGCCTTGCTGTGTCACATTGGAAGCTGACCTGTTTGTTAGTAAAACAACAAGAGTTACCTGCCTAGAAAAAACACCAGCAGCAGCCAGTGATGAGAGAAGAGCTATGAAGGAACCATATTTTTTCCATGGAATGTAAGAACATGCTTTCTGTACTAGTGTGACTCAGGTGTGGAGTCATTAAAATCAATTAAATGATGCAACATGAAAGAGGGGTGAGTGCAGAAAAGCCTCTCAAAGTTCATGTTCATGTTGCTGAGAGGGTCTTAAATGACAAAGACATTCTTAAGCAAACCATCTAATGAAGGTGTTTCTAGCCATGCCCATTAATGATGGACGAACTTATTTGAATAAATTAGCAAAATTACAATTTTGATGCCGGCAAAAATTTAAAGTGCCCCCATTGACTTTGATGCAATTGGACGATTTTGACTTGTGCGAATTGACAACGGTGTCAAAATTTACTTTTCGCAAATTTGCATTGTTATGCGAATTTTGCAGGGTATTCACAGATTTTGTGGTTAAGTGAAACAGGACAAATTCGCCCATCACTACTGTCCATTCACCATTTCCATATAAATATATGAGACCCATTGATTTGATATACTAAAGGGCGAAGTGGTCATTGCTAGTGAAAATTCACCAGAAATCCCACCTGCAGGAACATTGCCAATTTACTTACAGGTGTAGAGGATTATTCGCTAGTGAAAGAGACCATCACATGCATTGTTTCATGCCCTACCGGCAGACAATTTTCGTTCAGGTGAACAATCGTTACTCCGCAAATTCACAAAATATTTTAAAAATGCGAATTTTACAAAAAATCGCCTCTTTTGCCAGAGTTTCCTTCACCAACTTAGACCTGGAGAACCTCCTCAATTTTATGTCAATGACATCATATCCTGTATGCCCAAAAGTAATAAAAGCTCTAAAAAAAACTCTGGCGTTTTTTCATATTTTAAAGTGTGATGGCTTTCAAAAGTTCTAACTATAAAAAAAGTTTGTTCATTTTTTTCACCAATGTGAGGGGCATGCCACATTTGCTTTAGGGTGGGCTCATGTATAAGGCATTAGAGTAGCAGTGCTCATACTTTACTAATGCAACGTCAAGTTTCAGTGATGTTGTCCCATTATGATCTACATCCATAATATAACTGTTAGCATTCCATTCCATCTAAAATATTACTTAAATATTGTATTGCTTTATAACAGAATTTATATTATTAAAGCAACTATTCCTTATGTAACCTTACCTTAACAGAATAAATATCTGAAAGAAAAGCATGAAATAGGAGGGTAATTTAAAGGGATAATGTCATGGAAAAACATGTTTTTTTTCAAAACGTATTAGGTAATAGTGCTGCTACAGTAGACTTCTGCACTGAAATCCATTTCTCAAAAGAGCAAACAGATTTTTTTATATTCAGTTTTTAAATCTGACATGGGGCTAGACAGTTTGTCAATCTCCCAGCTGCCCAAGGTCATGTGACATGTGCCAACACTTTAGGAGGGACCTGCTTTCTGGCAGGCTGTTGTTTTTCCTTCTCAATGTAACTGAATAGAATGCAGTGGAACATGGGTTTTTACTATTGAGTGCTGTTCTTAGATCTACCAGGCAGCTGTTATCTTGTGTTAGGGAGCTGTTATCTGGTTACCTTCCCATTGTTCTTTTGTTAGGCTGCTGTAGGGGAAAAGGGTGATTGAAGTTTATCAGAGCACAAGTCATATGACTTGAGGCAGCTCGGAAATTGACAATATCTCTAGCCCCATGCCAGATATCAAAATGAAATATAAAAAAATATGTTTGCTCTTTTGAGAAATGGGTCTCAATGCAGAATCTGCTGGATCAGCACTATTAACTGACGCATTTTGAAAAAAAAAAAACCCAAGACAGTATCCCTTTAAACAAGCTGCTTGTTGACAATGTCTTGAGATCTACTGATCACCAATTAAAGGTCTACTGGTAGATCCCAATCTACATTTTGGGCACCCCTGCATTGCAGTATCTCTTTTGTCTTTATTTAGCTTTCTTTAACATTTTCAATAATAAGTGGCCACTTGAAGCATTTGCACCAACATCTCTAATACAGACATATATGACCTATATGTAACCGCCTTATTCAAATTGACCTAAGTGTAAGAGTACTAATGACATTTCGCTAGGCAGAAAAAAATGTGCCCTTTAGTGAATTCCCCCCTTTGTTGTACAGTTATTTAGGCTCAGGTAGGCATCAAAGATAATGCTTTCTAGAAAATTCCAGTCATGTAGCTGTATTAACTAGTGATTGCAAAAAAATCAGCTTACATTCCCTGAGGACTTCCATACAGTGCATGTTAATTTGTTCTTCTGAAATTGAGTGTTTGGGCAGTTAAGGGATTATCATTAGACTATACAGTAGCATTCACCACCTGCTTCCGACCATAACTCAACTTAATCTGAAGTAGATACTGTAACAAAAGGATCTGTGATGTACTTCTCTACAGGTAATTATGATTCAGGAATGGTTCTGACAAAGAAAAATAGCAAATGTGCTTCTGGTGAGAGTTTTCTTATGCTGGAATTAAACTTTCCAGTTGGAATTTAGCACCATTTCTTACAATTATATCAAAATTATTTTCAGCTGTTTCTTTGTCCTTCGGAAGACCTATGAAATAGAAAGTCATCTTTCTTGACAGCATCCATATGTATTCATATGTAACTATACTAACCTAACAGGACACTAGGTCCAGGGATCTTCTACACAGAACACTTTGCACTATATCTTCAAGAAAACAACATATGTGAGCTGACACACATGACACATAGAAGTTCTCTAGCTGTAATTAGCTTTTCAGTTCATTTTCAATGCAGTAGTAATTAATTGAGAAAAAAAAAAGTGAGAGGGTGACAATTTCAGTTTAAAGGGGGACTGTAATTAATGGGAAAACGTATTTGCAATGCCAAAAGGGGACATTTCAATGTAATACTTTTAATAACTTTCAGTTGATATTGTTTTAACAAAGCCGAAAAGTATTTAGCAACCTTATCGGCCAATGGAAAAGAGATAGCATATTTTTTGTTTTGAATCATCTGCACAGTTAATTTACAAAAAAAACATTATTTTTGCATTAAAAGAATAAACCAGCATTGAAGGAGAACAAACCCCTCCCTACCAAAGCCCCCTAAACTTTCCCTCCCTCCCCACACTGTGCTTTAGTGTAAAAAAATCCTTCTGATCCTTAAATGAAGAAAAGCGCATTGGACCTCCAGGTCGCCATCTTTCAGCTCTGCCTATAGTCTTTGGGTCAATGACAATTTGGTCATGCACAGATGAAGCCGATTCCTGTGCAGGCTTCGTGATCCGAAGGCAACATGAAGAGCCGGAAGATGGAGACTGGGAGCTCAGCTGTGCTTCTCTGCATTTGAGGGTCAGATTTTTTTAAAGGGCTTTTTTTGCACTGAAGCAAATTGTGGAGAGGGGGGACAATGACTTCAAGTTTAGGTGAGACTTTTGGCAGAGGGGGGTTTAGTTCTCTTTTAAGCAGGGCCCAAAAATGTGCTGTTGGTTATTCATTGCTAACTGTCTAGTGAAGAGAATTCTGATCTGTGAATTTATATTCTTATTCATTATATTTCCCCTCAAGGTTTGTAAGGAAAGTTTATTTTAGAATAGTATTTTCCATATGTTTTTATATACAACATGTTTTAGGGCCAGGTTTTGATTATCAGAGGTGAGTGGAGCTTTTAAGCATTCTGGGAAGCCAAAATATCTCTGAAATGCAACCTTAGAACTAGGGGCTGCAAAATAACAGCTCCGCTTTAGAGGCAATGTTAGAGAAAGGTACTGATATTGATCAAATGTGATTCATTGATGAGTATATGTTACTGTATATAGTATATATGCCTAAACTTATGTTTCTGGCTTAAGGTAACATCCCTTTTCCTAGGTTGCACAGCGTTCCCCAAATATTGAATTTTATGTCCTAATAGGGAGAAAACTTTATGATAGTGAGGATTTCCACACAGGGTCGGAACTGGGGTATTCAAAAGAGACACGTTCCTAGGGTGCAAAAGTGGATGAGTGCCAGGCAGGTACCTCTTCTGTGGCTTTCCCCCTAGCTCAGACCCTTGTGTCCCTCATCTTAGCAGCTGCTCCTGTCTCTTCAGTGCGTGTTTGCGCTCTTCCAGTCATACACATGCGCACCTGTGCATATGCTCGCACTCCCAAGCAGCAACTACTATTGATTCCACATCAATAATTATGAGAGGGGAAGTGTTTGTACAGGTATGGGACCTGCTATGCAGATTTCTTGGGACCTGAGACTTTCTGTATAATTGATTTTTCCATAATTTGGATCCTTCATAACTTAAGTCTACTAGAAAATCATGTAAACATTAAATAAAACCAATAAGCTGCTTTTGCTATATGCAGATATATCTATACCCTTGAGCTAGCATAGCAGGAGTTATTAGCTATACTTTTATGATGAAAACAATATGGGAAGTTCAAATCCTGGTCATTTTGTATTTATTGCATGTATATTGCAATTTACAGTACATAAATTCACAAACAACATTTCTGAACCAGTCATGTATAGATCAAGGATCTTGGGTGAATGTTATGGCAATGTTTCAATGGAAATGAGAGAGGTAAAAATCTGGAGAAAAGCACATGGGACATAACAATTTGCTACTGAACTAGAAAGGGAATGGATGGAAGTGTGAATTATACAATAAACAAAGAAAAAAAGGATCAAACTTTCTCTGAACTAGGCGATAACTGAGCAAAACAAAAGGACAACAGAATAAGTGAGTATATCCCAGGTAAAAGTAGCTGTGATGACTCAATAGGCTTTAAGCTGACAACTGAATTTTCTTCAGCAGAACCAAATGAGAAAGGGAGGCAGAGGGCCAGATGTTTACAGCGTATTAGAAAGAGAGATGCATTCAGGCAGCAATTATCAGCCTAGTTTAGATTTATGTATTACAATGCCAAATCTAAAACATCATTCTCACATTACTTTACAAACACTACAGGAAAGAAAAAAACATAATAAATGTATGCAGAGTTTGAGCATCAGCAAAATCAACAGGACTGCAGACATCTATCAGACAAGGAACAGTATCAGCTATGTAAGCACACTGTCAAAAATAAATAGAAGAGGCCAGGGGAAGCAAAGCAAACAATTGAATGAGAAACATTATACAGTTTGCCGATTAAATTTATCACCAGTTCACATTTGCACTGGTAAGCAGTGGAATCTGTGCCCGCTAAGGTTTTAAGAGAGAACGTGAAAGCTTTACTTCTCACTTTCTTTTCCATAGCTGTGTGCATAAAGCAGTCAAGTAACTGTCCTGTAACTAGAAACAGCAGGATTTTAAATGTGTTGCATGTGACTAGAAATCACATAACCTAGATTTTACACCTGTCTGATGAAGCACAGCGAGAGAAGGTGACTTACTCTAAGGAAATCTAGCATGTTTCACATCACTGTATTTACAGGCAATACAAATATATAAATATACATTTAAAAAAAAAACTTGATAGGCAGAACTGTACCATTTTACCGAAAATTAATAAAACAAGCTGAGCAACTTTTTTTTTTTTTTTACAATACCATACCTCCCAACATCTTGAAAACAGAAAGAGGGACAAATAGACTTTCTGACCATGCCCATTTTTGTGATCACACCCCCTAATTACCATGTTCCTTTTACAGTTTAGCAGGTTATGCAAGTTCGAACACATTTCTGTAGTTTTTATGAGTTGTTAAAGTTTTGCTAATGAAGGTGAATTGCCCTTTAATCTCACAGTCACAGTTTCCCAAAGAAACTTGCTTATCTTAAATTGTTACACTTGCGCATTCTGTCGGCGAAGCAGCGGCATGGTGGATGGGACGTTGTTTACGTGCTCAGTGGTGTGCCACAGCAGCTGTGGGGTCTGGGGGTCGGAAGGGGGGCCCTGGCTAGCAGCCCTGGTGGGCCCCGGGCGCTCCAGTCCAACCCTTGGGCTCTCTGTCAAAAGCTAAGTTATAAACTTGGGACATTTCAGTAACAATCCGGGACTGCAGGTTGAGCAGTCAAAATCAGCAGTGACTCGCAACAAAACGGGACAGTTGGAGGTATGCAATATATTGGAATCTATGGCCTTTTTTGCAGCAAAACACAAATAAATAACAGTAAATTATTGTTTATGTGACTTTAGGACAGGTGTGGGTCCATAGTATATTATCAGATATTGAGACACATCATGCTGGAAATAAAGGTTACCAGGCAAAGGTCAGTACCCATAACAAGCTATGGCACAGATGCCATTCATGACATTAATATGTGGATAGGTTGATCTTAAGCTGGAAGGCTGGGACAAGAGAGGTGGTTAACTGCTTAGGCTATGGTGCAATACTTATCTAGAATTTATGTCGGCAGACACATCAAGATACAGGGCTAAAGAAAAAAAGTATGTGGCAGTTGTGGAGAGAGAAAAGGAGAACTAGAAGAAAAAATAAGAGACAAGTAGAGCTGGAAAATACAGGGAAGAAGTAGCTGAGCAATAGGCTGGGGCTATAAGGTGAAACAAAAACACTAGTGTTGGGCAAATTTATTCGCCAGGTGCGAATTCGCAGGCAATTCCTGTGATTCGCCGCCTGTGAATAAATTTGCGTAACGCCGGTGGAAAAAAAACGAGCCCCGCGCCGACGCTTCGCAAATAACGCAACGCGCGTCGTTTTGAAAAATTTTCGCCAATTCGCAAATTTCGCTGGAAATTAGCAAATTTTTCGGCGAAACGGGATAGATTCACCCATCACTAAAAAACACATTAAGCATCAGACTTAAGACATTAAAAAAAGATATTGAGTCAAAAACCTCTGTAAAGTATTTCCATCCTCAGATGCGAGATTACACTTCTAGATGTCTTGCTTAGCTCACAGAACAATCACCGTCATTAATATAATTATGTACCTTCTTTGCATACAAAGTGAAGGTGCTGAATGTGCCGCATTTCTATATCCATGAAATTTATTATTTTGCAGGCACAAAAAAGCAAATATGAAACTGTTTTGCTCTCCTTACAAACTATTTGCTGGTGTATTTGAGCTGTTTTGTTTGCTTCAAACCACACCACCCCTAGCTTCAAATGAACTTTACTAGTGTCTTTTCTTAGAAGTAAATGTGTTAGCAGTTAAATGTCATAGCCTGTATAATTTGGGCATAAGGTGAACACAAAGTGACAGCTCAATACAAGGTTTAATTGGTTAAGAAGACACATAAAACTATTTTGAGAAATTCATGCCTCTCAGCTATTTCAAGTCATCAATAAATTGAGAGAACAGGGGTCAGGTTGGCTGTTGCCTAACAGATTCAACGGGAGCAGGTCAATTAGAAGAATTAAATATGGATAGGGGACTTCTATGGATTTCACCTGCTTACAAACTATCCATCAATTAAAAAAAATGAAGATGCAGCAGCAGTTATCGATCCATTATGCATACATTTTAGAGAGGAAATTAAGATTTATCACAGGTGTATGATAAGAAAGCAGGGATGATGAGAAGTTATGCAAAGCTTTAGTGGGATTAGGATTTGGCAGTCCATGTTCATTCA
>CM044446.1:32700051-32739181 GCA_024363595.1 Xenopus borealis
TTACGTCTCTGGCCAGCATTAGTCAGCTACTTTAATGTGGGCCACATCGGACAACACTTAAGTGAATTCCTCAGCATTCCTCTCTGATTCAAAAGCAAACCTTTATAACCCATGTGGCCCCACTGACCTGGTATATAATTTTTTATGAAAGAGGAAAGACTAGCTTGCCAAGGTTGCAAGGAGTTGTGGTACAGTATGAGCGTTCCAGTTTGAATAAACAGAGCATTGATCCCATGTATATTCTCCATCATGCACACACATACATACACACAATGAATGTTTAAACATAATAGATTTTTCATAACTGGCCTGAAATGTTCCCATGACACAAAAATGATTTCTCTAGCATATATACGTTTTAAATTTACAAGCATCATTCCATACGAATCTAGCCCATTTGATGAGTTGAAATCCAGGCATAGAATTGACTTAAGAAAAACTAAGGTGACACAACTGTCAAAGATCTGTTAACGAATTCATTCTCAAAATGAAAGGGTTCCATATTTATAGCAAACTAATCGGTCTACTTTTTTGATCTTAATGTCTGGCTATCAGTGCAATTTTTCTGCTGCGAGGGCATGAGGATAAAAAAGAAACTAGTTTAAAATTCCTTATTCGCTTCAACTTCCAAATTTCTTTTCATTAAATTGATGCAAAAAAGAATCATTCCCAATAATAAGACTACTATAGATCAAGACTGGTAAATGTATTCATATTTCATGCTAATTAGTCTCTGTTCACCTAATCCCATTCCCTGATGTGTCCAGTACATGTATCTCTGTCCGTGATAGCTCATTAAATCTTCCATGCTTTATTTGAAGACTGTATTTTGCTATATGAATTAGGCATTGCAGAAATGATCCATTTCCCTTATGGACAAAACACGGAGGTACTGTAAACCGTGCAGCCTCCATTAATGCTGCTGAAATAATGCATATGGCAGTCAATATGTATAACTTTCAGTTGTATACACAAGGTTATAACAAAGGCAGAGTGGTGTCCTTGCTGCTTTGATACAGTATGCTGGTAATGTGCCCTATATCTGACAAGCAATGAAAAGTAGCTAGCCTAATTCTTTTTAATGGGGGCCTCGGAGACCATCCATATCCAGGAGAATACAGTGTCTGCTGTTAAAAGGGAGACTATCTGTAACCAGTGAGCAGCAAAGAATGTCTCTACTCATCATTCTTTCTCTTAAATTAAATAAAAGTGGTATATTGATATTCAATAGCAGCTTGTTGTGGTCTGAGCTGGCTTCTAAAATAAAATGGAATTATTTAAACACACATTCAACCCAAGTGCAAGTAGCACCATTTTATGGATGATTTAGTTCCTACTTCTCTAGTGAGCTAACACCACCTGCCCCTGGCAATGGGGGTTTATTTTGATCCCATTGCCAGAGGCTAGGAATTTTATTTAGGGGAAGAAGAAGAGCCTGTCGGATAAATGTATACTGGGATTTTTAATTTGAGGCTGCAGGATGGCTGCTAAAGAACAACAAAATTAGACCCAAGGCAGGTTTGTTTACTTGCCTCCTCGGGGAAGATATGTTGCAGCATTAAGAATTGTGCATCCATTGCCTCTACTCCTGTGGCTGCTATAAAGGAAAATACCAGTCCTACATCAGGATCTGGAAAAAGCCCTATATACACAACCTTCTAAGAACTAGAGCTCAGTATGTAGTTAAAACAGGATTATACCTATTTATTCTTCTTTTGATTTAAGTGTGCATATATGTGTATGTATGCATGTATGTATGTTTGTATATCCCATTATCAATATATTTATGCTTACAGCTACTAAAAAAATGCCTTACCATTTAAACAAAACAGGGATTGTTTGCCCATATATTACATTATATTTAAGATGGCCAACTACACTTACTTGCTGCGTAGTCCCATTGTAAAATGTATAATGAAGCAATAGAATTCTTAATGAATCATAATGAATGAACATAATGAAAAATCAAAAGAGAAGGATGCACCCAGGTAATTATCAAAAAATAAAAATCTTATGTTTATTTGTCATCTTAAAACACAGGTCAACGTTTCGGTCTGTATCCAAGACCTTCCTCAAGACTAAAAAATGCCTTACCCTTTAAAAAAAAGGGATTTTTTTGTCCATATTATATACATATTTAAGCTGGCCAACTACGTCAAGTCATTCCATATCTGACCAATCCTTCTTTCAAATTGCATCTGATTCATTAAGAATTGCTTCATTATACATTTTACAAAGGGACTAAGCAGCAAGTTGCAGGTAAAACTTAGTCCCTTTTTAAAATGTATAATGAAGCAATAGAATTCTTAATGAATCAGATGCAATTTGAGAGTAGGACTAGCCAGATATGGGATGGTAATAATGCAAGTGTAGACAGTTAAAATGAAATTAAAGAAAATAGGTGTTCATTCTTTTTTATAAGAAGAAATCTTGAAATAGCTTTTACTTTATCTATTTCTAGCAGAGTATTTTTATTAGTTTTGTCTTCCAAGTGAGCTAGAGTTCACCAATAACAAACCCACACTGACTGAAGCTTTCCTCAGTGACTTCCTTTTAAGTCTAAGGTAAACCACACACTGTACGTTTTTTTTTTACACTTGTCTCCTGTGCTTTAGATAAGTGCATCTTCTATATGAAACATAATGAAAGAATAGAAGAAACTCCCAAAAAAGCTAGATGTTGTTTGCCACTTTCAGACTTCAAACAGGCTACACATACAGTATCGGCTCACATTTTCTCTGTAGTATACTGTCAAAACGGCATCCATTCCATTGGTTTCAGTAGATCTTTCTGATTTGTTGTATCCAGCCAGTAAGATGAAATTGGCCCTCTTGTTTACTTAATCTGGGAAGATACATGTGCTAAGCAGCTCAGAAATGTACACGAGCATCCAAATTTTTCATAGAAAAAAAACAATTTTTTTTTCTAGATTTATTATACCCCCGTGGATGGATAATAGTTAGAATCCAAAAATAACAGTAAGTACAATTCTTGCACAAAATAGACCTGCAGGTGCAATGTAAATGAGCCAATGTAAATGACCAGGAACTTCTCCTGGTCATGAATGCTGTGACATGAGGTCCATGCATTGGGTACCCACCATCTTGCCTCTTACAACATTTTTCTTTTGTTTTACTGTGAGATTGTGAGTACTGCAGGGCTCTGTTCCGGTTCCCTTGCTTTTCAATTTGTTTATTAAATACCTGGAGGTGGCCATTGAAAGTACTGTTTCTATTTTTGCAGATGATACTAAATTATGCAGAACTATGGGTTCCATGCAGGATGCTGCCACTTTGCAGAGTGATTTGTCTAAGTTGGGAAACTGGGCAGCAAAGGAAAATGAGGTTCATTGTTGATAAATGCAAGGTTATGCACTTTGGCAAAAAAAATATATAAATGCAATTTATACACTAAATGGCAGTGTGTTGTTTCCTTAAATGAGAAGGATCTTGGGGTTTTTATAGATAACAAGTTGTCTAATTCTGGGCAGTGTCATTATGTAGCTATGAAAGCAAATAAAGTTCTGTCTTGCATAAAAAAGGGCATGAACATAATTATGCCTCTTTATAGTTCTGCGGTAAGGCCTCACCTGGAGTATGCAGTGCAGTTTTGGGCTCCAGTCCTTGATGAAATAAATGAGCCGGAGAGAGTGCAGAGACGTGCTACTAAACTGGTTAGAGGGTAGACTGTCAAGGTTGGGGTTGTTTACTCTGTAAATTGCCACTTGCGAGAGGACATGATTACACTTTACACGTACATTTTACCCATAAAGAGGATCACCGTACCAGAGGCCACCCCTTCAGATTAGAAGAAAAGGACTTTCATTTGAAGCGGCGTAGGTGGTTCTTCACAGTGAGGACAGTGAGGTTGTGGAATGCGCTTCTGGGTGATGTTGTGATGGCTGATTCTGTTAATGCTTTTAAGAGGCTTGGATGATTTCTTGGACAGTTTTAATATCAAAGGTTATTGTGATACTAAACTCTATAGGTAGTATAGATATAGGCATATAGAATTTGTGAAAGCAGAGCCGGGCCACACCGGCCAGGCAGCCTAGACAACCTGGCCGGCAACAGTGTCAGCTGACTGCTCACATGCATGTCCAATTATTGTGTGGGGAAAAAAAAGAATAGCTTTAATAAAAATCCATTTCACAGTCAATATTCTTCCTATAGGTATTTCCATGGGAATATTATCAGATGCACAATTTCTGTCCTACCTTTGAGGTTTCAGCCTGTGACATTTCTGCAACATTTCTAAAAATATTTGTACTGAGAAGGTATGATCTATAGTTCAGCAAAACATGGTCTCCAATTTGCTGTGGATACAATAGGTAAACTAAAATAGCATTTGCCCCTTGTTCCTCTGGTTCTACATCATACATTTCCCAAGAAACATCAGCAGAATATGTAAATGACTTTATGATGTTAAGATTTATACTGTACAGAACTGTATGCTTGTTAACCAGTCAAACATCCAAGTTTGTTTTAAGTAGACCTAGACCAGTTATTCTCAACCAGAGGAACATGAGAAATATGTTGCAACCCCTTGTATGTTGCTTCCAATAGCCTCAAAGCAAGTGCCTATTTTTTAATAACTGGTTTGGAGGCAAATTTTGGTTGCATGGTAACCAGATGTACTGCCTAACAGAGCCTCCTGTCTAGGTCCTAGACCATGGAAAATAGTAAAAAAAATCTATTACCCTTGGACAAGGAATAAAGAGCTTAGTCACAGAGGCTACAGAAATCTTTCCTTCTGGTGTCTGATCTTACGATATAGAATATACACAGGACAGGGCATCAAATTAAAACTTCAAAAGAAGCCAACTTTACTCTCACTAAAGCAGGAATCACAAAAAGAGAGCAAGCGCTATTTACTTGGGTGTTTAGGTCTATAAGGATTAAACCCTTCAGGAAGCTCATGCCTTTATTTTATAAACAGAATATTTAATGGAGTTTTCCCTTCTTCAAAAAGCACACATGGCACAGCAGAATATAACCAGAAGTACAAAATTCACAGTGAACGATATTCTCATCCCATAACATAAAAAAATTAAATTGTAAAGGAAAAGTTTGTAGAAAGTAGCTCATATGTAATGAATATTTAACATCAGATGTACTTCTGTTACCAGCAGCACAGCAATATCTTGGCTACATCCAGAAAGACATTACAGAACTTGTCATATGGAAGGTGTATTTATGTTTGCGCTGATTCAAGTAACTATGGTGTGCACACAATTAAAATCAATTTTACTTTTAGATTGATTTTTTTTTTTTTAAGTTTCCATAAATCTGAATTGGTCACATTCTGTATAGCTGATGAGATATGTACATGTAAAATGTAAACCTGCAGTCTGAGAAGATACTGAAAAAAGCAGGAAACACATTAATGGAGATTGTGTTGGTTTGAAACCATTCTCATTCAAAGTTTATCAAGCTCCATTTATGACAAAGGTGACCTCTAACTCACTGAACCACTGATCAGTAAAACACAGAGGTGTTTGTGAGACAAAAAGTGCCCTGAGCATACTTTGAGTGATTTATGGCTTAAGCCACCTCAATCCATGAATTAGTTTGGAAATAGGTAACTGCGTTTTCTCTACAGAATCAAGCTGTGTCATGAAAGCTTAAAAGAATAATACATCCTCTACTCAACATTATAAGAAAAATTAAAGAAATCTAAGACCATGTATATTCCGGAGACCCTAGGTTATGCAGCTCCATCATTAATTTCTTTATTTGAAATATCTCATTAGTTTTGCAAGTTAGCAGTGTTACAACAAATCACATAGTTCAAGGCTCCAAACATTTTGTATCTTTGTGTTTCAATAAAACACTCAACAATTCTGGAACAATACCCAATAGAGAAGAAGAGGTGGAAAGAAGAGGTAGGAGGAGCAGAGGAGGTGAAACTAGGAGAAAGGGACAGAGTCTTGGGGGTAGATTCATCAAAGAGTGAAGTGACGCCACTAGAGGCAAATTCCGAAGCTCTCTGTTCATTTCAATGGGATTTTGAAAGGCATATTTATCACAGGGTGAAATGTCACTTCACCCATTGATAAATAGGCCTTTCAAAATCCCATAGAAATGAACTGAGAGCTGTGGAATTTCCCTCTAGTGGCAGAACTTCACTCTTTGTTGAATCTCCCCCTTTGGCTGCTGGGGGGGGTGGAGTGCTAGGAGTGAAAAAGCCATAATTGCAAATAGATGAAGACTAGATAAAGATTCTATCTTCTCTCCTTTCATGAATTGTTAATATACCCTATTTCTTAAACTATATGTTAAGAGTTGTATCCCATATAATAATATAGGCTTCATGAACATCTTAATAGCATATTATTACTTTCATGTGTGTGCAAAACAAGACAATGCAAGGGGAATGCATGATTATCTATTTATCTCTGTCATGTATCCAATATGTTATACAGCTGACTGTGAATTTTAACAGTAAAGTAAAAAAGTGAAAAGTATTGCTATCCTCTATTATGCACCATATTATATAGAAGCGTTCGGGTGTGTTACTGCTCTAATAATTGTGGGGTTTTGGGAAGTATTTTGAGCTACAATTGTTTACATTTTTGTATCCACAAAGGTGGCCATACACGGACAGAAAAAGCTGCCGATATTTTGTTTAGACCAATTTGACAGCTTATCTGCCAGTGTATGGGGGCTTTCGACGGGTCTTCCCGATCGATATCGTGGTAAGCTATTGATGAGGAAGACCCCCAACCAACCTCTTCGTCATAGTCCTCATTCGGCCATAGGGCCAAACATTCGGATTACCTCTGATATGGCCCTGCTGTTAGTGGCATATTGGAGGAAGATCTGCTGGATGTCGCCAATTTTGCAGATCTTAGTCTATGATCAGCTTAAAGGGATACAATAATGGGGGTAGACATATTGTCGATTTTCACAGCATGTGAATTGTGCTCTGATAATCGTCAATCATTCTTTACTGCTGTACTGAAAGTTGGAATATCATCAGACCAGAAGACAGCTCCCTAACACAAGATAACAGCTGACTGGTAGATCTAAGAACAGCACTCAATAGTAAAAACTCATGTCCCACTGCTTTTTATTCAGTTACATTGAGAAGGAAAAACAGCCTGCCAGAAAGTTTACTCTTAAAGTGCTGGCACAAGTCACATGACATGGGGCAGCTGGGAAATTGATAAAATGTCTGTCCCCCTGTCCGATTTCAGAACTGAATATTAAAAAATCTGTTGTCTTTTGAGAAATGGATGTCGGTGCAGAAGTCTACTGGAGCAGCACTATTAACTGATGCGTTTTGAAAAAAACATGTTTTCCCATGACATGATCTAACAAAACTATTCGTCTTTCAATCATTCTTTAAAACTTTTCTTCTTGAAATCAATTTCAAATAGATGCAGTTCTAAAAAGCAATTGTACTACAGTATGTTTCATTTCCGATTTACAATTACACAGTTACATTTTTCTAAATGGTGGCAATATCTGTTACACTATTCTGAGCAAGTGGGAATTTTAAGGCACACACAATTGCGCTAAGAGTAAAGCTGGAAATACATTGACTGTGAGCAAATGTAAATAAAATTAATGGGATGATTGAGGGTCTGTATGGTAAAGGCATGAATTAGAATCAATGCAGGGTATAGAAAATGTGCAGAAAGAGATTTCAGAAAACTCTTAGGAAAAGATTAGTTATATAACTGGTATAGCTTTATTTGTAATTTTCCTTATTCCTTTTTAGCACTGACTTGCACATAGGTACCAAACATGATGGAGGGAAAGATCGCATTTTTCAAACCCAATACAACTGGTGAGCTTGGCTTTTAAGGTGCATTTAGTGCACACATTCTTTCAGATGGGTAGATGAGTGTGCTTCAATTAATAATGTTATCTGTATGTTATCTAATCACTTCCACTCTTCTCTTGTTTTATTATTTTCAATAAATGAAACAATTTAGAAATGTTATATGATAATAGCACACAGTTGACCTCCAAGGGAGATACACAGAGGGCTATTGTATAAACCAGGGTTCCCCAACCTTTTTTGCTCATGAGCCACAATTAAATTTAAAAAAGAATTGAGAGCAACACAAGCATGAAAAAGTCCATGGGGATGTCGAATAAGAGCTCTAATTGGCTTTTTGGTAACCCCTATATTGACTGGCAGCCTACAGGAGATCATGTTTGGCAGGACACCTGTTTTTTATGCAACCATAACTTGTCTCTAAGCCAGTAATTCAAAAATAAGCACCTGTTTTGAGGCCACTGGGAGCAACTTCCAAGGGGTTGGAGAGCAACATGTTGCTTGCAAGATACTGGTTCGGAATCACTGGTATAAACACTATTTCCATTCCAGCTCATACAGCTTTGCTCAGTTGAAGCTGTAAACGATAAAATGGCAGCTCACTAAAGTATTATTCAGAAGCCACCCAGCATGCTTTCAGCCTCTGTGTTGTGAGGCCTAAGCACATTGTAAAAGATTTTGTGCCAGGAAGAATAAATTGGCTACAAATGCTCTCCACAGAAATGGCACCAACTACTTTCAATAGCAGCATGTGTTATCAGTAGTGATGGGTGAATTTATTCACCAGGTGCAGATTCACTGCGAATTCTCGCGATTCGCCGCCGGCGAATAAATTCGCGAAACACCAGCGAAAATTCGCCTGCTGAAAATTTTTTGGAATTTTCGGCAGGCGTTGAAAATGACGTGCTGCACGTCGAAAATGACGCGACATGCATCAAAAAATGTGACGTGACTCGTTTCACAAATTTTTCGCTAATTTCTCTGGAAATTTGCTAATATTTTGGCAAACCGAAATGGGATAAATTCGCCCATCACTTGTTAAGTCAGTAACTGTTTGCACGGTGGATTCCCATCAAAAATTATACAAAAGGGAAAACAGAATAACTAGGATGGTCTCCGTTGTGTATGTCCAAGACAGGAACCCAGCTGCAACATTGCTTCATATATCGGTGCCATATTGGAGAATTGCTCTGTAATTGTAGTAAGCCATTAATCTCAGAAAAACTAATGAAGATTTTCACAGAAGGTTTACATGCTAACTGTGCTTTTCATGGTTATTGGATATTACTTTTTATCAGTAATTGGTGAATTTGTCGACCATTTTGACATCAGAGACCATTTACCACACTTCAATCAATGGGTGTTCGGTAAATTGTCGCCGGCCTCAAACTTTTATGTTGCTGGCTTCTGAATTTTTGGCTGCAAATTTCTGTGGGCGATTTGCGAATTTATTCACTGGCTATGAAATCCAGAAATTCATGGCAGGTGAATACATTCGTCCATCACAATTTTTTATTCATCAATATGTTAAATAAATACACTCCAATGTTCTTAGTGCATAATTAATGTGCCCTCTCAGGCAGTGATCCCCCAACCAGTGGCTTATGAGCAACATGTTGCTCACCAACTCATTGGATGTTGCTCCCAGTGGACTCAAAGCAGGTGCTTGTTTTTATTTTATTCTTGGCTTGAAGGCAAACTTTAGCTGCATAAAATCTAAGTGCACTCTTAACAGGGCCTCGTGTAGGCTCCCAGTCCACATAGTAGCCAATTACAACCCTTATTTGGAACCCCCTGAAACTATTTTCATCCTTGTGTTGCTCCCCAACTCTCTCTACATCTGAATGTGGCTCACGGGTAAAAAAGGATTGGGACTCCTGCTAGTGGACACAAATTTTAAGACCAACGCACAACAAATTTTGTTGTGCACAAAGCATTTTGTATGAAAACACATTACGTATCAATTCTGACCTGACAACTAGTGATGGGCGAATCTCCCCAGTTTCGCTTCGCCGAAAAATTCGCGAAACAAAAACCGTCAAAAATGATGCGCAACTCGTTTTTTTTTTTGGCAAATTTTCACCAGGCAAAATTTTGCTGATGTTTCGCAAATTTATTTGCCAGCGGCAAATCGCGGGAATTCGCCACAAATTCACCCCTTGCGAATAAATTCGCCCATCGCTACTGACCACAAAGTTACGGAAAATTGTGCACACCAGTTTCAAAAGTGCATACAAAATCACTGAGAATGAAATAGTGAACTTTGTCCATAATCTTTATGATTAAGCCTAGTAGTCTAACTTCGTGGTTTAAAATGTTGTGGGAAAAATTATTTCAGAATAGCTATAACCGTAATGATTTGGCAATGCTGCATTTCTTGCCTACTTCTTTGTGAAGCTTTAGCCCTCCAAATGAAAGATTTTTCTTTTGCAAAGTGAATACCCACTCATAACCAATGATCTTTGAAGCTGGAAGAATACTATATGAGAAGAAAAACAGTGGAGGCTTCGTGCACTAAGATTCCCTTCTACTCCTAGCCTCCCGAATTCAACATAAGAATGTGCATTGAACTTGTATAATGTATTAATATAAAGGACTTATGGAAGATCTCCAAGGAATCAGTAGTAAAATTTATTTGCAGGAATGATTGTGAATTAGGCAGATTCCCTTAATGAGTATATATTAAAAAAGACTCCCAATACAGACTGTCCTTTGAAAAGGTATGTACAGCAGTGTAACTATTTTCATATATCCATTTCATAGTCACCTATGGTCGGCATTCACCAATGGGTTAATCCCCTTCAGGCCAAATGGACAGCCCCTCCTCTACTTACCCATCTTTTTTTCCCTGTCCAGATGCCGATGGATACAGCTAGGTAATCAGGTATGACCGATCAGGATTCCCAGCAGTAGGGGGTTTCTCTGCCTCTTTCTCTCTTCCCCCTGATGAAGCTCTGTAAGTCTCTAATTTCCCTGTTAGCAAGGGAGGGCCGGATCTGGCAGATGTTAAACCAGGGAGGTCAGCCATTACCTTCTGGTGCGGTTAAATCATTAGCTGAGGAAACTGTATTAATCAAGGGCATTGAATTAAGTGCTGTTTGGGAGTACAGGCAAGATTCTTGGGTGCAATAGGAAGTAAGCAGTCACCATCTTTGATAAGAGATTCTCAGGGCTGCAAACAGGAGATTTGGTGCCAACAACTGAACAGTTCCTGTCAGGACCAGTCATGGATGAATACATTTTTCCCATCACTTAAGAAGAGCTCAGTCTCTTTTCTGGTACATGCCTCATTTAAAGAGATAATTTTGGAAGAATGGAAAAATACAGAAAAAAGATCATAAACAGGGAAGTTCTTGAAGAAATACTCCTTTGAGAATGCACATGCAAAATTTTGGGATGCTACTCTGAAAGTAGATGTGGCGGTGGAGAGACTAGCCAAAAGAACCATTTTACCAATGAATGCTGCGGCAGTGTTCAAAGAACCAATGGGAAAGGGTATAAAATTTAACCAAAAAAAATCTTATGGTGCCGCAGGTGCCAGAATTGTATTTAGGTCCGATACTGGCTTAGGCTTCACAGTTGAACTTACACAAAAAAGTGGTGTTACCTCAAGACCTAAAGAGGAGAGCAGAGTCAGGCCTAAGCAGATTGTGGTTGTAGGGGATTCAATTTTTAGGAAAATGGATAGGGTAATCTGTCGTCCAGATCGCTACAACCGAACAGTTTGCGGTCTACCTGGTGCCAGAAATTGAATTTCAGGTGTGCAACCTTTGACAGTATAAGGGCATCTCTGCAACATATTAAGTGGGTTAAGTGGGTCACAAGGTTAAACACTGAACAAAAATGGGAATTCTTTAAAATGCTTAATAAATATACATGTCAGTATATTCCGCTTGTAAACAAAGAATGTTGTTGCAAAACAAAACCTTTCTGGTTCAATAGGAGTTTTGGTGTTGAGGTGGGTAAGAAAAGACATGCTTTTAAGGCTTTCAAGTTAGCTGGGACAGCTGAATCATTTATAAGGTACAAGGAGGCCAATAAGTCATGCAAAAAATCGACCAGGCAAGCTAAAATCAATATGGAAAAGTATATAGTAGTAAAAAGAATCCAAAATTATTTTTTAAATATATTAATAGTAAAAAAATTAAACATGAAGGGGTAGGACCTTTATTATCAGAGGGGGGTCAGCTGGTTGATGAGAACAAGCAAAAAGCTCAGATTCTGAATGAATACTTTTCATCAGTATACACAAATGAGGAACCAGCTAATGAAGGTTTCCTTGTTAATAGCCCCAATTCTAATACATCCAATGATGCATGGTTCACACATGAGGAAATTCAAAAGAGACTGGGGGACCCGATGTCTATCTCCATGTCCTGGCTACACAATTAAATGGTTAAGAGAACTGGGAGGATGTGTGGGGACCAGTGGCATCTAGGAAGTGCTGAATGGAAAGTGAAAGTAATTATCTGCCCCGCCTCTATGCCTAAGGCATAGAGGAGTGGCAGACAATATTTGATTGACAGCTGAGATTTTTAAATGAGCTTAAAACAGCTATGAATGCTTGGGGTTTTTATAGATAACAAGTTGTCTAATTCTGGGCAGTGTCATTTTGTAGCTACTAAAGCAAATAAAGTTCTGTATTGAATAAAAAAGGGAATAAACTCAAGGGATGAGAACATAATTATACCTCTTTATAGATCCCTAGTAAGGCCTCATCTGGAGTATGCAGTGCAGTTTTGGACTCCAGTCCTTAGGGATGTAAATGAGCTGGAGAGAGTGCAGAAACGTGCAACTAAACTGGTTAGAGGGATAGAAGACTTAAATTATGAGGGGAGTCTGTCCAGGTTGGGGTTGTTTTCTCTGGAAAAAAGCTGCTTGCGAGGGGACATAATTACACTTTACAAGTATATTCGAGGACATTATAGACATATCAGGGGACCTTTTTACCCATAAAGAGGATCACCGCACCAGAGGCCACCCCTTCAGACTAGAAGAAAAGGACTTTCATTTGAAGCAGAGTATGTGGTTCTTCCGCAGGGGGGGCAGGGGGGCAAAGGTAGAAAAAAGTATACTGAACCCAGAAAACCATCTATTTTTGGAAAGTACACAATCCCCACCCAATCCAAATTGTGTATGCATGTCTTTCTACTCCAAAGCGCCAAGCCACAAACCTTTCCTAAATTCTGCAATTTTGGTGACACTTCCAAAAATCACCTCAAAACTTCCAACCTGCAGCATCGTATTTCCCACATTTTATTAGGTATAAAGATAAATCAACCCATATATGAAAGCCTGGGGTCCTTTGAACATTTTTATACCCAATATGTATAGGTGTACCTAAGCACATGGCATATAGGGGCCTCAAAAGGAAGACCCCCCCCATTTGGTCTATCATTTCAGGTTCTGCAAAATCAACAGATTTACACCATTTTGCGGTGGGCAAAGATAGAAAAATGTACATTCACCCCAGAATACCTTATATTTTCGGAAAGTACACATTCCCCCCAAATCTAAATTGGATATGCATGTCTTTCTACCCCAAAACACCAAGGTACAAATTCACTAACGCACAAAGCGTGTAATGCTAGCGCTAATTCGTCAGTGTGAGGTCAATTCGTAACTTTGCCAATTCACTAACAGTGTCCCTGGTGAAAATTCGCTAGCGACTTACACAACTTCGCACCCTTACGCCAGGCGAAGTTGCGCATTGTCAAAGGGATGTAACTACGCTAATTCACTAAGATGAAAATTTTTGTGAACGTTACCGCTTACGCTAGATTTTACTTTGCCAGGTCAGACCTGGCAAAGTTCAATACAATAGATAGGAGTTTGAAAAAAAACTTGAACTGGTATCTTTTACCTTTTGTTGGGTGATAGTCTGAAAAAGTGCAAAAATATTTTTAGGGTTACCCTCATCACCCCCCTACATTTCCTAATGTATGGCAACTCAGCCATACAGTGGGCACATGTTTAGGGCAATAGGACAACTTTATTTTAATTATTAAAGGTTTCCTGGGCCTGTGTAATGTAGTGGATGTAACATACACCTCTATTATACGCTTAAGTTCGCGCTGTATGCAAATTAGGCATCATTGCCTGGCGAAGTAACAGTAGCGCTACTTCAATTCCAAATAGAACAGCAGCACTCTGGTTTATTTTGAAAAGGTGAAAACTTTACTTAAAGGAAAAGTAAATGTTTTTCTTTTTCTTTCTGTAAATTTGCTCTAAACAGCCCCCCAGATTAATGTACCTTAGTCCCTGCTGCAAGTCTGCTCTGGTTTCTGTGTTATCAGCAGCTCGTTTCCCCTTCTTCCTGGTGCAGAGTGAAGCCCAGCCCCTTAGTTTACTGAGCAGTCCATTTGCTGCTGTTCCACAATAGAGAGGAAGAGGGAGCCAGTGTGTGCATTAGTAAGCTAGTTTCCCCAAGCAAAAGCTGCTACACACACTGCTCTCTGCTATGTCATAGTATGCAAATGATCTTCTGGACTAGTCCAAGATATAAGGTCAGCTCAGAAAGCTAAGGGGCTGGGCTTCACTCTGCACCAGGAAGAAGGTGAAACAAGCTGCTGATAACACAGAAACCAGAGCAGACTTGCAGCAGGGACTAAGGTACATTAATTTGAGGGGCTGTTTAGAGCAAATTTAGAGATAGAAAAAAAAAACGTTTACTTGTTCTTTAAAGTGCATTCAGGCAACGTTTCGGGCTACACAGTCCCTTTCTCAATCCACCTGGCTTGAGAAAGGGCCTGTGTAGCCCGAAACGTTGCCTGAATGCACTTTAAGTAAAGTTTTCACCTTTTCAAAATAAACCAGAGTGCTGCTGTTCTATTTGGAATTGATGTAAGTAATCCTTGGCAGGGGATTTAGCTTGCTACCGGGGCTGAAAGAAGCTGGCTCTGCTTTTTGGAGCACACACATGTTTGAACTCGTCTGACTGATTCTGCCAGTAGCACCACTTCGCTACTGTTTGCCGCCCTGAGCGCAAATTCGCATCTTAGTAGCAAAGATTCGCCTGGCCAACGTCGGCGAAGGCAACGCTAGCACATTTTCGCGCTTTAGTGAATTGCCCCCAAGTCGCAAATCTTTCCTAAATTTGGCAATTTTAGGGACATTTCCAAAAATTACCTCAAAACCTCCACCCTGCAGCATCTTATATTGAACATACCATTAGTTATCAAGACAAATGACCCCAAATATGAATAAAAGCCTGGGGTCTGCTGAACAGTTTGATGTCTAATATGTATGGGTGTACCTATGTATGTAGGGGCTTTAAAAGGAAGACACCCCCCCCATTTGGGCTATAATTTCAGTTTCTGCTAAATAGAAACATTTACATGATATTGGGGTTGGCAAAGGTAGAAAAAAAGTACGTTCCCCACAGAACACCATGTATTTTCAGAAAGTACACATTCCCCTGAATCTAAATTGGATATGCATGTCTTTCTACCACAAAGCACCAAGCCACAAATCTTTCTAAATTTGGCAATTTTGGGTACATTTCCAAAAATTACCTCAAAACCTCCACCCTGCAGCAACTTATATTGAACATAACATTAGTTATCAAGATAAATGACCCCAACTATGAAAGCCTGGGGTCCTCTGAACATAGTATTATCAAAGTACATGGCATGTAAAGACCCCAGAATCTACCTTGTGCATACTTGTTTGATGGCTTCCATTTACACTAATTTCCAAACATTGCCAATTTTATATGGGATACAGGTTAAAAAAAAGTTAGACCCCTCAAAATCATATTTTTGGAAAGTACACATTCTGACGAATCCAAAATAGTTAATTATGTCTTTCTACTCTAAACTACCATACTGCAAAGCAACACTAAATGCAGCGATTTTTATGACATTTCTGAAAATTGTCTAAAAATATTATAATTGGTTGCATTTATCTCACCGAATTTCTTACATACAATTGTAAAACACCCTAAATATTGATGCCAATTGTCTACTGGACTGTTTGATGCCCAATATGATGCCCGATATGCATTGATATACCAAATCAGCCGAATCCATTGTGAAAGATTTGGCCAAACACCGAACAGAAACCTAATTTGCAAAGCCAGCCATGCACAAAGTGCTCAGTCAAATTTTTTTTTTTTCACTTTCTTGTTTTGTGACGAAAAGTCACATAATTTTAAGGATTCAGGTTCAGCCAGGCAAAAAGATTTAGCCGAATCCGAATCCTACTGAAAATGGCCGAATACTGAACCAAATCCTGCATTCGGTGCATCCCTAATTAATTCACCTAAAGGTGACATTTAAGGATAGATTTATCAAAATGTGAGTTTAGAGCTTAATAAATAACTCACCCTATGGGATTTTTTAGAATTGGTAAGAGTTAGAACTCATCCTATGATAGGGTTCTAAAAATCCGACAGGAATAAATTAGAATGTGGGTGAGTTTTATTTATTAAGCTCTAAATTCACATTTAAATCTTCCCCTATATATGATTTTAGTTTATATGTAGTTTACAGTTGGCATGCTCATGAATAAAAATCTTTCCAAGCATTCTTTCATTATATTTAAAGTTTCCGAATTATCAGATGCATTAATTGTTTTCACTTTTTCTGTAATCCTGTATAACCCAAATACTAATTAGAGAGCCTTGATTTTGGCCATTGAAATGTAATATACAATTGTCTGAATATTTCTGACCCCTTGTACCCTCTCACCATTTCCTTCCAGCTTTTTACATTAATAGACAAAAAAAAGCCAAATGCATGTTTTCCCAGAGCCAAGCTGACGTTAAGGGGCCGCTATGGAAAAATAAATTGTGGTGTCTCACACCTAGTACTGAAGAACCCAAATTAGCAACATGCGCCATTACTAGTGACACTAATTGCAACAGTGATGACAGCTAGAGCACAAAGGGCACATTTTAAATGGCCTTAGTGATTACATTTTCTTTTCAGCCCTGAAAAAGGTACTTGAAAAAGGGACATTAGAAATGAAGACTCCATGTAGGTGATTTCACTCGCCAGACTTAGTGACCTAGGTACGCTAATTACACACCATTCACTGAAACAGAAATTATAATCTAATGAGTTTTCTTCTATTGGATATATTGTATAATTATGGTACTATTTAGTTCAAATACAAATGTACAGTGCTAGGGCTTAATAATTCACACATACAAGTCATTGCATTGTGTCACCTGTTTATAAAAGCCTCTCACCTTCAAATCTGATGGTTGTTTGTAGTCCTATAAATCCCTTTAAAATGGGTCTAGCTGCAACACTTGCTGACATTATGAGAGCATATTGTACTAAGACAGTCAAGGAATAAAAAATAGCTCTTTATTATCTCTGTCTCTCTCTGTCTCTATCATCTCTTCATTTATTTATCAAGAAAGGTTTCAGCAGAAGCATTCATTGATGACAACATGTCTGGTCAGTCTGTACAGATATCTGAAAACAATAAGATTCAGTGAGTGCATGCAGTACAAACTTATAATTCTAATAGTGGATGAAGGGAATTATTCACAGGTGTAGGGTGGTTGGCTGGGGCTTAAGAGCTCCCTGCTTTCTCACTAGAGCTCCTGAGTTAAGGGTAAGTACACAATGGTCTTATTTCTCAGTCACACGGTTTGCTAGGGGACTTGATTTTAAATGCACTACATTCTTAAGGAAGCCCCTAGGGCCCAACGATCGGATCATAATGGAGGTATATGGACGGTCGGATCGCGGGACCGCATACACGCAGAGATGCACCCGCAATTTAACTGGGTTTTTTAATCTGCTCAATCGAGATCTGGCTTTCGGCCAGATATTGATCGGGGAAGCTGTCAGATTGCCGCACACAAGGGCCAATAAGCTGCCGACTGTCGCCCGCTTTTATCGGCCCGTGTATGGGGCCTTTAGAATGCTAATGGATAGTGTAGGAATGGAGTTATTCATAGGTTTGTTTGTTGGCTGTGGCTTAAAAGCTCCTTGCTTTCTCATTAGAGCTCCTGAGCTAAGGGTAAGTGCAAAAAATGTCTTAGTACATTGATTGCTGGAGAACTTAATTTTAAATGCACTACAAACTCAAAGTTCACAGATAGTGTAAGAATGAGGGGCCTTGATGTGGTATGTGAGCTTACATATTTTGGACAAAGTGTCTAACCTCTCTCATTTTTTTTTTTTTGGAATAATTATTTTTAAAGGCAAACCATGCACTGGAAATATTTCTTTCTCTTTGTGATCATAAAACTAGGTAGTTGCTAGAATGCAATTTTTTTAGAATGTCGGTTTCAGAAAAGTTCACTCTTAGTGAAATAGAACTAAATTATAAGATCTGAATCTTGCTGTGTTAAGTATATAACAGCAGTTTCCTTTAAAGATAAAAAAAATTAAATATCAAGGAATTGTAATCCATAGGTTAAAATAGTCCCTGCTGTATTTAAGGGTAACGTTTGCTCAGTGAGAGGGATGTTAGCATTGTTTTTAGGTTGCTATAGATCCTTGCTATATAAAGGTCTTTGAACTCCATTCTATTGATGGGATATATGCTGCTAAAGCAAGAAAGATCAGTTGGAGCCTCCGTAAAGCAGAAACCAGAATCTTAAGGTAAGCTGAACATCTTAGTAGGGGACCCATTAGAAGAAGGTTTCTAGTTAGTAGCAGGGTGGCTTTTATTATGGCACTCACTGGGAATGTGAGACCGTCCATGTGAACTAGTAAGAGCAGTTCTATGCTTTATCATTGAGATTGTAATGTGTAGTCATTCACCAAGTCAAACCTGACTGAAAGGACAGGTGTGAAAATGCCTCTGTGGGAAGCCTAAAATTAAAAATAATTGTGTTTAATATTTGTTTTTAGCCGACACTTGTGATTATAAAACTGAGTTTTATTTATAATTTTAGCATGTCTACATAATTGAGACTGAATGTTTATAAATAATTCATCTCCATTTAAAAGGCTAAATGTAGCAGTACAGTGGCAAGAAAAAAAGTTTTACAAAGGATTCAGGAACATCTTGCAGTTAAAATTTTTATCAACCAAAAAAAGTCTCCTTTATTTTTATCTCTGCCTCTTGGCTACATTTTTCTTACATTTCTTTCAAGAACGTGAGGTAAAACCTACTTACTTTAGGTCACCAGTTACCAGCTACACCAGTCTTGGTTTGAAAATCTGTATGTTCGGGTACAACCCTCCCCCATCTTATCATTGAATTAAATACCATATGATTTCCCATTTGTGACATTTAACCTGGAAGATATCTTAAAAAGAACAGAATTCAGACTACATTATTTTTTCCTGGGAATCCGTACAGGATATCTTAAATCATTTTTATAAAGCTTTATGAGTTACTTGGATTATAACATATCTTAGTAGGAGCTAATATGCAAGCAGGTTTTGTTTTGTTCTCTAACTCTGGAAACTTTCTCTAAAGGGCTATGTCCCTACATTTTTAATATATATATATATATATATATTATAAATATATAATTGAAAAGAAGGACCAGCACTCACTGTATTGCAAAAAAAGGTGTAAGTTTTATTCTCAAATCATCTCAGCCCGACGTTTCGGTCCCTCCTGGAGACCTTTTTCAAGGATCATATATATATATATAACAGATCCAATACCTGTATACAGAGGTGTAACAGAGGAAGCAAACCCAATGGAGGTGGTGGTACCTGGATTTGCTTCTCTGTGGAATGACTTGCTGTATGAGGGACCTGCTGCACATAATCAATAATGATGGGGGGGCGGAGCTTGGTCCTTGATGGAGTAGCAGCGCGCTGTGGGAGCTCCTGCATGTGAAGGCGATATATTTAAAAGATTTGCCCGACTACAGAGTGTAATTATATCACTCTAGCAACATGGTGAAAAGGGGCAAGAAGCAACCAATGAAGCTTACCGAATTCTATGGTAAGAAAACTCCAGAGTCGGCCTACCGCATGGAAGACAGCCAAGATGGCGGAGCCACAAGTCCACAGACCTTGAGAACTGCGTCAGTGCCGTCCAGCCCAGAACGGGACTTACATACACGCAGAAATGATGCAGCACTTACAGAGGAATTCCCGCTACCTGCCATTAAAAACATGCTGACAGAATTTCGAGCAGACCTGAGAGCAGATTTGGCGGGGGCAGTAAAAGAACTGAAGACGGAAATACACTCCATAGGAGAGCGCACTGACCATTTGGAAAGTAAAATGTCGGAGATGGTCTCGGCCCACAATAGCATGGTAGACCCAACACAAAGACCGTAATAGACGAAACAACTTACGCTTTCGAAGCATCTCGGAGGACATTAAACAAGAGGGACTAGAAGACTTTTTACAAGGCCTCTTTAAAGTGCTACTGCCGCAGATGGAACAAGCACTACTGTAAATTGACAGAGTACATCGGCTCCCTAAATCTAAGAATGCACCTAAGACAGCTCCACGAGATGTAATTGCCCGTATACATTTTTTTCAAACCAAGGAAAATTCAACAAACACACCGCAAAATGAAACAACTACCAGATACCTACAAAGATCTTAAAATTTTTACAGATCTCTCGGCGCAGATGATACAACGATGGAAAGAATTCCAGCAGGTCACTGGGATACTTCGGGAACAGGAGATTCAGTACAGATGGGGATTTCCCACTAAGCTCATCATAATAAAAGAAAATAGGGCTTTCTTCGCACAGTCACCGAAAGCAGCGATGGCGCTGATTGAGGAATGGGGTCTTAATGCACAAGCCAAAACAAACAACACCACAACACTCCCCTAAAGTGGGCCCAAGTTGGCAAATTTCGCCATCGAGGAGTGAGTGAGTATAACATTATTGCCACGCAAATCTAGATTTGGGCACAAATATACTTCTTCGTAACTTGGACTGTCTAACAACCTTTAAAGATGTGATATGCTGGAAACAAAGTTAATCTTACCTTATATCTGTGAACTCATATGGAAGGATATCAGCGACAGTTTATAAATGTTTTTGGTTTTTTTTTTTTTCTTCTGGGTTTTTTTTTATTTTTCTATATATACAGTTTTATGACTATAATTTGTTTTTATAACCAGCAACATTGGACTGTTTGTTGGACATATCGGTTCTTTAATACAATGCCTTTATATCGCAGACGCTACTACCCACCCCCACAAAGGAATACATTTCTTTTGCTGGCTAGCACCGGAAGATATGTTGATTCCAGATTGCTATGCTACCCAGTTGTTTTTGATTTATATGTTAATTTCTCTTTCTATACTCTCTACTAACACTTATATAGGCACCTTCAAGCAATTTACAGATATATGTATAATCTTTGCTCACAATTTGTATGCAGACAATAAGAGATGGTTAGATACTAGCAGCCAGCTGGGTCAACCCATAACAGTTATCAACCGACTAATATGTCACTGAAATGCATGTCACTTAATGTGCGAGGTCTAAACACCCTGTACAAAAGATCAAAACTATGGCATGAAGCCAGAGTTCAGAAACCAGACTTAATCTGGATACAAGAGACCCATTTCAGGAAATGTGATCCTATGATGTTATATAACACAAAATATCCAATAATACGAGCGGCATCTGCTTCAACTAAGGTTGCAGGGGTTGCCATCATGGTCAAACATGATTTAGGTTTGGAGATAGCTGACGAGTGGGTTGATCCAGCAGGGAGGGCTGCATTGAGAATGTCATACACGTTGGTAAATGTATATGTGCCTAATGAAGCTCAAAATCCCTTCTTGCACAAAGTCTTTACCAGAATGAATCAAATGAAACAAGGGTACGTGATAGTTGGAGGGGATTTTAATCTACCACCAGACCCAACCATAGATGCCACTAATCAGGCATATTCTACTCAAGCTACTAAGGGGTATTAAAAACGGAAATTGGCTAATGCAGCAAAATTAAGGAAATTGTTTCATTTTGATGGTTTATATGACATATGGAGAACCCTCTATCCAACAGCAAGGGATTATACATATTATTCCCCCACCTGTAAAGAGTATTCTAGGATAGATTTGTTCCTGACTGATGCAACATTATTACAAAAAGCCCTTAGTCTTACTATAGGCCCGATTGCTTGGTCAGACCATGGCCCCATAACTATGCACATTGAGAAAAATGCCTTTGTACCACGAACTCAAAGCTGGACATTAAAACCAATGTTACTTGCTGATCCAGAGTTTCACAAGACAATTAAAACAGCGATACATAACTTTTTTTGTAGAAAATGATACTCCTACCTTAACACAGGCCACGATATGGTGTGCGCATAAAGCCACAGTCCGTGGGCTAATGATACAATATAATAGTAATATCAAAAAACAAAAGGCCCAAAAGAAAAAAGATCTATGGGGACAATTGAACACTTTAACGACCTTTAATAAAAAAAAATCCCACAAGACACAGGGCAGCTCAAATTCAAGAAATTAGAGACCAAATGGAAGAAATAGATATGGCCAATTGTGAGATGGCGCTCAGATCATTTAAACTAGAACATTATTACAAGGGGAATAGGGCGTCTAAATACCTAGCCAAACAGATCAAACACCAAAGAGCAAGAAACTCAATTAATAAACTTAAACATAGAGATAGCACATCCAAAAGATATAGCAAATGCATTTGCTGAGTATTATACTAAGTTATATAATCTAAAAGATGACAATACCATACATCAACCTAACAAAGAGGCAATACACAATTTTCTTGACAAGTTGGCTCTTCCCAAATTGTCAGTGGAACAACAAGAGGGATTAAACGCCCCTTTCTCATTAGGTGAAATTCAAGAAGCTATCAGGGCCCTACCTTTACATAAGGTGCCAGGCCCTGATGGATTCTCTAATGTATATTATAGGGAATTTACAGATGTACTGACACCTCGACTTCTCTTGGTATTTCAAGAGGCGCAAAGACAAATGTCATTCCCGGCAGAAATGCTAACAGCTACAATCTCCACTATTCCAAAACCAGGTAAAACCCCTGAATTGGTAACAAATTATCGTCCAATAGCGCTTCTAAATTCAGACGTAAAGATATATGCCAAATTTAGCCACTCGGCTTCAAAGAGTTATACCATCCCTAGTGAGCCCGGATCAAGTTGGCTTTATTAGACAACGCCAAGCATCAGATGCAACAAGACGAATGATAGATCTAATTCAAATAGCTCAACATAGACGTATTCCAATGTTATTACTGGCCCTAGATGCAGAGAAGGCCTTTGACCGGGTTCACTGGGGATTGGTTGAAGAAGCGATGAAACGCTTTGAGCTGGGACAGCGGTTTATAAAGGCCACATTAGCCCTATACTCAAACCCGAGGGCTCAAGTCAATGCAGCCGGTTTTTTGTCACACCAATTTGCCCTAACAAATGGCACGAGACAGGGCTGTCCCCTATCTCCAATTATATTTGATCTGACAATGGAAATTTTAGCCCAAAAAATAAGACAGGCCAAATTAATAAAAGGATTAACTATAGCAGAGACAGAACACAAAATAGGCCTATATGCGGGCGATGTCATTATTATGACTACCAACCCTCAAAATGCAATCCCACATCTTTTGCAAGTCATAAAAGATTTTAGTGACATCTCCTACTATAGGATCAACGAGGGGAAAACACAGGCAATGCCAATAGGGTTCAGTTCATCAGTGGTAACAGAATTACAACAATGTCATACTTTTGAATGGAGATCAGATTATCTCAATTACCTAGGTGTTAAACTCACTAAAACTATGCATGCTTTATATAAATACAATCATTGCAATCTGGCAACAGTCCTAAACAGAGAGATTTCACAGTATAAAATGATGTATGTTTCATGGTTGGGACGGGCTGCTGTAGCTAAAATGATGATGTTACCAAAAATCCTATACATACTCAGAACATTACCTATATTACCACCAGATATTTTCTTTATGTCAATTCAAAGACTAATGCTGGATTTTGTCTGGAATGGCAGGAGACAGCGCGTTGCTAAAGATACCTTATTTCGACCAAGGTCTTCAGGAGGCCTGGGATTGCCAAATCTAAGAGAATATCATAAGTAGGGATGGCGCGAACTGTTCGCGCTCGCAGAATATTCGCGAACGTCGCGCAACGTTCGCCATTTTGGGTTCGCGTATAGTCGCCGCCTTTTTTTGCCCCTCTCACTGGTCCAGCAGATACATGGCAGCCAATCAGGAAGCTCTCCCTCCTGGACCACCCCTACACCCCCTGGACCACTCCCCTTCCCTATAAAAACTGAAGCCCTGCAGCTTTGTTTCACTCTGCCTGTGTGTGCTTGGAAGAGCTAGTGTAGGGAGAGAGCTGCCTGTTAGTGATTTCAGGGACAGTTGAAAGTTTGCTGGCTAGTAATCTGATTGATACTGCTCTGTATTGGAGGGATTTTATATTTTACTATTTTCAGCATTTATATGGCATATTTTTTCTGTGCTTCAGTGGCTGCGACTATTTTCAGCATTTATATGGCATATTTTTTCAGTGCTTCAGTGGCTGCGACTATTTTTCAGCATTTATATGGCATATTTTTTCTGTCCTTCAGTGGCTGCGACTATTTTCAGCATTTATATGGCATATTTTTTCTGTCCTTCAGTGGCTGCGACTATTTTCAGCATTTATATGGCATATTTTTTCAGTGCTTCAGTGGCTGCGACTATTTTCAGCATTTATATGGCATATTTTTTCTGTGCTTCAGTGGCTGCGACTATTGGATTTTTTAGATACATTTTTGCCCTTGATCCCCCTCTGGCATGCCACTGTCCAGGTCGTTGCACCCTTTAAACAACTTTAAAATCATTTTTCTGGCCAGAAATGTCTTTTTTAGCTTTTAAAGTTCGCCTTCCCATTGAAGTCTATGGGGTTCGCGACGTTCGCGAACCGTTCGCGCGTTTTGTCGCAAGTTCGCGAACATTTTTGCCGTGGTTCGCGCCATCCCTAATCATAAGGCAATAATGCTGGAAGCAATTCTATATTGGACAATAACCAAACCTGATAAACATTGGGTGGCCATTGAAAAACAGGCCGTACATCCGCTAAATATTGAGGAACTTATTTGGTCTCCAAAAGCTATAAATCCATTCAAATGTAATTTTACTTTACAAACCACGAGAGATCTACTTTTGATTTGGAGATGGGCAAGGAAACACAAGATGTTTGCTTTTAACATATCTCAATTGCAACCAATATCTAGTTTAGAAAAAGCTATACCGGATATATCACTACAAACCTGGAAAAAACAAGGTATCCGAAATATAGCATCAATTATAAATAAGGGTAATATACAATCATTCCCTAACCTAGTACAGCAATATGGCCTACCTAATACTGACCACTACAAATACTTACAAGTACGCCATTATCTATCTACACAAATAACTTACCCTTTGGACAAAAAAACCTGGTTAGAAACTGCTTGTCTCCAAGATAAACCACTAAAAGGCATGATATCCTCCTTATATAGGTTATTGATCTCGACATATTCAGAGGGAAAAAATAAGCAAATGATAGGATGGGAAACTAAACTTAATTTTCAGTTGGAAATGAATGATTGGGAAAAAGTTATTCAACATGTTAAAAGGGCCACCAGATGTGGCAACCATTTAGAACAATATACTAAGCTTCTACTTAACTGGTATTTAACACCACATCAGTTAGCACATACGTACCCAAATACCTCTGCTCTTTGTTGGAGGCAATGTGGAGCAGTAGGTAACATATTGCATATATTTTGGGACTGCCCCAAAATCAAACCATTATGGCAGGATATAGAGAAACTCATTACAACCAAGTTAAATATTACAATAAGACTTACACCAGCTATATCTCTCTTACATATTTTCCCAACAAATCTTGAGCGGGGCGAAGAATTCATATTACATCATATGATGTTTGCAACAAGGGCTTCTATAGCTAGATTGTGGAAAGCAAATACACCACCAACGTTATATCAAGTAATTAGAGAGGCACAATGCAGCATGACAATGGAGGAATTATTAGATTGTGATATTAAGCGTGCAACTCAAAACACCAAGATCTGGAGAACCTGGAGATGCACACAATTACTTGATGTATGCAGGCAAACCTTAACTATGCAAGGACTAGTGGTCTCATAGACCTAATCAAATAATAATGTGTAATAATATGTTGGCTTTCTCCTTTTCTAAAATGCATATTTGAGTAATGAAGATTTTGGGTTAATTACAGGATGTGCCTTTTTCCTTCCTTTCTTTTTCTCATTTCCCCCTGTCATCATCCTTACTAACAAACTTCTTCTCTTTTTCCCAACAGTATTTTTGGTAAAATATTGAAGAAAATGTATGTGGAAAAGGAAAAATGTAATATACCAAATCTACTGTACTTTGCTTTGGAAAACAAAGAATATTTGGAAATAATCAATAATGATTACCGATATTGGACAGGAAAAAAATATATATACATTGGTATGGTGACAAAAAGGTCCCCAGTTTCCTGGGGAAAAGTGATTGACAACATGTATGTTGGGCCATGGATTCTCAGACATTTTTACTGAGGTGAGACCAGCAGAGTTTTGGGCAGAGAAACACTTTTTCACTGCAGTTTTTGTAATTGTTGATCCGGGGCTGGTCTTACTGGGAATCCGCAAGAGCAGGGTAGATGGATTCCCAAATCCATAGGCCAGGTTTTCAGGAGGCCCTAGGCCTATTTGTAGTACACCTGAAGCTGAGCAGGTGAGCTGTTGAGCCTGTGTGTGAGAGAGAGAGAGACACGCTGCTGGATTTGCTCAGCTTCAGGAGAAAGGGAAGCATTTATTTTTGTGTTAGCCAGGAGGCTTGATATTTCTGTTCCAACTGTTGTTTTCTACCCCCTGCGAGGGGAAACTTCTGCAGCAGCTGAAAAATAAACGCGGGCAGGAAGCCCTGTGTGAAGTTGCCTCATTTGCAGCCTACCAGCAAGTGAACCCCCACAAAATATATATATATATATATATATATATATATATATATATATATATATATATATATATATATATATATATATATATATTTAAAAGTATAGTCATCAGAATCTCTTCAGTTCATTTTTACCTTCAGCTAAAGCAAATTAGTTATTTTTATCATTTATTCTATAATGGCACGATGTACGAGGGCTGATTATTTGATGGATTTTTGGAAGAGACAGAAGGACTGTTGATTAAGAAATCATCTATTCTTAATAAGGGCCATGGGACACGGGTAACCACTTCAGAACACTTCATCACTGCTGCAAAGTCCATCATCCTTTTTTTACTGGCTATCATTTACAGTCTGTAATGAAAGTAACGGGGTTTTTTTTTTCCTTTCCGTGTAAAACATTTGATGTAGTAATTATAAACTGAAAAGGTTATCAGTTCAAACAGAATACTTTAATTGTCGCGTTAATGAAACTGAGAAATGAAAAATTCACTTTAGAATATATGATCTAAGTGAAAAAGTTGTAAGTTGGGCAAGGAATGGAAACCTTTATCACCTCTGCTTCTGCAGAGCAATAACTCCCTCCAAACTGGTAATGCTTCTAAGGGCTGCTGCAAATTGTAATTGTCAGAGCCTACTACTCTATTGAAAGTTTTGTAACTGTCATTGGTGGCAGTGAATTCCATCTGTCCTCCAGGCTAAGCGGTTGCAGAACCGATGCTTTTATAAGCAAACTAATTGATGTAATTCTTATCATAACAATCAATCACTATAGGGATTTTCTGTGCTTTAAGCAGTGACAGCCCAGTGGGCACATCAATACAAAGCAACCACAGCATAATCCCTGCTCTTTACTGAGCCAGTAATCATGGGAGATGGGCTCATGTCCATGAACCCTTGCAACTGCTTCAGAGGTTCATTTTGTAAGCAGAGTAGATACTGTATAAGGCAGGTACATTCATTTCTCTTCTGTGGCATTCATACAGTCTTGCAGCAAATGCAGCATGAATTAGACACCAATTAAAATGGCTTCATAATAAGAATAATGTATTATTAATAAAGCTCTACACTATAAACGGGTTTATACACTCAACATATACATGAATTACATACAAAGCAACCAATACAAAAGGTGAAAAGGGCCCTGTCCAAAACAGCTTACATTCTGAGGAAATGTTATTGTTTGCAAGATAACAGAAAAGGGAAAAAAGCCATATTGTGACAGTAAAAACTGTAAACTATGATGTATAACTAGTAGTCCTTGGTTCTGTTACTGTCCCACCATTTTTTTTTTAACCCCAACATGGCTTTTTTTTTTTTTGCCACAATTAATTTTATCAGCAATATGCACAAACTATTTTACCCTACTAAAAATCTGTTCTGATGTAGATTTTAGAAATTGAGAATTTTTTTAACAATTTTTACACCAATTTACATGATTGGCCTGGTGGATAATGCACATTAATTAATCAGACCCTGACTGTCACAAGGATTATACATTCTAACACAATCCTAATTCTTTTACGTTTGCAGTTTAACAATAGATCTAGCATTAAGGGGAGTTTTAATCTATTGAAACACATGGCATTTTCTCCATTGGTTAAGACAGTGTAACGTTATTAAAAGACTAATGAGGAGTTTGATACAAGTAAAATAAAATCAACTGAACATGCATGTACTCTTCAAAATTTTCTCTCTCCAAATGAAAACTTTTAAATGCCAGCATACGAAACTTATATAAATTGCCCCCTTTAAAAGAAAATGACATACATTCTTAGAAAGAAGGAGTGAGTGCCACATTGCATATGTCCTTAATCCCATCACAGAGACATAGTGGTGTATAGTGTTAATTTGTTTAACCTGCAATATTTCACAGATAACCAATATAAAAAAGCCACTTTAGAAGTAACTCTTCAAATCTTGTGAATAAAATTAATTTTATTGATGATGGACATGTAGCGTACAATTGGGATGAGCCTGAAGTAAGCATACCGAGACCCAAGAATGCTTTTTTTTTTTTTTAATGGTTTATAACTGTAAAATAAAACAATAGATATCCTTTAACTTTTCTTATCTTGTCTTAGTACCCCTTTAAAGGAAAACTATACCCCCAAAATGAATACTTGAGCAACAGTTTATAACATATAAAGTGTCATATTAAAGAATCTTACCAAACTGGTATATATATTTAAGTAAATATTGCCCTTTTACATCTCTTGCCTTGAACCATCATTTTGTGAAGTAATGGAATTCTTAATGAATCAGAGGAAAATTGAGCGTAGGACTGGCCAGATATGGGATGACTTTGACGTAGTTGGCCAGCTTAAATATATTGCAATATATGGACAAACAATCCCTGTTGTTTAAAGGGTAAGGCATTTTTTTAGTAGCTGTATGCACAGAATTTCTCAATGTCTTAAATATATTGATAATGGGTTGAGTGCAGAGGACCTCTTGCATTTATCATTTTGTGATGGTCTGTGTGCTGCCTCAGAGATCACCTGACCAGAAATATTTCAACTCTAACTGTAACAGGAAGAAGTGTGGAAGCAAAAGACACAACTCTGTCTGTTAATTGGCTCATGTGACCTAACTTTATAGTTTTTGGTATGTCTGTGTGCACCATTGAATCATACGATCCCAGGAGGCTGTCCTTATTTATTAAAATGGCTATTTTCTATTTATGATTACCCAATTGCAAATGCTACTAAAAAAGTATATAATCAAAATTATTTATTTGCATGAAGCAGGGTTTTACATAAGAGTTGTTTTATGCAATATCTTTTTTATAAAGACCTACATTGTCCAGGGGTATAGTTTTCCTTTAAAGAGCCTTTACCAACACAAAGGAAACAATCCTAATATAACCACAGGGATATCTGCCGGATGCATCTAAAAGAATCATTCAGGTAGATCTTATTATGTAAAAATAGAAATGGTGCTCCTAATTTCATTTAGTTACTTTCCCCAACATATCAGTTAGCCAGTAAATTTAAAAGTAGAGAAGACGATTGAGTAGACCTGTTGCCCATTTATACATTATGCTATACAACGATCTTACAGAAGATACTATGTGTCTGCTATGGTTATCTCTGAAAATTACATTTTGACTTGAAGTGCTTCTTCCCTAAAATATGTCCCTAGTTTAAACCCTGCAAATGCTGGGCCCATACCTCATCCCAGTTATATCACTGCCACGGGCTCCTTCTCTTAGGTACAAATTCCAACATTACAGAACTCTAATCCCTATACATAAAAAACCCAGTTAAACTTTCCTGTGCTCTCTGGAATGCCAGATCTGTTTGCAACAAACTTACCGATATACATGACCACTTGCCAACTCCTTTAACATACTTGCACTTATTGAAACCTGGCTTTCTCCACTGACACTGCTTCACCTGCTGCCCTGTCCTATAGGGGCCTACACCTTACTCATATTCACAGACCTGGGGGTGGGGTAGGTTTGTTTCTCTCTCCCTGCTGTACTTTTAAAGTTCTTCCACCTGTTCCGTCCATATCGTTCTCCTCATTTGAGGTTCACTGCATTAGGCTCGACCACCTGGACCAACCACACAATTTTTGAACAACTTTGCTGCCTGGCTTCTTTACTTTCTTTCATCTAACACCCCATCCATCCTATTAATTGACTTTAATATACATGTTAACAACATTAACAACAGCCCTTCAGTCTCTAAACTTTTTGCAAACATCCTCTCTAGGCTCATCCTTGTGCTCAGACTCCCCCTCTCACACCAATGGTAACGCTCTGTATCTCATATTTACCACACTTCAACCTCCAATCACAATATGCTCACATTTCAACTCTCACTAACTCCCTCCTCACCCCCTGCTAATCCCCAAACATGTACCTAAAGTGACTTGCAAGCTCTGGAAATGTTGCATCTCTCTTCTTCCTTTGACTCTCTTCACTCCAATATCTTGGCTATCTCTTGTCCTAATGTGGCTACCTCTGTCTACTATAGCACACTCACCACTTCCCTTAATGAGCTTGCTCCTGTAAAAACTAAACATGCTAGACCCAAACCACAAACTCCTCTTTTTAATCTCTCACACTCAACTGAACTATTTCCGTCTCAACTAAAACATGCTCTTGTCACACCCATTTTAAAAAAACACTCTCTTGATCCCTACAATCTTAACAACCTCTGACCTATCTCTCTGCTGCCTTTGACTAACCTCATTCCTCTCTGACAATAACCTGCTGGACCCCCTACAATCTGGTTTTAAACCACAACACTACACTGAAACTGCCCTGACCCGGTGTCATGGTCAGTAACCAACACCAGTACCAAGCACCCTGGTCTAGGCTCATGCTTCACCAGTAGCGTGACCGCCTTTGGCTTCGAGAGGAGCCCTCAGCTACTCAGATGCCACCTGGACTTTTAACGGGATGCTCGTTAATAAGCAAAAGGGCACAACTGAAGTTGGTAATGCCTACGGTACATGTAGGAGTAGGCAGATTAGTGGGCAAACAGGCTGGGTCGAGGCAGGCAGGTATCTAGGATCAACCAGCAAGTCAACAGGTGGGTAAAGCAGAATCCACGTCAGTTGGCAGCATCTTGGGTCAAACACAGGAATCAGGACAGATTAGAAGCTTAATAGCACAAGGCACCAGGAACAAACCTATCATGGGTAATCACTTTGTACACAATGTCCCTTTAAATATGTTTGAATTTGTCGCCATTGCGCACCGACGTCCTAGCGAGGAAGTGCGAGGTGTGCGCACTAAGGAGGAAGCAGGCAAGAAGAGGAGCAGGTGTCCCTGTCGCACCACTAGACCACCATGGTGAATTTTTCTCGCACCTGTCCAACTAATGATCTTTTAACGGCTAAAGCCATCAAAAATTTCTCACTACTAATACTGCTTGATCTATCATATGCATTTGACACTGTAGATCACCCTCTCCTCCAGTCCCTCCATTCTCCAGCCTTTGTGACACAGCCCTTTCCTGGTTCTCTTCTTACCTCACCAGTTGATCCATCAGTGTCTCTTACAACAGAGTAGCATCCCCCCCCACCTCTCTCTGTTGGGGTTCCTCCGGCTCTGTCCTGAGACCCTTATTATTTTCTCTATATACTTCCTCCCTTGGCAAATTAATCAGCTCAATGGTTTCCACTACCACCTCTACGCTGATGACTTAGATCTCTCTCCTCTCCTGAACCCAGAACTCCTTAATCGTGTCTCCTCCTGCCTGTCCACTTTCTCTACTTTGATGTCACTACCTCAAATTAAACCTCTCCAGAATGGAAATGGTTCTTTTCCCTCCAACTAACACCAATAACATCTCAGAAGTATCCATCATAGTTAACAATTCCACCAACACTGTCTCCCCAGACCTTAGGGGTTATCATAGATTCTGCCCTGTCATTCACTCCTCACATCCAGTCACGTGTTAAATCATGTCACTTCCACCTAAAGAACATATACAAAATACGATAATTTATCACCCAAGATGCTGCCAAAATTCGTATTCACTCTCTCGTCCTATCACGTCTAGACTATTGTAACTCTCTTTTAATTGGCCTTCGCCGCCAGAGACGAACACCTCTCCAGTCCATAATTAACACTGTTGCTAGGCTTATACACCTCAGCAACTGCTCCTCCTCTGCCATTCCATTCTGCCAATCCCTGCACTGGCTCCCACTGTCCTTCAGAATTAAATTCAATTAATGACCCTGACATTCAAAGCACTTCATAACTCTGCCCCTCCCTACATCTCTGAATTAATCTCTCTATAATCACCCAACCACTTAATACACTCCTCTACTGACCTGCTACTCTTCTCTCATTACCTCCTCACATGCTCACATTCAAGACTTTGCAAGGGTTGCACCCCCTCCTCTGGAATTCTCTCCCACGGTCTTTCTGACTTTCTCCCAACTTTTTAGATTTTAAGAAATCTCTTAAAACGCACTTATTTATAGAAGCCTACCCTCGCTCTTAACTACTCAATGCAATACCACCTACAGTACCACATCTCTCGCCCACTCCCACACCTTGTTTATCATTCCCTTCCCTTAAGATTGTTAGCTCTTTCTGCACAGAGCCTTCCTCACCTTCTGTTCCGGTATTTATTGTGATGTATGTAACTCAATATGTTCTATGTATGTAATTCATGTGATTTACTTGTATAATCACATTCACTTTACAGCGCTACAAAATAAGTTGGTGCTATAGAAATACATGTTAATAATAAGGTTTAGTTCCCCTTTATACCAGCTCCTTGCCATCTATGCCAATCTAGATCATAATATAGAAAAGTGAAGCATATGTATGGAAATTATTATAATTGTTTGAGTGGTGACAAAATAATAGGGAAAATAAGGAGGAATATGTGTAACTATGATAACCATTGTGTATTTTTTCGGCTGCATTTTGAAGTATACTGTATATACCCTTTCTTTTTGATGTGTTTTTTTATGAGCTTTTTTGTGAGTGATGTGTGTTTTTAAATTGACACAATGTTTTTTTCATACTTGGTATCATATTTTTTCAATGTGGATTGAGTAGTGATGGATGAATTTATTCACCAGGGGCGAATTCCCACAATCGCAGTAGGCGCATAAATTTGCAAAACGCCAGTTAAATTTTGCCTGGTGAAAATTCGCCGGTGTCACGTTTTGAATGCGGGTGTCTCTTTTTGAAAGTCGGTGTAGAAAAAACGGATGCCCACGTCCAAAAAGAAATTCGGCAAAATGCCCTAGATTCGCCCATCACGAATTGCGGGTAACTATACTAAGATATGGACTGAGGAACCATGGCTACAGTAATCTGACAGGAAGGAGAAAGAGAAAGGGACGACTTGTGACCACTATGTGTAAATAGGACGTGTTAAGATTGTCCGAAGCCTTTGAGGAAGTCTGGAGTGATGGCAATGGGCGCTGGCATCCAAAAACAGACGCCCGCGTCCAAAACGAGATTCACCGGCGTTACAAAAAATGTATTCGCCTGCTGCAAATAGCGGGAATTTGCCACAAATTTGTTCGACTAGACTCCAAAACACGGTGAACTAGACAACCGCACTAGAACCTGGAAAGATTGATGAGTACAATTCTTCTTGTTTTTCTTTGAGTGATATATATATATATATATATATATATATATATATATATATATAGTGTATAGTGTATACTATATATTTAAAGGAGAACCAAACCTGTAAGGAAAAAAACCCTCCCCCATGGCAGATGCCCCTAATTTTTTACTTACCCTTCCTGCAGCTTCTAGCTAAGGGAGTTCACTGCAGCCATCTTCTTTCTTTGGTCTTCTTTGTAAGTTTTGGTGCATGCACTGTTGGAGATTTCCAGACCCAAACCAATGCACATGCACCAAAAGTCACGAAAATTTCCAAATTTTTTTCATGACTTTCGGTGATGCACAGTGGTTTGGGTCTGGAAAACTACTCTAACTGCACATGCTCTGAAAACACTGGTCTACTTGCGAAGGTGACCGAAGACAGAAGATGGCTGACGTGAACTCCCCTGGCAAGAATCTGCAAGAGGAGTATGTAAAAAATTATGGGCATTTACCCCGGGGAGGAGGGGTGTCTACACAGGGGAGAGAGGGTTTTTTTCCTTAGAGGTTTGGTTCTATTTTAAGAGATTTTACACCATAAGCACATTTTTCCTAGTCAATCCGGATTGGGATCTGATTGATAAGCCTAAAACTATATAGAATGTATGTACCCATCCTCTTTTGGTGGTGGATTACAAAGAGTTTAGAACAAGTGCCACTTTGTTCCACTGAATAAAGGAATGGGTTTTCATGGGAGTGATCAGTAGAAAGATTTCAGACAAAGAGGTGAGGAAAATAACACCACCTTCTATAGTTTGAATTTTTTTCCTCTTTTCTTGTCTTCGCCTGAGCTGCTTAGAGAAGCTCTGTTTCACAATGTTTAGACTTATTGGTACCAGTTGGAGAAAGGATAAGAAACGAACTTCCAGAATCATTCCGACTTTCTTTTTTTAAAGGATTGAAGGTTGGAACAATTGGCAGAATAGAAGATCAAGAGAATGATCCTTTATGTGAGTTGGAGAGTCGCCCCACTGAGAGAGGAGTTTAGAGGTGGCAGGAGAAGCAGGGTTGTTAATGGGAATATTTCAGTCACCTCAAATTAGAGCAGGTGTCCCTGGAGAGAAAGTATGGAAGTCGAGTAGCAAAGTAATTCAGGAAAGTATAGTAGGGACCAGGAGGACAATAGATCACTGCTACATGCAGAAAGATTGGCGAAAACAAGTGGACATCAAAATTAGTGAAGGGAATAGAAGTTGGTGTGGTTAAAGTTTGAAACCTACATTTGAGGTCCCAGAATGTCTCATCTGTCATTCCCAAAATGAGGGGCTGTCCTTAGTTGGAGGTGAGGCTAAGAGAACAGTGGCCTAGTTTAAATGTGAAATGGGGTATAATTTGCTCTTCTAGATACCAGCTGTAAGCCCACCTTGATTCTTATTTAAAGTGAGATTTTGGGGGAAAACTTGCTGTTATACATATACTTGGAATAAAGGCTAAATGACTGATGCCACCAGTATTTTAAAATGTGTAATCTTGTTATTCGCTACATTTAAAGAAGATCCAGAACACCAAAGGAGTGCTTGAAAACAACTGCTCCAGACCATCATTATTGTAAATAAATTATTAAAAGCTAGGTTCTGCTTGGTTGTAGTGCAGGGCAAACTTTACCTTTTGCAACCATACATAGTATAGTAAATTAGGGTGAAAAAAGACACACGTCCATCAAGTTCAACCTTTTAACTTTTTTTTTTTTTACCTGCCCAACTGCTAGTTGATCCAGAGGAAGGCAAAAAAAAAAATCTGAATCCTCTCCAATTTGCTGCAGAGAGGGAAAAAATTCCTTCCTGACTCCAAAACCGCAATTGGAATAGCAATCTGACTAATCCCTGGATCAACTTGTAGTATGACCTATCTTCAATAACCTTGTATTCCCTCACTTGCTAAAAAAACATCCAACCCCTTCTTAAAGCTATCTAATGTATCGGCCTGTACAACAGATTCAGGGAGAGAATTCTTCACAGCTCTCACTGTAAAAACCCTCTTCAGACTATTTAGGTGGTACCTCTTTTTTTTCTTCTAATCAGAATGGGTGGCCTCATGTCAGCTGGAAAGACCTACTGGTAAATAAAGCATTAGAGAGATTATACATATTTATCATATCTCCCCTTAAACGTCTCCACTGTGAACATCCCCAATTTGGCAACCCTTTCCTCATAGCTAAGATTTGACATGCCTTTTACCAGCTTAGTTGCCCTTCTCTGTACCCTCTCCAATACAATGTCTTGTTTGAGTGATGGAGACCAAAATTGTACAGCATATTTTAGGGCCCTTACAATTGCTCTATGAAGAGCAACAATGACCCCCTCCTCCCGTGACTCTATGCCCCATTTAATACAGCTCTAGCTTATTTGCCCTTGATGCTGCTGACTGGCATTGCTTGTTACAACCAAGTTTTTCATCTACAAGGACTCAAATTCCCCAATGGATTTGCCCAGTGCAGTCCCATTAAGATTGTAATCCCTTTTTAAATATTGGAATGACTTGAGCATTTCTCCAGTCCATAGGCACCATACTTGATGAAAGTGAATCTAAAAAAAAATCAGAAATAGGGGCTAGTCTAAAACTGAACTAAGCTCTCTTTGAAGCCGGGGGTGTATCCATTAGGCCCTGGAGCCTTGTTTACATTGATTTTTGTTAAAGCTTTTTGAATCATATCCTGAGTCAGTTACTGGGGCAAATTCACTAAAGTTTGGAAATTCGCTAGTGATGCCTTTGCAGCAGTTCGCCAGGCGCATTTTCATCAGTCCACTGCTAATTCACTAAAATGCGAATTTGCGTTCAGGGAGATGAAAAGTAGCGAAGTTGCGGTACCATTACTTCGTCAGGCAAAGCACATTTACACTAGAGATGCCTAATTTGCATATGGTGCGAAGTTAAAAGTATACTATAAGTATATGTTATAGCCACTACATTACACTACACAAGCCTAGGAAACCTATAATAAATAAAGTACTTACTGTATAGTTGAGTTGCCATATGTTAGGAAATGTAGGGGGAAGGAGGGTAACCCCAAAAAAATTGTTCTATTTTTCAGACTATTACCCTAAAAAAAGTAAGATGCCAGCTTTTTTTTTTTTTTTTTTTTTTGGGAATTAGAAAAAATGTAAAGTTATTTTCAAACTCCTATTTATTGTATTGAACTTTGCCAGGACTCTAGCCTAGTGCAAGAGGTATTGTTCAGTAAAATGGGCATCTTACTGAATTAGTGTAGTTATGTCCCTTCATCAATATATTTTAAAAACTTTAGGGCTACACTACCACAATTAACTCATTTGCTTTCTTTGCCTTCTGGATTGCCGATTTATAACATTTATTATAATTTTTATATTCATTTAATGCAGCTTCTGTACCAACAGACTTGTAGTTTTTAAATGCCTTCCTCTTCTTTTCCTATTAACGTCTCTAGTTCTGTATTAAGCCACATAGTATGATTCTTAGAGCTTCTACATTTACTCCTTAAAGGAATAAATTGAGAACATTAATGATTTAATATCATTTTAAATGACAAACATTTCTGTTCTGTGTTTTTAGCTGCAAACTTAATGCACCAATCAATACTCTGAAGGGCAGTCCTCAAGGAAATAAAATTGGCTTTTCCGAAATTCATGGTTTTTGTTGCCCCAATATATATTTGTTTTTTTGCTGTAGACATTAAATTATTATGTACTGTATTTTTACAGCACCAACATATTTTGTAGCGCTGTAAAGTGAATGTGATTATACAACTAAATCACATGAATTACATACATATATCACAACAAATATGGAGTTAAATACAACACTGTAAATACTGGTACAGAAGAGAAATGGTTGCTGAGGTGTATAAGCCTAGCGGCAGTGTTCATTATGGACTGGATTTTTGGCAGCATCTTGGGTGATATTCGTATTTTGGATATGTTCTTTAGGTGGAAGTGCTCCCATCTATTGATGGGCGAATCTCCCGCGTTTCGCTTCGCCGAAAAATTCACAAATTTCCAGAGAAATTCGCGAATTGGCGGAAAAATTCACGAAACGAGTCGCGCGTCATTTTGACGCTCGTCGCGTCAAACGTGGCGCGTCGATTCCGACGCGCATCGCGTCAAAAACGATGCGCGACTCGTTGTTTGGGCAAATTTTTACTGCGGCAAATTTTTGCTGCCGTTTCGCGCATTTATTCGCCAGTGCCGAATCGTGGGAATTCGCTGCGAATTCGCCCCTGGCGAATAAATTCGGCCATCACTACTCCCATCCAGTGACTGGATGGGAGGAGTGAATGACAGGGCAGAATCTAGGATATCCCCAAGGCAACGGGCCTGGGGAATCAGGGTGATAGTGGAATTGTTAACTATGATGAATACTTCTGGGATGTTTCTGGTGTTAGTTGGAGGAAAAAGAACCATTTCCATTTTGGAGAGGTTTAAAGGAATAATAACACCAAAAAATTAAAGTAAAGATATTATATAGTGTTGCCCTGCGCTATTAAAACTGATCAGTTTGCTTCAGAAACACTACTATAGTTCATATGAACAAACTTCTGAGAAGCAATGGTGGAAATTGAAAAACGGCTATATGGCACAGGATAAGTAATGGATAACCGATAACATTATATTCTACAGAGCTTATCTGCTATCTGCTGTGTACCTTGAGCCCTTTCTCCTTTGTATGGCTGCCCCCATGGCTACACAGCAGCTTATTTACATAAATAGTAGCGTTTCTGAAGGAAACACAGCAGGTTTACCAGTGCAGGGCAACACTACATTATATTTTTATTACTTTAAAACAATTTAATATTTTTATTTTACTAGTCCTTTAATTTAAGGTAGAGTTGTGACATAGTTACATAGTTACATAGTTAAATTGGGTTGAAAAAAGACCGAGTCCATCAAGTTCAACCCCTCCAAATTAAAAACCCAGCATACACACACACACACACACACACATCTCCACTTTTTCACATCCAAGTAGAGATAGCAAACAGGCAGGAGGAGACACAAGTTAGGAGTTCTGGGTTGAGATCAGGAGAGGAGAGAGAGATCTGACTATCATCATCTTAGAGGTGGTAGTGGAAACCATATGAGCCGATTAATTTGTCGCGGGAGGAAGTATATGTGGAAAATAAGGGTTCCAGGACAGAGCCTTGAGGAACCCCAACAGAGAGGTAGGGGAGAAGATGCTACTCCGTTGTAAGAGACACAGAAGGAGTGATTGGTGAGGTAAGAAGAGAACCAGGACAGGGCTGTGTCACGAAAGCCAAGTGAATGGAGGGACTGGAGGAGACGGTGATCAAGTGTCAAACGTATATAAGAGATCAAGCAGTATTAGTAGTGAGACATTTTTGTTGGTGTCATGATACAGGCCTGTAATAGCTAATAAAACAGGCCAGGGTCTAATGAAGTCTT
>CM044446.1:32761857-32773979 GCA_024363595.1 Xenopus borealis
AACTATATGTTTGGTATTTAATTTTGAAATCCTACATGGGACTAGACATGTTCTTAGTTTCCCAATTGCCCACGGCCACGTGACTTGTGCTCTGATAAACGTCAGTCACTCAATACTGCTGCGTTGCACATTGGAGTTATATGACCCACTCTCTTTCCTCCCCCCACCCCCGCAGTCTAGCAAAAGAACAACTGGAAGGTAACCAGATAACCGCCCCCTGGTAGATATACAAAAAACACTCAATATTAAAAATGCAACTCCCAATGCAACTCCTTCAGTTACAATGAGAAGGAGAAGCAGTAGCTTATCTGAAAACCGTTCCATTGTGCAGACTCTTTCTGAAAGCACAGGATCAGGCACAATAACCTGAGATGGCTGCCTACACACCAAAATTATCAGTATTTTAAAATGATTTATTCAGTAAAGCAGCAACTCAGGAAGCATGATTTTGCCTATACACTTAGGGACTGATTTACTAAATTTGTGTGAATGATTCGAAATTTGATAAAATTTTTTAAGAATAACATTTTTTTAAATAAACTTGAATTCAAATTATCGAATATTTTTTGTGGCCACTGACCATTGAATTTTAGAAATTTAATCGAATTATTCGAATAGATCGCATAAAAATCTATCCGATCATTCGACCATTTGATGATTGAATTACTTACCATTTAAATTTTAATTCGATTGCCTAGTTTGCCAGATTAAACCTACCAAATTGCTGTTTTTCTGATTTTTTAGATCACATAAAAAAAATCATTTGATTTTATTGATCAATCGAATTTTTTTAATTAGATCATTCGATTTTTCAATTGACCAGCAAACAATATACAAATGTTCTAAGGAGTTGGAGACTTGAAGTCAGATTAAGAGCAAATAGCAACACCTCACTGGAAAGGTTTAACTGAACAGGAAACACTGACTAAAACATCGGCATAAGCATCTGTTTAATTCATTTATAGAGATCACTTCCTTCACTGTATTGTATCAATTCTCAACAGCTCCTGCCAGTCAGTAACATGTTTGCCAACTAGAAAGCAGTGGTTTCTTATTGACAAATTAAAATCTATCAATGGAATGAAACTGGTTCTATATTTCCAGAGATTAAGCTTCAATACTTTTTCATATTCACCTTTTATAACCTTTATCGAATTGTGATCTCTTCATAAAGTCAATTTCTGAGTTCAAGCACAGTTTGTTTACTTTCTGAGCTTGTTGTATAGTGGTATCACTAACTGACACCTACTGCTTTTATTGCTAGAACAACATGAAAAACTGCAGTTAAAGAAACACAATAAAACCTACCGTGAATTTACATTAAATGCACTTATTGGATGCTAGCTCTATAGATAAATATACTGGACACACACATATGAAACTGTAGAAGGGAATTTCTGAGAAGTTTATATCAGAAACAGCATCTTCATTTGTAACAAAATCATGCTGTAAAAAAAAAAATCACAGTAAGCCAACTCAAAAGTTACAAGCTTTGGTTAAACCCATTTCATTTTTATAAACATGGAGTTGATACGTTTTGCCAGTGATATTGCTGGGCGCTTATGAAAATTAACTTAAAGGATACTGTCATGGGAATTTTTTTTTTTTTCAAAAAGCATCTGTTAGTGCTGCTCCAGCAGAATTCTGCATTCAAATCAATTTCAGATTTTTTTATATTAAATTTTGAAATCTGACACAGGGCTAGACATTTTGGCAATTTCCCAGCAGCCTCAAGTCTCGGGATTATGGCTGCAGTTAAGTATTTATTTGGTTTGCTAAGGTATTCAGTTGTGGCAGTACAGTTGTGTTCCAGTTTTTTTTCAATGGTAAATGCATTTGTTGGGTTTACTATTCAAAGTTAAAAATATTTATTGTTAAACTGTATAAAACCATTTCAGCAAAAGATCCTAACAATTTAAGCAGTCAATTATTGGACCAATGAGAGGTGGGTTATGGCAAATATTATACATATCCTTTCCTTTGTGCCCTAGTCATGAATCTTACCAAGGCACTTATTGGTGTAAAGTTATTTTACACCCTGGTTTTTATAATTTGTGCCACTGTTTGTACCCGGAGACCTGGCCCCACTGTATGTACCCTCTGCTCATTAAATGGAGAGAGAAAAAACTGTGCCTTACTCTGAATGATACCCTCAAAATGAATACTTAAACAGTTTATATCCTATTAAGCTGCATATTAAAGAATCTTACCAAACTGGAATATATATTTAAGTAAATATTGCCCTTTTACATATTTAGTCCTTGACTCATTTTTTGATATTCTCTGCTTTATAGAAGCATGAAAGCAAAACAACAGAACTCTCTGTTAATTGGCTCATGTGACTGAACATGTTTGTTTGTGTGCACTGTGAATCCTAGGATCAAATAGGTCCATTTTCGATCACATTGAAACAGTTCGAATTGTTCGATTCAAACTATTTTCTCCCAAAAAAAATTGGAATTTTCAGAAATTTCCAAAAACACTCCTTAAAGGTTATAGGAGGTCCCCCATAGGCTAAAACAGCAATTCAGCAGGTTTAAGGTGGCGAACGGTTGAATTTGAATTTTTTAAAGAGACAATAGTTTAGATTTTTGAATGGTCGAATTTTTCAATTTGAATCTTTGAATTGAATTTTAGCCAATTCAATAGTTGAAGCACCCAAAAATTACTTGAAAATTTGAATTTTCACTTCGACCCTTGGTAACTCTGCCCCTTACAGTTGAATTTCATGCTGCACAATTAAAACATTTATAGATTAAACAAGTTTAATACTCTGTGCTGATTTTCCCCAAACAGGTCAAAAGGTGTTGCCCTATTATTTGGCATATTAAGGTTTTAATGGGATTTTTCGGTTTATTGTTATCTGGTCACACTGTATCAATATATACAGTATATGCATGGCTACTTTTATTGTCACCATGTGATTTTTGTATTTAATATTTAATAAATGTGTAATGTCCAATACAAAGCATGCTGTAGGTATAAAAATCCACTCACAGACAGCAGAAGTCATTCTGGTTCTGTCTGTGGAAAATATGTAGAAGCTTAACTGGTTGAAGCTGTTCAAATTATTTAAAAGTTTAAGGGATCACGTTTAACATTTTGTCCTAGGGAATGGCATTATAAGCCGCAATCAGAATGGTTTTATGACATATTTGCTTTTTATGATGAGGTAAGTAAGATGCTGGACAGTGGGGGAGCAGTAGATGTGATCTATTTGCATTTTGCCAAAATGTTTGATAGAGTGCCTCACAAATGACTGCTTTCTAAACTAAGGGCTGTTGGGCTTAATGAGGTTGTTTGCACATGGATAGGAAACTGGCTACATGACCTAGGAAAAAGAGTGGTTCTAGGTACATTCACTACTTGAGTAAGGTTTAGTGGGATCTCTCAGGTCTTAGTATTGACTTGTATTTAACTTGTTCATTAATAACTTAGAGGGTATTGTAATTAATCTACCAGTGTTTGCAGGTGACACAACTATACAGCCCAATTAATTCCATCCAGGATGGGTAGCAAAGTGGCAAATGAGATTCAATATTGATAAATGTAAAGTCGTGCACCTGGGATGTAAAATATGTAAGCCACTTAAACCCTAAATGGGACTGCACTAGGCAATTCCATAATGCAAAAGGACATTGGAGTCCTTGTAGGTAATAAACTTTGCTGTAGGGAGGGATATAATTACTTTGTATAAATATGAGGATTGTAAAATAACCTCTCTACTACTTTATTTACTAGTAGGGCCAGCTGATAAGAGGGCACCCATTCTGTTTAGATGAAAGGAGCTTTCATCTTAATATTCTGAAGGGGGATTTTTACAGTGAGAGCTGTAAAGATGTGGAATTCTCTCCCTGAATCAGTTGTACAGGCTGATACATTGAATAGCTTTAAGAAGGAGTTGGATGGCTTTTTGGCAAGTGAGGGAATACAGGGTTATGGAAGATAGCTCATAGTACAAGTTGATCCAGGGACTAGTCAGATGTCCATTTTGGAGTTTGGAACCTAACTTACTATGTAATTGTCAGGGCCCGAAGGCTCAGAGCTGAGTAGCGGACCAAGGAAGAAGCAAAGTCCAGTAATAGCGTGGTATCCGAAGGGTTAAGCAAAAGAGTAATCAAAGTCCAGGCAAAAGGGTCAATCCAGGCAGAGAAGGTTCGTAATCGAGAGTTCAGGCAAAAGGGTCAATCCAGGCAGAGAAGGTTCGTAGTCGAGAGTTCAGGCAAGGGTCAAAAACAGGAATCAAACAGCAGCAAATCACACCCAGGAACTTAGAAACTAAGACCTATACTTGGGCAAAGTCCATAGTGTTCTGGCAGTTTAAATAGGCAAAAGTTGGCGCCAATTTGGGCGCAGTGGCGTCATCACGTCGACGCGCTGACGTTTCGTCGCGGGCGACCAATCCGACGCCGACGTAGATGCGCCGGCGTCTAAGTTGACGCGCGCGACTCGTTCCGTCGCGGGAGCAGAGAGTCCGGCGCCGAGCATGACCCACGTGGAGAGCTGCCATTTTCCGCTGCCAGGTAAGAGGACCTTACAGTAATATGGCTCTGGACAGTGGTTGTTCTATTTTGATTTCCAGGCCTCCCCATGCGTGAGATCAGTGCATACCATCTCCAAAGTTGTCATCTTGTTCAGAGTATATCTGGATAGCTGGGAAACAATGGTGGCAACACATAACTAGTCTGCACCAGTGAGGAGGGTTAACCAAGGGTTAGAAGAAAGCAACGAGGCACTGGAGTGGAGATGGGGTACCTAACAAATTGATATGTCGCCCCTCAGTGAATGAGGCTTTGTGTCCTTTGAAATTCCATTGTAAGTTGCAATACAACAAACTTTGTTTGTTTGTTCTATATCATCTCACATAACTTAAATAATATAACAATGTGGGTACAAAGTGTGTGCATCCAATCTTTAATCTCCAGCATAGATTTTCCTCCAAAATAATGAAATTAACAAACTCTGGCAGCAAGCACAGAACAATGATCTGGTACTACAAAATACAGCACTGCCTGTTCCCAGGGGAAATTAGCACTGGACATTTTACTAAATCATTGCTGAATTATATTACATGGTAGGAGACATAATTGTAGAGGAATTTTAAAGCCAACAATATTGACTTTTTATATGACAACCCCCTTAAGATGTGTCAGAGCTGGGAATGCTAAACAACTATCATCTTTGCACTCTGGGCTCCAGAACATGGAAATTTTGATGGAAAGCATGACTTTTTTGTGATTGCTTTGACAAGATTTCAATGCAAAGGCCTCTCCTTCCACAACAAGATAAACAAACTTTCAGCTCCACTATGAATAACAATGAGACTGCTCTCAACCTGACCCATCTAATATCCAACTCTTACCTCTATTATAATTACCCAAGAGTCTACTGATCAAGTATTGTACCGTTAAAAAAAAAAAGTTCTTTAGAGAAAGACTTAGAGCTGAGTAGTACATGCAAAAAGGTTTATAAGAAATAACATCAGAAACAGTTTCTTTGTTAAAGGTCAAATACATTTTAAGTTTACTGCGAAATCCATGCAAGAAAATAACAAAGTAACTGAATGTGCCAGCACACATTTTGTATACAATGCTACAGAGCTACACCAAAAGAATATATTTATCTCTGAAGATGTTTGTTATATTGCACTTGTACTGTGAGTGCAATTAATACTCTAAGAAGCTTGACATTTTTTTATCGGATAAAATGGCTTAATCACATAAAAAGAGTCTAATTCAAATAGTTTTCAATAACCTAAGTTTTGGGGTGCGCTGCATATGTCTGTTGTGCTTTAATGTTAATAGGTACTGGACCCATGATCCACAAACCAAAATAATTTCCAAAGCCAGGTCTTGGTCCTTCCTTGCCCCATTCTGGTCTCTTCCAACCCAGTTCTGAAGAGTGAAGGAGGCAGCAGAGGACATGGGGGGTTATCCAGACCTCTCTCCCAACTGGTCAGCACTATGCTAAAATAAATCTTAAGGTAATTAAGAAAACAGTAATCCTAGAATAAACACATTTTGAGTGTATTCACATATTTTACAAACATCCAGGTAATTGTTTTTGTCTTTGATAATCTAAGCATCCGATCATAAAATGGTCCTATGCAGAAAGACTGCCTAGTTATATTTGTCTGCCTCTCAAAAGTAGACCTCTCTAGCTTAACTACAGATGCAAAATATTCAAGTGAGAATAAACTACACGGTAGCAGTCACTTTTACCAAATTTACTTAAAGGAACAGTAACATCAAATTTTAAAAAAAATATTTTTTTGTTAGAATAGATTGAAAAAAACACCATCACAAATTTAAATTTAAAATAGAAAAGCCTTTATACAGAAACTCCATATCCGGTCCTCTTCAGAAAAGGCGACATGGTGACCATCGATCCTGCAGCAGTTGATTTCTCCTCCCTGACTCTCTCCTGGCTGCCCTATGTCTGTAGCACTCTGCTTTGCCGGCAAGATTGGGGCATCGAAACCCATCGCCTCTGGTGTATGGGTCAGTTGCTGTACTGGACTCATCTCTGCACTCCATGTGCTGCTGCCAACTTTGCCTTTCAAATCAAAGCAAACTGCTCCCAGCAGCGGCCGGCAGAGACAGTCACGGCTACTTCCCAACTTGTCCCCACAGAGTCACGGCAGACTTTGCCGACTTGTCCCTACACTCCATGTGCTGCTGCCAACTTTGCCTTTCAATGCAAAGGAAACTGCTCCCAGCGGTGGCCCGCACCGGCAGACACGGTCACGGCTGCTGCCTTACTTGTCCCCACACTGCATGTGCTGCTGCTAACTTTGCCTTTCAAATCAAAGGAAACTGCTCTCAGCGGTGGCCAGCACCTGTCAGTACCGGCAGAGATACTGCTTCATATTGCTTCCTCCTTTGCTCTGCCTCAGGCTGCCTGGGTTTCCCATTTGTTTCAGGGCATAGTAAACCTATTTGTATTTGTTGCAATGAGCCATCTGGCTCGGGCAGGACAATTCCACATGCCAGTAATGAAGTCACAGATGGTCAAACCCAAGCCGCCTCAGGCGAGTGTAGAAGTGAAGGAGGAAGTGGGCGGTGCTAACAGGTGCTGGCCACCACTGGGAGCAGTTTCCTTTGATTTGAAAGGCAAAGTTGGCAGCAGCATATGGAGTGTGGGTAGAAGTCGGCAAAGTCAGCCGTGACTTGTTCTTTTAGAAAATTGAATGCAATGAAAGAAAAAAATATATATCTTTGGGTTGAGATTGCACTGTATGTTATGTTACACACCTAAACTGGCATCTTCAATATATTGTACTATTCACTATACCACTAAATGTCTATTATGCAAAAATATTTGTCTGATCCTTAGAGAAAGAAACCCATGAGATGTTATCTCATCCAAAGGTAACAGATGAATTTCTTCACCCTAGAAATACGTTTTTTTTTTAAATAAATAAGTATAAATCATGGGTTATATATCATGTTATGCTAAGGAAACATAAGGGAATAACCATTTTAAACAAATTTATTCGTACCTATCCCTGACTTCCCATTATCCATTCAGGTTGATAAAACATTTTTTTTTTTTGGTCACAACATATTATGTTGAAAGGGGCAGATGAACACTGTTGCAGTTGCACTTACATTTATCAATACATTAAAACCATTGAACAGTTTACTAAACCTTGATTGTAATGTTGCATAGATAAATTTTACAGCCTTTTTGTGTATAATGGTGCCTAGGTTTAGATGTTGCTAATAGGGATGAAATATAGCCTAAGACTGAAAGGGCTAAAAGGACTATATGAAAGGAGGAGAAATGCCTGATAAATCCACTTGACTCTTTCCTGCCTACACATCTAACCATTATGGGACCAAATCAATTTACATAACATGGGTTACAGAATAGGAATGGAATCAAGGGGTGCTTCTCATGAGCGTTTAAATTTTAGGTAATCGTATGAGAAAGTTGGATCTAAGACCAACTATTCCCATATTGCATGCACTTTACTTTACTTCATATCCCAGCAAAATTTTTGAGTACCATTTTGGGAATATTAGGTCTAATATGCATAATGCAGAAATACAAAATATTCCCTACATATAGATTGTAATAGGGCTTCATACACAGACTTTTGTGGTGTTCTGGAAAGAAGGGGCCAGTTACATATACAGTATAAAGTGAGAGTATAAGATAATAGAAAGCTGTTCACCCTTTGGCACTTTTCCCATTAATTGTTTTCTAAATCAAACTTTCCCTTGCTGTACAGTTCAGTTATTGAACTACCTATCCAAAATACTCTGGTGAACACATAGAACGTGTACTAGAGCACAATTCTAGTACTTTATTATACTATAGAACATTTTTAACTGGTGCATTTTATGTAACCTTACTTTACGTTTAGCCTCTCATCCCTTTCTTCTCTACTCTCATTTCCCTCCAATGCCATCCCTTGCTATATTCAATATATTCATATTTAGTTGGCAATTAATTTCCAGTAATTCACAATGCTCCCAAGCAGACCACTGTGGTGTATTTAAGGATGCAAAACATATATTTGAAATAGTTAGATTGCGCTATTATTAATGTTGCCAAGGAATAATATAGTTTCATAGATTCCAGTGCCAGTCAGTCTGGACATTTAATGAAACTGGCGAATAAATTCACAAAACGCCTGCGAAAATTCGCTAAAAAAAAAAGTTGCGCGTAGTTTTGACAATGACGCGTCGAAGTTGACACAACGCACGTCAAAAACGTGCCGCGACTCGTTTCGCAAATTTTTTTCACCAATTCGCGAATTTCGCTGGAAATTAGCACATTTTTCTGCGAAGTGAAACTGGGTAGATTCTCCCATCACTGTTATAGAATAAGATGCTTTTTTGAACAATTCACAAGTTTATTTGCATTATGGAGAAACGAGATTTAGTAAACTACTGCTAAATCTCACACAATAGAATATTTAGATTTTTTTTGTGGCCACTTCAACCATCGAATTTTGAAAATTCAATCGAATGATTCGAATAAAATTCTATTTGAATATTCGTCAGTCAAATTACTTGCCCTTAAAATTTTAATTCATCTGCCTAGTTCACCAGATTAAACCTACTGAATTGCTATTAAACCCTATGGGAAGCTCCCATAGGGTTTTTCTAAGTTTTTTAGATCGAATAAAAAAAAATTAGATTGAATGGTTAAAATCATTCAATTGAAACAATCAATCACTTTTTTTTTATTCTATCGAATTGCGCTAAAACCCTTCAAATTCGATATTCGAATTTGAATGGTTAAAATTGGACCACAATTCGATTGGTCGAATTTGACGGTTAATTCACCCTCGAATTCGACCAATAGTAAATCTGCCCCTTAATTTATTAAGGCTGATAATGTTTGGGGGAATGTAATAAAAGTTGGTAACGGAAAAACTATTCACGATGCAAAAAGGTATGCCTTTGGGTGAACAAATTTTGCTTTGCGCAAATTAAATATAGCTGTTGTGAACCCAGAAACTGTTTAGCGACCACTTACGACAGTGGAAGACCGTTTGTAAATTTTATAGGTTGCTTACTGATAAAGTTAGGTTTGCTCCAAAAGATTACAACACCTTCAAGCACTTCATAAGAGTTTAAGGAACAATATTACTTTGCAGTGTATGTGAATTTCTCTTATTGATATGAATTGTTTGCTTTTTGCAACTTTAATAACATTCCACCTCCATGGCCAAGCTAACTGTTGCAACTTTCCTAAGTATAATTTGCATCACTGAGATGATGTCCGTACCTCATTATCACCTGCCAATCATGGAATATTAATGCAAAACTTTGACAAATACTGCTTGAGTGCAGCATGCTCCAATCTCTGCAATTAATTACTTTCTAGGTTTAATAGCAAATCTCAGATTGCCATTGTAGGGACCTTCTGCCATGATCAAAACACCAGGAATGCTTAAATTTTTTTTCATTTTATATGACTGCACATGTTGCTAAATGAACAAATACTTCTAAAAGTCTCCTTATTTTGCTTTAAGGCAAGATATATGACTGTGTTGTTTTACTGCAGCTTTGAAGGAATCATTCCTTGCTCCATTAAAATGTTACAGCATGCTTCCTCAAATTGTAACTTTTAACAAGTACCAGGTATAGGCCACATTCTGCATCTTGTAAAATATAAGCCTCTTTATTAGAAAATCATTTATGCCAATTTACATTGAATCAATGCTAAATTACGCTGTGAATAGAGATGAACAAAATGATTCTGCTAGGAAAATGTGCAATTTGTTTAAATATTTACATAAAGGGAATAAAAAATTGCAAGTTCTTAGCATACAGGGTGTATTTTTCTACAACCAGCAGGTTTTTTTTTCCTGTTGCTTTTTTTTAGCTTTTTATTTTGAGAATGATTTAAAATTTTTTCACTAAGATATTAAATTGCTTAAGGAAGCATAAACATTATGTCTAAGGGCAGAACTGTTACCATTCTTCCAACATTATATGCAACTATGACATCAGAGTGTCTAACTAACACATTTTCTTTACTTATGGTAGACATTACTTGAAAAATGTACATGTAGTAATCAGAAAAATGACCTGTTGTATAGGGTGCCGTTTGTCCCAAATACATTCTGTATACAAAATTATCCCTAATACACAGAATGAATGTATTTGTGACCATATTCACAGATAAAAAAATATACAAAATACATTCATTTTGTTGAAAGAATTAATCCTGTACTATAAAATCTTGCTTTCTGTCGCAAATATCTGTTTTGTCATTCCAATCTAGCTTGGAATGCACTAGTTAGTTACACTATTATATATTATGTCCAATTTTTTTTACATAATTCAAGTAACTTTGCATATACTGTAAGTGTGTCATGTTATATGGATGTTATATATTTGTGAGACAAATTGATTGTTAAAATGTACAGAATGGAGTTTGTAATATGACATCCTTTTGTGCACTAACCAGATTTTGTTCTCATTTTTTAATAGAAATGTTTTAAATAAAATAACCATTCTGTGAAGCAATACGGTCAGTCACTTTACTGAACCAATAAGAGCCAAAATGGCCACACAAGCATGCCAGTAAGCTTTGTTAAGGGCATTCCTGCTCTTTTGCCATTGTCTTATGATTAATTTCCTGTTCCTGTTTCCCTCTTCCTGTCTAAGCTTCTTGCAGCCTAACTGTAACATCATTATAATAGGCCTAATATCCCATTAATGATGTCTAACAAACTCTCACAGTCACTTATACATTGTGTATATGATGTTAGACTCTAGTGTCTCCTCCTAGCTCTAATCTTGCACCAGTTAGTTTTTAGCACTCTCTTAATAATGGGCTTAGTTCTACTACTACATAATAGGTTTAGCCAAAATGTGGGCCTGATCACATTCCTCCCAGCTGTCCTGTTTTCAACAGAACCAGTCCCGCATTAGTAGTGGAAAGTCCTGACTTTCTCTGCACTGAACAGCCAGAAAAAGAAACAAAGTTTCTAACTTAATTGGCTTTCAGCTGAGAGGCCAGAACAGCCACCAGTTGCAACCATACCTCCCAACTGTCCCATTTTGAGCAGGACAGTATCACTTTTAACAGCTCAATCTGCTGTCATGGATTTGTACTAAGTCCCGAGTAACTCTAATATTTGCTGCACTGAACAGGGCAATTCACTTTTATTAGCAAAACTGTGATAACATATAAAAACCACAGAAATGTTTTCAAACTTTCATAACCTGCCAAATTATGTAAAACAAACATGGTAATTAAGGGGTGTGGCCACAAAAATGGGCATAGCCAAAACATTCAGAGTGCTACACGCACCAAATCTTTTTTGTACCTCTTTCTGTTTCCTAAATGTTGGGAGGTATGGGTGCAACAATTTTTTTAGTTTGGACCAATTTTGAGATAAGCAAATCTTTCTTGGGAGAAGTTAGACCTACAGCTTAAAGGGCAATTAACCTTCATTAGCAAAACTGTAATAACTGAAAAAAATCGCAAAAATATGTTCAAACTTCCATAACCTGCCAATTTTTTTAACTCAAACATAGTAATTAGGGGGTGTGGCCTCAAAAATGGGAGTGGTAAAAATTGCTGTGCTATGAATGTGCATTTTTGTGTCCTTTTTCTTTCCAAAATGTTGGGAGGTATGTGATCATGTGCAC
>CM044446.1:32812985-32828902 GCA_024363595.1 Xenopus borealis
TTCGCATTTTTGCGCAAGTTCGCGAACTTTTTTTCCACGGTTCGCGCCATCACTACCGTTGTAGAGGACAATTCACTAGCGAAAGAGAGAGAGAGAGTCGTTAGCGCAGTTTTGTGCCGTATTGCCATGAAACTTCTCCTCTTCAATCATACTGTATGTCAGTGACATTTTACCCTGCACGTGGAAAAGTTATTGAAATAATAAAAATGCTGGAGTATTCTCATATTTTAAAGAAGGATTGTCTTTTAGGTGTAACGATTACAAATTTTTGTTTTAACCGTAACAATTTGAGGGGCATGCCACATTTGTTTTAGGGTGAGCATGTGTCTAGTATATTAGAGGATCTCTTTTTGTCTTCATTTTGCTTGCTTGGATGTTTGCAATAAGTGGCCACTTCAAGCATTTGCACCAACATCTCTAAGACATCTATACGACCTATATGTACCCGCCCTTTTAAAACTGACCTATGCGTAAGTGTACTAATAAGTTTCGCTAGGCAGAAACAAAGGTTATTGAAAGTTTGCTATGAAATGCTCACACTGACAAATTAAACCTTGGCAAAACTTCACCAGCATTCAGCTACTGAGACGCAACTTAGCATTTTATTGAATTAGTATAGCTGTAGTGAACTTGTACAGGTGAAATGGCAAGAGTGGCGAAGCCTTCAGAGGTGAAAATTAGCCCTTTGGTGAATTTGCCCCATAGTTGTATAGGGTGACTAGTTATGGGCGAAACGGGCGCGTTTCGCTTCGCCGAAAAATTTGCGAATTTCCAGAGAAATTCCCGAATTTTTCGCCATTTCGCGAAACGAGTCGCGCATCGTTTTCGGCGCGTCGTGTCATTTTCGACGCGCGTCGCATCAAACGGTTTTAGACGCACGTCGCTTCCGATGCATCGCGTCGTTTTGGGCGGCAAATTTTTCCTGCTGTTTCGCGAATTTATTCCCCAGCGGCGAATCGTGGGAATTTGCCGCGAATTCGCCCATCACTAAGGGTGACAAGTACCCTGGGTTTATGCCCTCTAAAACCCCATGCAAATTAATAGCCATGTCAAACTGCTCTGGTGAACAATACCAGGCTCTATTTTTACTTCATGTGAATGCTTACAGGTACATATTGTCCTAGATACTGTATTTAGTGAAGCCTAGGTTAAAGGTCATCAGAATTTTACTTTGGGCGAGCCCTTATTTGCTGCCCAAAGATATTTTTCTAATAACAGGCTGACTGATATGACAGTACTTTCAATATATGTTGAGTCATGTTACAAAGTAAGGGGGCATAATCTGCAGCTTGGAGGCAAAATTTTACCAAAAAATATATAAAAGCTAATGGCATTATTACAGAATCCTCCATAACTTAACTCACATGAATGATTATACTTCACCTAGAGTGCTTTAATGCATCATGTATGTAACTTACCAGCAGAAGGTATTATCTACTTGTTGTATATATTCCACGGAATTCATATAAATAGTTATTCAAATAACAGTATACTGTACCACAATGGACTTATAACAATGTAATATCGCTTTCCAATATACATTTTGATAAGGGTCATTGCATTTTAATACAATTTGCATTTATAAGAAATCAAAACATTATGCAAAGATGCAGCGCACACTTGCCTATAAAATGATTAAAATCCATGTCAACTCGACCCCTATATCTGAAGTCAGGATACATCCCACTGCACTGTAGTACAACTTGTCCAACGCATTTATCTGACCTTGTACTAATGTGGCCTGGTAAGAAAAAAAAGATAAAGATTTCAGATTAGATTAATAGAATGTTGTTCAGAATTTAGTGTATGCTGTATATAACCTAATCAAAGAGATTCCATAACCCATGTGTTTGGTATTCTAAAAATCACCATGTATGAGCTTTTTAAGGCTGGTCTTTGTTTAAGCAATGTGTGTGTCCTAATATTAGTAGATATTCTCTCCTGTTTGCATCTAATTTCTGCTGGACAAACCAGGACCAGGTCAAACCATATCTTGCCCATGTGATAATGGCTCCAATTTATTTTTGTAAAAGCTGATCATAAATGATATAGACCAACATAAGGGCTGTGTCAGAGTCAAGGCAGGTAATAAACTACTTACTAAACAATTTTCCAAAACAGAACCATGATGCAAGATTTATACATCCCAATAACATTTTTTTGTTTCTACGAGGCAAATTTACAAAATTCACATGAATGGATCGTACTTCGAATATGATCGAATTATGATCGTACAATTTAATCGGATATTCGAATATTTAAATTTGGCCTCTTCGATCAGGAATCAAAAACCTTCGAATGCCTACTTTGCCAGAATGAACCTACCGAATTGCAATAGAAGCCTATGGGAACTGCTCGAATACCATTTGTACGATCGAAGCGTTCGATCGTTCAAATCGTACACATTTTTCGGAGGCTCAAAGGAAATTCCACAATGTGAACTCGAACAATCGGTATCCAATCATATGAATTAATCGAGAAATAGAATATCGAGCAAAATGATAGCCTAAAACTATTCATTAAGCATTCGATTTTCAAATGCTTATCGAATTTCGAATAGATTTGGAGGATTTTGGGTGAATAATAGTAAATTTGCCCCTAAGTGTATTGGAGGAGATGAATTAAACATAATTTCCCAAAGATTTCTGCACCCATTAAATGAAGACATAGGGGCAGATTTTCTAATGGTCGAATTTTGAAATTCAACCATTGACATTTTTTAAAGGCCATTTTCAATTGAAAATGGACTAAACAGGTCCATTTTTGATATAATTGACATAGTTTGAACGCATCATTTGATTTGAACGCTTTTCAAAAAAATCCTTCGAATTCCTAGAACTTAGAAAAAAATTCTAGACAGGCTCTAAGAGATCCCCCATTGGCTAAAATGGCAATTCAGCAGCTTTAAGGTGGCGAAGTGGCGAATTTGAAGGATTTTAAAGAGACAGTAGTTAGAAATTCGAATTTTCAATTCGATAGTCGAAGTAGCCAAAAATTACTTCGAAATTACAATTTAAAAAATTCTAATATTATTTGAAAATTCACTTTGACCCTTGGTAAATGATCCCCATACTGTATCTACCACTGAAGAATACCTCTAATGTGGTTTCAAAGCTGTGCCTATTAAAAAGCAAAGACCTACTTTTTTATTTTGAAACTGTGAAACATAAATGTACCACATTTGACAATTATGTAAAATCAAAGTACAGCTATGTACCAATTCTTCCATTTGGAATGATCTATTCATGATATTACAATGAAAAACCATATGTTCTTAAGGATTTTATTTGGTTTGTATAACGATTGAGGGGACTGCTACAGTGCTTAATGGTAAGTGTGTTGCCTGTTTCCCATCAGCTGGATTTCTAGTTGGCAAATAATAAAGAAACTACAATAGTCAGGGGATACAGGCACTTAAAGCTGGAAACTCATTTTAAGGAAAAAAAAATGTAATCATTGCATACAATGCTGTATCTACAGATGATTGTATTGGAATATTCAAAATTCACATCTGTCCCTTTTGTCTTCTAAATGTTTCCAAGAAATGAATGCAACTATGCAAGAGTATGTGCGATTTGAATCTGGAACTAAACCCCCTGGCTCTTTTACCATTTAAAAACAGATAAAAATAAACAATGTTACTTCTTTGCGAGTCTTCGTATAAAAGTGCTTATAGTCAGAATTCTGCCTGCAATTGGTTTTGACACAATTTTTTTGGTTCTACAGTACAGTTCATTTATTAATAATTGCACTACTATTTGTTCCAGCGTTTCAAGCAGATGGGTTGTCACGGTTATCTTTTAGTAGATGAAAAAATGACATTTTAAAAAGTTTCAATAAATCATTTTCTTATTCACTTTATGATCTTGTGCTATTTTCCATGCCTCAAGGGAGAATAGCAGATGTAGTCTTTTCGATACAGTCCTTGTTCTTTTTATCTCTATTACTTTTTGTAAAGTGAGAACATATTTGAATGAACAAAGATTAATTTTACATCTTGGTAGTAAAAATGATGTGGATGTATTCACCTTTTCTTTATGCTAGGCATTCATTAACCAACTAACATTCTTATCTAGTATTGTGGCATGTGGTTCTTATTCATAAATTAAGTCAACTTTGCATTTAGCACCTCTCACACAACCCTAACCTCCCTTTCCTAACTTAATAAGGTTCTATAAAATGTCACCATTCAACATTTTCCTGTATTTGCTCTATGACTGTTAAGTAAGGGCTAGAGTTTTCACACCACCTCCACCTACCATCTCAAACAGTCCAGTAATGTTGTGCATGTGTGTGGTAATGTAAAGCAGCAGTGTTAAGTGTCATTTGTAGAAGTTGGATGGGATAAGACCTAAGAGGATAAGAGGTGAAATGGAATGTGAGAAAAAGAGAGAGACCGGAAAAGAATAAAGACCAAGACAGGAAAGATTGAGACCAGGGCAAAGATTCCCAACCAGTGGCTCACATGCCACATGTTGCTCACCAACCCCTTGGATGTTACTTGAGTGGTTTTAAAACACAGGTGCTTATTTTTGTTAATTCTGGACATGCAGGCAAGTTTTGGTTGCACAACAACCACTGTAGGCGCACTTCCAAAAAAAATCTTCTACAGGCTTTTGGTTCATAGGGCTACAAAATAGCCATTGACAGCCTTATTTGGCTCTCCCAGGAACATTTTCATGCTTTTGTTGCTCCCAAACTCTGCATACATTTTAATGGGGTTCACGGGTAAGAAAAAGTTTGGGGATCCCCAGACTAGAGGAAAACAGAATGTAAGTCTCTTAAAGTATCATGTCATAAATGTGGTTAATATGTAGTGGAGTAACATTAACTCTGCAATGTGTCTATAGAATCTACCCCGTCTGCTTTTCAGCCATCCAGGGTGGAACAAGTTTAGAGAAGAGAGAGCGAGAAAGGGAAAGAGGAAACTAAAAATGTGCCCAGTCTGCTGTTCAGCCATCCAGGGTGGTACAAGTTTAGTGAAGAGAGAGAGTGAGAGGGGACTAGGCCCTAACCAATGAAATCTCAGCAGGCTCTGTAAATCTGGGTTCTCCCCAAAGTGGAGAAGCTAATTCTCACAGTGTAAATTTTTTAACAGAACCTCCTCGTTATATTATTGTACAGTGTTCCTGGTGAAAGAAATCATCACGGAACCCTATTATTTACCTTTATCCCTGTGCATGGTTGGCAATCTGTTGTCACTTGTTTGCAGCAGTGCTGATGGTAAGAGGGACTACCAGCAGACCCCAACCTTTTGGGCCCTCCTGTCTCCCAGGTCGACAAATAGTTTCCAAAGAATACAAAGTATTTGTCCAACAAATGTACTTATCTGACTTTTAGAATATTGAGTCCTTACTACATAACCAAATGTGTCCAAAAAGTTTTGGATATGATTACAGGTAAACAGGATGAAGCATAACTTTATAAATTGTCTTTCAGCCTTTCACCCTTCAATAAATTTGTGTAAGCAACAAAGCTTTAAGCAATATTTATTCTATCACAGCTTAAAAAAAAATGTTCTCTCCTTCCTGCTAATTATGCACAACATGTCTATAAATATTAATGTTCTATAAAATATACGAGTGATATTTGACATTACTTTCACATTTATCGCATTCCTGTCAATAGCCTGTTGCAATGTCATTATAGATCCAAGGTGATTCTATTTTAAATAAAATGGTTTCATGGATATACCACCATGACGCAATGATTTTCCATTGCATACTTGACCTTCAAACAATACAGCAGGGTCAGGGTATAACTTTATTTGAGAATAGCTGATTTATATGGCATCTTTGATTTCTGTGAATCCTGTTTTATTTACTTTAAACAAGAACTATATTTTCATTAAACTATACAAGAATATATAATACATAGAAAGTATATGTTATGAGTAATGTCTTCTTCTTCCTCTATTTTTTTTTTGTCAGTGTCACCATTTGCTTTTGATTTCAGCCATTAGATATTTCCCCAGTTGAAAGAAGGCAGGCCTGCCTTGCAAGTCAAGAGTCTAAGAAGAGGGATTATCACAAAGGCATATAGTCTCTTGATTTATAGTGAGGAAAATACAACATTGTAAATGATTTGAATGTCAAATGTGCCCTTTTATTCCCAAATTTTACCGGAAACCTTGCCAAGTATACAGAGGATTTAGGTACCACTGCCAATTGTCAAATAAAGATGCTTACTTTAGTTTATACTGTATGTTGGTTTGGTTTACTTTGTACCCAGAATATATGTTCTCTGCATTGTAGTGATATAGGAGCAGGGGCAACCTTAATGAATTATTAAGCAGAAGCCATTAAAATCTAGAGTATCCTGTTTTGAATGATTGGGGCATGATAGAGTTGTCAGCTGTCACTTAATTAAGAATGAATGCTTAACTAAAGAAGTAGGAAATATGCAAATTATGTTTGGAGTTTTGCACCAGCCCAAGGAAACCACAGCATTTATCAGAGAAGATCTGTGCCTCCAAAGATGCCCCTGTAGCTCCCCATCTGCTGATTCACTGCACATGCTCTTTGCTGTTGTTACTTACTGAGCTTAAAATGGATGAGCTTTAAAGGGATGCTTTCATAAAGAACTGTTAGATTAGTAGTTGAGTAAAAGGTCTGTTTATTGGGGGCAATACTTACATTGGAACCAAAGTGCATTACTATATTAGATGGATATCAATGCCAGTAATAAGGCAATACTGATGCACTTTAAATTGAGTGATATTGATCTTATGTATAAATTACTAGATACCTTATTATTCTAAAAATGGCTTATACTGTAAATCATGGCCTCTTTTAACCCAAAGAAATGTAACAATATTTTGGGATTTGTAGTCCAGCAACAATATGAGTACATGGTTGTTGAGCAGCGGTGTTTGTATTATTTTAAATGAAATATCCTCTTAATACACAAATCCATTATTGTAATCTACTGTGATTTTCCTGAAGCTTTGCGGCTTTGCTGCTACAATGTACATGTAAATAGTTTATGGAATGTACAACAATAACAGCCACATAGTTATTCTGCTTCAACTAGTTACTGTTGCTGTGTTAATCCATTTACAATGTATTAAGTGGTTGAAAAAAGGAGGAAAATGTAGGAAAGTAACACTTGTATTTTCTTGCCTTTCAACAATCTTCCACAAAGTAAAAAAAAAAAAGAGATTTACTGAAACTATTACCTGATATAATAGTCATAGTATAAAATGCTGCAGAATGGATAGAAAATAAGTTTCCAAAGCAATGTCCTTCAGCATATTGTACAGAAGATGGTACACTTCATTGATATCGGTGCAGAAGGAGTCAAGGAACATCACCAACCGGCATATTTCTATACAACCTACATAAAATGCTACATGAATAAAACACAAAACAATGGGAAAAATGGAAATTAAGGTCTAGAGGAATGGAAACAGGTATAAATATGTATTGTTAAATTCATCTGAATATTTTTCCATCAATATATTTTCAAGGACAATACATGTAAATGTGAAGAAGCTCTACAATGCTTGAAATGTCTGGTAGTGTTTAGTGGAGTTTAGTGGATTTGGTTGTCAAATATTTTGTTCAGATTTAGTTCTTACAAGCATACTTATGTACTGACCCCAGTTCATCTGCAAGTAATGAGTCTTGTCAATTTATTATTCTTTCTAGCTTATTATGGGGAGAAACTGTCCCTTCTAGCTGCATCCATAAAATGGACATATATCTTCCATAGCAGCAAGGAGAATTTTCTTGTACCTGTAATTTAGTTGGATGCCTACATTGGAGAGCTAGGGTCAGGGAAGGTATATACTGTATATTCTTTAATGGTTGTTGGAGTCACTCCGTAAAAGCAGTGTATACAGTTTGCAGTTTCCCAGCAGCTTTTGACTGAAAACTTCTATATTTACCCAGAAGCAATTTAATGGGGTAATACTTGTTGAAGGCCTCAAGATGTCAGTTCCAATAAATTCATTGCATTGCAGTCCCTCCCCATGAATTATTATTCACACCTCCTTTGCTATTGCTGTTCTGCAAAGTCAAGAAATAAATTAGCAATTGGAAGTGGAACCTGTTCATTCTAAATATACAGCCCAAATACCACCCCATTGAATCCACCTCCCCTCTCTAACTAAACAACCTCCCCCCACCATATGCTCTTTTATAAGGTGAACCTTTTTAACTTGCACCTGTAATGAACAAGTAGGTCCATATAGGTTGTCATTGCTGATATTCTGTATAAGCTGAATGCTATAGCTGCCTGCAAAGTGAATTACATACAAGTCTATCATTAATTTGCCTTGTGTCCTATGTTGTTCCATGGTTGGGGGAATTATGCTCATTGTGGCATCCAGGTAACATGTAGTTATCTCTCTGAAAAGTTTCCAGCTGCTTTTCAAGAAAGTGTCACTGTTGGCATTGCCTTTTATATCAGGCCCCATGGGAAGATATTTATTGACGTTTTTCTATACTTTAATGCAGCATTTTAAAGTCATGTGAAAGTTATACAAATGCCTATGAGATATGCATGAATGCATGTTAATATTCATCAAGAGACAATGAAATGCTACTTTTGTGTTTTTTACAGATTACTGTCAATGACTATGATAATGAAAATACATTAAAGTATAAATTATTGAAAACTCTGCAGTGTAGGTATTTCGCCCTGTAAAATTACAACACTAATGCTTCATAGTTTAAAATTACATACACTCTACAGTCAAGAAAATAGGAAAAATAGATTCAGATGTGCAAATCGCATATCAGATTAACAATTCAGATAAATTAGTTTCTGCTTTTCTATTATCTGTGACATTTTACCAAACCATAACCAAGGGTAACATTTACTGATCACTGATGCATGGAGCAATGCATTAAAAATTATTTTATTTTAGCTGATCAATAAAAAGAATACAGAAATAGTACATAATGCTTAGGACCTAGCTGGAATTTTCACTGCAAAATTATCTGTGATAACCTGCCTGGAGTTGAATTCAATTGAATTCCGATCGTATGATTTAATCAGATGTTCGAATATGCAAATTTGCCCACTTCAATCATCGAATAACGAAAATTCAATACATTGAATAGATCGAATGATTGGATATTCGATAATTTGACCATTTGATGAAGTACTTTAACATTTTAAATGTTAAAAAAATTTTTTAAATTTTATTCGACTGCCTACTTCGCCAGATTGAACCTACCGAATTGCAATAGAAGCCTATGGGAAGCCCCCCATAGGCTTTTTTTTCTATCACCTGCTCGAATACCATTCGTACGATCGAACTCCTCGATCGTTGGAATCGTACAATTTTCGTGAAATTAAATGATCTGTATTCGTACAATTTTATCGAGGGATCAAATATCTAGGTAAAAATAGCCTAAAACTATTCGATAAGCATTCGATAGTCGAATGCTTATTGAATTTCGAGCGTATTCGAGGGCTTTAAGCCCTCAAATTGGTGAATAATAGTACATTTGGCCCCTGGTGTTCCTGTGCTGTCTGCATTACCACTGCTCTATGTGTGTAGTAGTTAAGACTAAGATAATTGCTAGTAAACATGGCTTGTTTCTCCTGCTGGCCTCAGGTGAATTGTGTAAGTCATTTGACTGGCTATAAACCCCCCTACTCTGTCTTATTGCCCAGTATAGGTCTTTGTTCCATAGTTACTGGGTGTGCTTCTAAGTTCCAGTATTTGGTTTTTATCCTTGCCTGTTCCTGACTTTGCATTCCTGCTGCCTGAACTGACCCTGACAGCACATCCATTCAAGCTCTTATGTAGGGATGGTGCATATTCTGCCTTGGCCACTTTCCTCCGGCATCACAGTGATGTTTCAGGCCATGCAGCCTTTTATCAAGTGTCTTGACTATTATTTTGGATCCTGATTTGGTGCTGCACTGATCTGCGTGTGACCTTGGTCTGTGACCTCAACTACGGTTCAGCTTCCGGATTTGGTACCACATTGTCGGTTTGATATTGACCCAGCCTGTCCCTTGACCTTGCTCCTTGTTCTCTGTTACAGTTATTTTGTTAAGGTTCCCTTGTTAGCCCAGAGCTTCCCCCTTAGTCCTCTCGCACTATTGAGTAGTGGAGGACTCCTTCTGAAGCCAAAGGCAGATGCTATATGTGAGAACTTACCCTGGTGGTCTAGCAGAATGGTGGGGAAACCCGCATGCCGTACATGGGTACACCCACAGCATTAAGTTCCCTGCATGCCGTTGAACACTGTTTTTCTGGGATGTCCCATGCCGGCCACTTCATGGTTATGTATGCTGGTGCTGTGATGTCATCACGCTATGGCACGAAATTGAAATATTTAAAGGCACCAATTGGCCAACATTATTTATCATATTATATTATAGTTCCTGGGTACTTTTCTCTGTGTTCTAGATCTGACCCTGCCTGACCCTGATTGTCTTGTTTGGTGCCTGTTTTGATTACCTGGTTTTCAACTACTGTGTACCACAATTTTAATGTGTTTGACCTGGCTTGTGACCCCATTCCTACATCTCCTATATCTGTACCTTATTGACTGTTACGGACCACAGCCTGACTTTTGACACTGTTCCATTTTCCCATTCTACAACCCCACATTTTTTTCCCTTGCTTGCTCAGAAGTCTCTTGTTCTTCCAAAATAAGACCTGACAGCATCTGAGTAGTGGAGGGCTCCACCCTAAGCTAAAGGCAGATGCTATAGGCAGAAGAGTGGGCCGTGACCAGAATCTTGGAGCTAGTTCTGGGTTTGGGATACCCCTGCATCACATTGTAGGCAGAAGTGTAAACCGAGACCTGACATTGGGATTCACTCTGGGTTTTGAAATACCATACATTACAGTATCTTTCAAAACACTTGGAACCGAATCTTCTTACTATAAATGCTGTCAAAAACAGATACCCACTTGAAACATTTTCTTAGAGCTTCAATGTTCAAACCCCATACACTTTATAATACATCAACAGCTAAATTATTCTTTTTTGAATCTGACCTTATTCTAAATTCATTTGCAAAATTTTTGTTTTTAAATTAAACTTGATCGATTCCTGGGAAAAAAAAATAATTTAGAAAATCACATTGTTCCAGTGATTTAAAAAAAAAAAAATGTGGCTGCTTAAAGTTTAATTGCTTGAACATTGAAAATACACCTGTCAGTGACTTCTGTAGAAGTTTAGCAGGTTTTAGTTGACACTTTTTTGTATTTTTATCATTTTTTCAATTTTACACCAGATTTGAAAAAAATGTACCCATCTATATGCAGAGATACCGCATAACACCACTCCATCATCTTTAATCCTAGTTTATGATACTGGATACTTTGCCACCTCTACCTGACACCAAGCTTTAAATATTACAGGTCTGTATTATCTGCCGAATGCACGGTAAAAAAGGATATTCCATTTCTGCTCGAATATGAATGAGTGGCTGTGAGAGTTCTAGAGGGTCTTCCTCTTTGTTTTTATCAAATACTTTTAACTGAGTATCAAGCTCTTCATTTTCGTTTAGTTCCTGGTAGAAACAAAAAATATGAAATGTAAGCATATCACATTGAAAGAAATTGACAACATCCATGGATTTAAATGGAAATCAGCACACATTTAGGATCCTTAACCAATATTACACATTAGCATCACATTTCATAGATGTAAGTGTATTTTTAATTTTACAGGAATATGGTGTATCGTTTTCCTTTGCTTACATTGTACCGAACTGGCAAATTTCTCACCTTTTCACAAATTTTCCGGAAGCGGAACAAATCATATACACCCATCACTAATAATTTGCAACTTGTATTGTTGTCTGTAGGTTTTATTTTATCACAGGAGACGAACATGTATACTAGTTCTGATCAATATAATAAGTAGATCGTTTTTCTTTTATAATAATCAGCATCTATATGTTTTGATGAATATTTGTAGGAATATAAATAAAATGATACGGAGTATAGTCTCTTCTTTAATAGCTGGAATCAGAAAAAAACTTCCAAAATTCAGTGCTCACATTGCCAGATATCCTGTGTACAGCAATAGAAGGTTCCTCAAAAGGTAAGTCAAGATTTATTGGCTGAGTGTGTGTCCCCAATGAAAGTCCTGCTTCCTGTGCTATCTTACAACATATGAAGCAGTATGATACTGTCTAGTGTTGTATTTACACAGAGGCTGGATCAAAACAGAGGTGTGCCAAAGGCAAGCCCCCAACCATCATGCAAACCCACTGCCTGCTCTCCACCTTCTGCATATTTCTCCCCTGCATGGCACTTGTCTGTTCGCTGATCAGAGATATGCACCCATGGTCCCAGCACCCACACACACTATTTTGCCCTAGACATGTGCCTCTTCTGGCTACCCAATTTTTTTGTACCTAGTTGGGTGGTAGTTTGAATTTATCATATATTGCATTGCTTTCTCTAGGAACAGGAAAAGTTCATTCTGCACAGTAAAAAGTGCAGAGCTTGCTCAGGTGTAAAAACGAATATTCCAGACTGTCCTAAATAAGATGAGAAACTTAAAAAAAAAATGTAAATCAGTATAGGTTACCTTTATACTAAAATCATTCCTACAAACATTTTTTTTTATAAACAACACTGCACACAACTCTATTTATTTTAACAGATTTCACAGCTTAGTGAAAAAATGTTTTCTATATCTGCATTTTTTTTTAATGTAAATGTAAATAATAATTTCACTTAATATATTCACAATATCCTTTTTTTATATGATCCTCTTCCTCTATATTCATCTACCTAAGGCAACAGAGCATTATTTATTCAACTCCCCTGTGAAAATGTTTTATAATGATACACCTGAAATCTCAAGTTTTTTTTTCTCTTTTTATTAGCTATGTTGTGGTTAATTTTCATAAGATTGATGACATAGTTACAAAATATCAAACGAAATATCAAATATTTCACTATGATATTTCTGTAAAAAGTTACAAGCCCATCCATGACACAATACATTTTTTTTTGCTGTAAAGTGTATTCATTTATGCTGAAAAAATAACTAGTACATGTATGGGAGCTGTTATACAGAATGCCCGGGACCTGAGGTCTTCCAGATAACAGATCTTTCTATAATTTGGATCTTCATACGTAAAAAATCATGTAAACATTAAATAATCCTTATTGGAAGCAAAACCAGCCTATTGAGTTTAAGTACAATGTACTGTTTTATTATTACAGAGAAAAATGAAATAATTAAAAATTAAATATTTAGATAAAACCAAGTCTACGGGAGATAGCCTATCCGTAATTCATAGATTTCTGGATAACTGGTTTCCAGATTACGGATCCCATATCTGTGCCACATCAGGTTTAAACTTTCACTCCCTTTTTTAACTTGTAGCAAAAAGGGATGCCCTTAATCCACTATTGTGGGATTTGGCTTCCAATATTATGAACAATTCAGTCAAATCCTGAAATGTATCGGAGTGCTTATTTGCATATATAAATTAGGAAGGGAAAGGAAGGGTTCAAAAGAATGTGTGCAGCGGGTGGAAAGAAATTACAATTGCCTTGTTTATGTGCTGAAAAGTCTTGTGATGTTTAAAATTTGGATGGTTCAGCCAGGTACATGGATGAGTCTGCATCCAAATCCTGGTGAAAATGGCAAAATCTAGCCAAATGCTAAACCGAATCCAGACTGCAGGACATCCATAGTAGTAAATTGTATAGAATCTATAAAATTAATACTTGTATCTATGTATATATATATTTATACATTATAGGATCCAACAGAAAAAACAGGTATAAATATGGAATCCATTATCCAGAAGCCTGTTATCCAGAAAGCTCTGAATTACGGGAAAGTTATTTACCATAGACTTCATTATAATCAAATAATTAAAATTTTTGATTTCTTTTTTCTCTATACTACTAAAACAGTACCATATACTTGATTCAAACTAAAATACATACTAATCCTTAAAGGGCAAGGAACGTATACTAAATATAAACTTATTGCACCACAAGGCTATTCAAACAAATTATTTATCCTTCTTATGGATTGTCATAAATGATCAAAAACAAAGCTGCTTGAGTTCTGCATGGCTGGTAAGTAAGGCAGGGGCTCCCCATGCTGTTCATAAGTATGATTGTTTCCCTGCCAGAAGTTAGGGACCATCTGACAATTCCTATCCGCAGCACTAAATGAAGGGAGAATTTCACTGCATACAGTCAGGTTTCTCAAAAGAGCAAACAGATTTTTTTATATTTCATTTTTGATATCTGACATGGGGCTAGACATTATGTCAATTTCCCAGCTACCCCGGTCATGTGACTTGTGCCAGCACTTTAGGAGGGAACTGCTTTCTGGCAGGCTGTTGTTTTTCCTTCTCAGTGTAACTGAAAAGTACGTAGTGGGACATGGGTTTTACTATTGAGTGCTGTTCTTAGATCTACCAGGCAGCTGTTATCTTGTGTTAGGGAGCTGTTATCTGGTTACCTTCTCATTGTTCTTTTGTAAGGCTGCTGGGTGGGGGTGATATCACTCCAACTTGCAGTACAGCAGTAAAGAGTGATTGAAGTTTATCAGAGCACAAGTCACATGACTTGGGTCAGCTGGGAAATTGACAATATGTCTAGCCCCATGTCAGATTTCAAAATGAAATTTTGAGAAATGGATTTAAATGCAGAATTCTTCTGGAACAGCTCTATTAACTGATGCATTTTGAAAAATAAATTTTTCCCATGACAGGATTAAGGTATGAAGATCAAATTACGCAAAGATTCATTATCCAGAAAACTCCAGGTCCTGGAAAACCATAAATGTACCACCAAGGATGAAGAGTTTGAAATGACAAAATAAATGGAAGAAAATCCTGGAAGGCCATACAGTAGTTCATTATAGACTAATATTTGCAGCATGACATTTTATATCTTAGTTCATCCTTCATCATGTGTTTAATGCCTATTGAAGCATCTGAAATATGTTTTGCTGTGTTTTCAGAGTAAAGTTTCAGCAGTGTGCAATGGCCTTCCAGTGATTTTCCTAACTTGTAGTAGTCTAACGACTACAAAGATTTTCACATACAATGTAGTAGTCTAATTGCTGATGAGTTGCTAGTGGTAACTGCATTGAACCAATATGTCTGGAAATCAGCCCCAGGTCACATGCATTAAAAAATTAAACTACACACGGCTTAATCCTTTGGTATTTAATCAGGGCTAACTGGTGCTTAATATTAATATATTCTCTCATCACAGCAACAAGTCTATTGTTTGCATGAGAAAGAACCACCTGGCTAAATGTAATTACAGAAGGTGATTTCTGAGTTATCTGGTGTGCAAAAAATCTCAATGACAAAATCCTTGTCAATGACACCGTGAACAGCATCTTCCCAGAAGTCTTTACTGATTTTCATTGACTTATAGAAAGGAAGATTGGTAGCAGCTTTGACCCTGTCATGGTAAAGAATGGTAGGATACATTTTATTGAGCTAAGTTAAAGTAAAAAAATCTTGTGTTTGAATCTGAAGGATCTTTAGCATCTCACTGCCCTGAAATACAGTGTCCTGGTGTAATAATAGTCTGTAATAGTAAGGTGAGATTATAAAAAAGTATATTGCTAATATCCATAGATGTATTCCATACATAATTCTTCTGCAGTGTCACTAGATGTGATTCTCCAACAAAGGAAAATATGACTTGTATGTCTCCATGAAAGTGAATAAACCAAAATATGCAAATTGATAAGACTCCCAGGGCAGAATAACCCACAGCAATACATTTTAGTCAGTATTTGTGGATTAATAAAGTGAATTGTTATTGATAAATAGGCTCATTTCCCTTTAATAACATTAAGGAGTTGGAGGATTTGCAGTATAACTGAGCGTGCATTTTCTACTCACAATAGCAATTAAAACCAAGGCAGAAAAATGAACATTTCTTGCTTGTCCTGCAGCAATAACAGAATTGATACATTTGTTAGCTGTTTTTTTTT
>CM044446.1:32843448-32865739 GCA_024363595.1 Xenopus borealis
TTGCCATTTCCTGCACTGAGAATATTTAGGGGCAAGTACACTGTATCTATTGCCTCAGGTTACCGTGGGAATCCTTATAGGGTATTGGGCTCTGTACAATATACTGAAATAGTTGTCTTGGAGAACTTGCAATGTAATGTAGGTATATAATGTGGGGATTTAGGATGCAACCCAACCAATAACAAGACACTTTACAATTACTTGAGTATCACTTTAAAGGAACAGTAACTTAAAAAAATTATAAGTGTCTTGAAATAATTAAAATGTCCTGTTGCTCTGCTAGTAAAAATGATCTGTTTACGTAAAATAAATACTATAGTTTATATAAACAAGTTGCTGTGTATCCATGGGGGCAACCATTTAAAAATGGAGAAAAGACACAAATTATGTAGTAGATAACAGAAAAGTTCTGTAAAATTCCATTGTATTCTACAAAGTTTTTCTATCTGCTGTGTTTCCTGTGCCTTTTCTCCTTTTTCAGCTATGAATGGCTGCCCCTGTGGCTACACAGCAGCCTATTTATATAAACTATACTATATAAACTATAGTAGTATCTTTTGATGTAAACAGATCATTTTTACCAGATCATTTTTACGTTAAAACACTTTCATTTTTTTGGTGTTACTGTTCTCTTAAAAGACGGAAAATGGTTACTACAGTTTCACTTTGTATTCCCTCTGCCACTTGTGCTTTTAAACAAAGCAAGCATTTAAATGGATGAACACAAAAGCAATTTAATCTTTGAGAATACCCTCATTAACAGTGGTTAATGTCCCAAGGCAAAGGTGGCCATTTGTAAAACTCTTTAGAAAATCTTGTTGGCTGTGCTAACAACCTTTCTACTACAGTTAAGTTCATGCTACTGTTGCATATAAAAAAGGAACATTGCAGACTCAATATATTTCATGTTATTTGCCAAATAACTGTTGGGTTAGTCAAAAATCACAAGATGATTCTAATAATGCAAACAATATTTTCATAGCAAATTCAAAGTTTTTTTATTTATTATTATAATTAGGCGTATTAATGACAACTTGCTTGGTAATATTTATTTTGCAATCACTTAAGAGACAAGGAAAGTCTAAAGTAGAATAAGGCTAGAAATGCTGTATTTTGTATACTAAACAGAAACATGAACTTACTGCACCAAAAGCCTAATCAAACAAATTATTTATGCATTCAAAGTTGGTCACAGGGGGCTGTCATCTTGTAACTTTGCTAAACATCTTTGCAAGACCAAGACTGTGCACATGCTCATTGTGGTCTGGACTAAGTTTAGGGCTTGTCACAAATTATCAAAACAGCACAAGGCACATAATATCTGCTAGAAGCTGATACAAGACTGATTGATTAATAATCAGAAAATGCAGACTGCACTGGGTCCTCTGTTTCCATGTAATCTAATGTGGATTTTATAGTTTTTTGTATTGTTGAATGCAAACTTTCTGCAACTCTCCAGAACCAGTGGCTGCAGCAAAATAATCCTCCAAATAGAATCCCAGTTTATCTGTTTAAATATGGCTTTGTGATCTTTGTCCCTGCAGCTGGAGTTGTAAACGGTAAAGGGGATGTAAAGGCAAAAATAAAATCCAATGCAAATCTCTACACAGTCACTGATTGCTCTCCATTTTTTAATTAAAGTTTATTGGAGATAGGTTTCTTTTTCATTAAAGAAAGTAAAAATGGGATTTTATTTTTTTTTGCCTTTTCATGCCTTTAAATGTAGAGTATTATAAATACTGAGACGCGCCTGTAACTGGAAGGCTTCATGGTTCTCCAGCAGTTCCATTATTGGAGCAACATGTTCTTTGTTATGGATTTTTGCTGCAGAAGTAATAGCTTCCAGAATTTTGTCCAAGCTAAGAAATAATCTCACCTAATTTCAGGTGCAGTCTTAGGGACACGAAATGCATACGGCTTGCGATGATTGTATAAAGACTTTTCTACTTTTTAACCAACAATGTTTGGTCTGTTCTACAGTATATGTGGCTTACTGGTGTGCCCTAAACTTTTCTTTTTACACAGATTGTCCACTCCACTCCACTGAGCTGACGGCCTGGGACAGGAGCACCTGGGCCACAATTCTACTTTGGTGAGTTTTCTACAAGTGGATGTCCTTATGCTTATATACATATTTGGAGTTGCTAAAGTAATATTTCTTTAAATGGGCACAGGTAAGGTATCATTATATTTATATATTATTTATAGTTTATATAGTTGTAAAAGACATAATGAAACAGAAAAACTTATCTGCTTTTTTTAGTTGTGGATAGTCCTTTTTAGGCTTATACTGTCTAGGCAAGCAAAAGATAGACAGAACAGTGCAAAATCATGGTTTTGAAATTGGTTCCATAGCTTCCGTAAGTCTGATCTTGGTCAACCATCTGCTTGCTGATTCTTGGTGTGCTCTGGACTAAAAGGCTTTCTGGCCATGTTTGAGTGCTTGTAAACTTTGTGCAAGCTTCAATAAACAAATGGAGCTTAAGGGCACAACTTTGGAGGTTTAACTATATTGTCAGAAATCTCAATCCTGAGTCATGCTATATAGGGTCATGTATATGTCCTAAGCATTTTTTTTTTTTTTTGCTCTACTTCCTCAAAAAAAAAATATATATATATACAGTATATTTTAAATATGGATAAAAATATTGTCACAGGTAATCCACTTGATCTGGCATTGTTCTATTTACTTATTATTACATGACAATTTTGTTGCAGAGGATAAGCCAAACTTTATATCGCTTAGTGCATCCAATAATTGTTTTCCCTAAATTATTAATGTTAGGATAAATTAATTAAACACTTCCTTGTGATGTTCACACTTTTCATTTTTAATACTCTCTTGCCTCCTCTAAACACACAGCATTTAGATTTTCACTTTCCTTCCTGTGTAAATTATAAAGAACTTTAAAGCCAGTGCCTTTAGCAACAATGAAAATTGAAAAGCTTTTTGGAGTAACACGGGAATATCTAAGTAAACATCAAATGTACTTACATATTATCCTCTCCAATTATGCAGATGGCAGATAATATCTTTAAAATTTCTTTCACCGTGTTGGTTTGTTTGGATCAATTTCCCGCGCCAGCAAAAGGAGACTTCTGACTTCACTAAGAATCCTCTGCAATCCACACTATAAATGTACAATATTAATGTTAACTTAGCCTTAAAACACAATGGTTTATGTAGCTCATGGATTTGTCTGTCTTTATCAGGTACATGTAAATATGTTCAAAACCTAGCCTGAAGCTATTCTTCCAAGATAATTCATGATTTCAGAATAATTCTTTGTTTACCAACAGGCATGGTAATTGTTGTCAAGAGGCCAGATACTGCCATCAGTTTTATAGCCCCCATCTATGCAACTACTTTAGAGACATTTTTGTATGTTATTGCCATCCTCGTCATATGTATAATGGCCTCAAAATATATAGAGGCATATATTAGTTTGATTATTACTGATATTGGATAAAGACTATTAGTAATGGTGATCCAGAGTCCAAGTATTTGGAAGGGCCAAAGTGAAAATTTAATTTAAAAAAATAGAATTTTGAAGTCATTTTTGGGTACTTCAAATAGGCCAAAATTTGATTTGAATTGAAAAAATTTGAATCAAATAAATAAATTTGAAAATTGAAGCACTGCCTCTTCAAATTCGAATTCCACCTGGCGAATTGCTGATTTAGCCTATGTAGGACCTCCTATAACCTTTATGGAGTCTTTTTGAATTTTTTGAGAATTCTAATTTTTTGGGAGGAAATCCGTTCAAATCAAACAATCAAAAAACAAACTCCGTTTTCGAACGAAAACACTACAATTAGATGGTCGAATTTCGAAGTATTTTCACTTAAAAATTCGAACCTTGACAAATCTGCCCCCTTTGTGTTGGATGCGATTATCATGAAAAATAAACCACAAAATGCCATCTGAATGCCAGGCATTGACATATTCATCCAACATATTTAAAAAGAGGTGCAAGGAATTATCACATAGGAGTAGCAAAGTAGCATTAAAAAAGGAGTTGGCTTGGATATACTGTAGCTATTTATTTATACATTTATAAGCAGACTTTGCGTTGCATATGTATATCCTGTAATATCTCATATCCCATAACTGAAGGAGTTTAACACTGACTCAGCTCAGGGCAGTGTACAAATATAAATACAGTGCACCAACTCAACAAAGACTATCCTGTCATAAAATGAGATTGCTTTCATGTCTTATCTACTAACCCTGAGGAATACCTATCATGGACAACAGAGGAGTCCACAGACCAACACCTTGTCAGGAGTAAACAAAGGCAATGTCCAGGCAATGAATGGCATGGGAGGATCCCAACAATATAGGATGAAAGGAAATGTTGTTTACACCCTCAGAGTGTCAGAACAGGTTTAAGACCCTATGAATAAAGGTCAGTTATGGAAGTCCCTGTCCGTGCAACACTGCAACCTACATGAAACTTAAACACCATTAGTTTAGTCTAAACTGCCATCTACAGGACACTTGGACTAACTTGGATGTTTCCATGGCTCATCATGTGACATCGACTTGATTGGCTGGGACTGTCTTCTGGGTGTGACTGCCCTGGGAAAAGGGTAGTTTGCTTGTTTGAATGGTCTTCTGTATGTGTATATAAAGAACATTGTATATACTTTGTTAGACACTTTCCACTCCCCTCCATTGCACCTTTCGCTACCCCTTTCCTCCTTCCACCATCTTAGTTCCCTTGTAGTGATGGGCGAATCTATCCCATCTCGCTTCGCCGAAAAATTAGCGAATTTCCATCGAAATTCGAGAATTGGCAAAAAATTAGCGAAACGAGTTGCGGCACGTTTTTGATGCGCGTCGCCAGCGAATTTTCAGCAGACAAATTTTCGCTGGCGTTTCGCGAATGTATTCGCCGGTGGCAAATCACAGGAATTTGCCGCGAATTTGCGCCTGGCGAATAAATTCTCCCATCACTATTCCCTTTTTATGTTATACCTTTTAAATCCCTTTGTAAATAAATACCACTTATTTAAAGATCAGTCTGCCTCAAGTCATTAGCCTGGTACCCGAAAAATAGAGCAGATGCAACATATCCATATCAAGCAAATCAATGTACTTTATTGTAGTTCTGGAAACTGTTGCAGCTTCTAGATTATATTTAATTTCTGTGTTAATGTGTATATACAGTATCTCTCTCTATATCTATTACCAAGAGGTACAAAAATCTTTCTATAATAAGCTCTCTGGTTTATTGCTTTCTCTTCTGTACTGTAGAATTACAGTAGAACCCCCATTTTAAGTCCCCTGATTTTACATTTTCCCTCATTTTACATTGTTTATTTGTGGCCCCTTCTGTATATTATGCATAATACATTTCCCTGATTTTACATTTTCCTGGATTTTACACCATTTTTTTATGGCCCTCTGAAAAATGTAAAAATGGGGGGTTCCACTGTATTATAGAGAGACAACCAGGAAGAGTTGAATTCAATTAAAATAAAGATAGTGTCTGTCATTGATGTGTTAAAGTTAGTTAGTTGCAGAGTCCTGTCGTGTGAAATCAAGACATTGTTCACTGGAACAAAAAAACTATACTTCCATATTCAATCTACCTTGTTGTTCATAAATGCTTTAAACACTGAATGAGCTTAAGCTGATTCTTCTTGTCAATACTTTCCTGCATCAGGTAAGAAGAGAAGAGCATGTTAAGGTAATGTCTTAGAAACCACTAATTTCTTATTAAAAGGATTATTTTATTCTTACTGTTTATTGTCCAGTAGCTTTTCCAGAACATTCAGGAGAAGCCCCAGGCCATAATGTCCAAAATTGTTAACCCAGCTTTTAAGAGAAAATAAAATATTATTGGAGGTTTGTCTGAGTTCATAAATCCAAACAGCTTTGCTGTATGTACATGGCTGTCAGATAGTTTTAGCATGAATGTGTTTGATAAAAATAAAAGTCTGTTGCTTGCCTTAATGGAAAACATTTAGGTTCTTACTTTATGACTGCCAAAAGGGTTCCAGAGAAACCAGGCTAAACTATCAGACATATATATATATATATATATATATATATAACCACAGCGTTGACGGCACACCAACGATAATGAATCTTGGGGTCAGCGATTAGATATTGCAAGGTTTATTTGGTGGAGGGGTGAGAACGAAGATTCCTGTGCGGAATCGAAACGTTGGTCCACCAAATAAACCTTGCAATATCTAATCGCTGACCTCAAGATTCATTATTGTTCAAGGATGAAAAAGGCCCCAAGGGGGGCCGAAACGTTTGCAAATAAAAGTGACTTGATTCACACTACAAAGAAGTCTGGTGTGCGGTTCTGTATGAAGAATAAGTAACCTGCTTTGAACCTGCACCCACAAATAAGGCACAAATCCGGATCAGAGTGCGGCTGCCTGTGGAAATATATATATATATATATATGTGGAAATATATATATATATATATATATATATATGCTTGTGGGTTATTATTTTCAAGGCTATGTTTAATTCTGTTATCCAAAATGCTTTGGACCCAGGGATTTCCAGATATGGGATCTTTCTGCAATTTGGATCGCCATACCTTAAGTCTAATAAAAAGTAATTTAAGCATTAAACTTTAAATTCTATAGGATTGTTTAGTCTTAAAGTGGACCTTTCTACCAGACCCAAAAATCTGAATAATAAAAGCCCTTTTCAAATTAAACATTAACTCCAATTTAATTTTTTTATTAAAGCATTCATTGCTGGTTTAAGCTAATTAAAAAATCTCTGCTGTCAATCAAATATTGTGTGCCACTCCTCTATGCGTAGGCATAGAGGTGGGGCAGACAATTACTTTCACTATCCATTCAGCACTTCCTAGATGTCACTGCTCTCCCCACATTCCTCACGTTCTCTAAACAATTTAATTGTATAACCAGGGCATGGGGATGGACATTGGGTCCCCCATTCTGGTGCTCAAACAAGATTTTGAAATGATGCAAGGCTTGCCATAATAACAGTGTCCACAAAATGGCTCCTGCATGTTTGCTATAATTATGAATTCCCAGACTGAACGAAACAAGATCCAAATAATTTATATAGTGTAATTAAAGTTAATTTTACTTGACTAATGTGATAAAATATGATTTTGAATATTTTTTGTGGTGACTGGTCCCCTTTAAGAATTGATTATATCTTAGCTGGAATTATGTACACGATACTGTTTTACTAATACAGAGAAAAAGCAGATAATTATTTAAAAATTTTATTATTTGATTAAAATGGTGTCTGAAGATGGTCCTCCTGTAATTTGGAGTTTTCTGGAGAACAGATCCCATTCATGTCAAAACATTTATTCATGTATCTCACTATTATGAACAAGACTGCAGCAAGTAAATCTACTATGACTTAAGTGCTTACACCACATAAGCAAGGTGCAAAGTAAAAAAAAATAGGCCCATATCTATTATGCTCCATTCTTCAATCCTGTAAAGTAAGGTATCCCAATACCCAGAACAAACCCCAAGGTCTTGACCTCGGCTCATACTTATATACTATAACCGCCACCTTTCACATCAGGAGAAGCCCCCAGCAATTTTGATGCTTCCAGGTCTTAGACTGAGAGGACCAGAAAGAGAGTTCTGGGCAGGCAATGGAACCAAATGTTTACAGAAGGAACGTGGAACAAGGAGCTTTGTCAAGGGGCAGGTTGAGTTGATACCAAATGGCAGAGCAGTACAGATTCTGGAGGCAATAGAGCAGTCAAGGCCACAAGAGAGTAGTCCAAGAACGGGCAATGGTCAGGATAGTCGGCAAAGGTCAAGAACAGGTAGAGCAGACTTGAATTTGCACCCAGGAACTGAAAATAGACCTATGTTGGGCAACATGAAAAAGGAAGATGTGCCTTTAAATATTTGAATTTTGCTCCAAGCTGGATGATGCGGATGCGCATAAAAATGTCACAAGCGCATGCCAAATGTGGATCAGAGAGAGACAAATGTGGCAGGCATCCCCATCATGCTCCAGGTATTATTACAAATCTATTGTCAGTCTACAACTTGCTTTGCCTTTGTTGAGCCTTCCATATATGTTCCAATCTTCAACCAATTGTAAGTAATACTCTAGACTCATCTCTGACCCCATCATCTAATGAAAAAGTGTGTCATCAACTGTATCCAATGCACTAACAAGTAACCAGTATCAAGCAAACCTACTCTGAAGAATACAAGATAGCTTTTTCCCTTTTACCCAATAGTTTTAATTTTCAAGGGTAAAAAATGAACATAACATATTGCAAATGGTAATAATCCTGATGCCCACATATCCTACATATAAAGAAAGAAAACACTGCAACCCAGTTACAGAGTAATAACATTAAAGTCCTTGTATAATAACTTCTGCAAACATTGCCGGCTTGTTAGTAAAGTAGGTCTGCTACTGTCACTTCTACCAGAGAAAAACAAATGTGCAGTTCGACTTTTAAACTTGTAACATAACAGTTAAAATTTTATTAGGCTGGCACCACTGCTGTAACATAATTTTATGCTGCGCTGAAGAATCATGAAACAATGAAACCAGGAGAGAGAGGCGCAAGCAGACCCTGAGAATTGGAAAAAAGCCAAAAGGCTGAAACCCATTCACTGCCACACAGTATGCAACAATGAAAACAAAAATGTTCTCCTTTTTAAATGATTATGGCAAAAGTATAGTTGAATCCATGTGCTACTCCTGCATGTGAAGCATTCTCATAACTACTATAACAGTGCTACATTATTCATTTATATACAGGAAGGAAGAAAATAATGTTGTGCTTAGAAGCATACATTCATATAAACCCAACTTTTTGTAAAAGCTTGTTTTAGATTTTTTGGTATGCAAACGTCTTTAGGAGACTAAATCACAAATATTTAAGGGGTTTTACAATTAAAAAAAATCCAACAGTCTAAAAATTTTTAGCTCAAAAATATAACACAATTAATTTAAAATGTTTTGTGTTTACCAGTGTTTAACTACCGAGATTGTATATGTCAATGGGAGAGGTCCTTATCCTATTTGGAAGTATTTGCAGTCTCCACTGCCAGTAGGCCAAAAATTTGACTGTTTAGGACTCTTCAGGCAATAATATGAAAAATTCTGGCTTTTTGGGAAAAGCCAGAAAAAAGCGAGAGATATGTGAAAAAATTTATACAATTCAGATTTTCGCTAGATTTTTTTTGTTTGTCCCTGATCCAATTAAATCACATTTTTTAATCATTAATAAGGTCCAATCATGGATTCTAGTTTGGTCTCTGGACTTTTTTTTTATTCAAATTATCAGTAACATTTGGATTTTGATATCTAAGACTCTTCAAGATATCTAATGTATCTATTGTTTATCATACACACACAGTTTGCTGTCAATCAAATGGGTGTGCCATTTTATACAAATTAGAAGAAGAGCAAGAAAAAAGGATCATGGTGGGGTAAATCAGAGGACAAAGGCAATAGGTAATAAAAAAGAAAAAAGCAAAAAGAGAACGAGAAACAGGAAAGTGCAAAAGTAGATGGGGATAGTGGAAAACAAGAGGAGTAGAGAATCAAGAGAGTGAACAAGCTAGAATATGATATAAAGAGGTTTACAGAAGAACTAGTAAGAAGAAAAGGGTAAAATTAGATGAATTTCCTTTTTCAACGATGTTTCAATTGCCTGTACATTATAGAGCACACTGATATTCTGCAATGGCTTTAGTGTTGAAATGCGTTACCACTTAGAATACTCTCAGACTTTCATAATTCTGGTGCTAACAATGATTTGTCTGGCTGGTAAAAGAATGACTGATACATATACCACTACCCATCAAGTTAGCAATTAAGAGTCCTTGTTTCATAAAAATGAGAGCTAAAAATATCATGTGGCTGATATTGCTCTCTCTTTAAATATGACTAAATCCTAAACACATAGAAGCTACAATAAAATAATTCCTTTAAAAAAAATCATAAACAATTCATCTTCCTTGCTCTATTTTTGACAATACAAAGTCCGCCAAAAAAAAAAAAAACCTACAGATTTTGACATACTTTGGAAATTCTTTACCAAACTTTGCTGCGTGTTAAAAGAACTACTATATATCTTCTATGACAACACTGGAACATGGAGCTATTGCAATAAAATGTTGATCATTGATATTGCTCTACATACCCTATTTGTCTCTGTACAATGCCAATTCCATTTATTGTGGGAAAGTGACAGCTCTGCATGACTAACTTTCAGTGTCACTTTAAACAGAAAAAGCATTTGAAATAAACTATTTTATCCTATTTTCCCAGAGATAACTTTGATTTTTCAAGTTTGTGAGATTGTGTAATAGTTTGGGTAGGAGACACAAGATTGAATTTAGTTTGTCTGTGATCCTTCATCCCTTCTTAAAGGGATACTGTCATGGGAATTTTGTTTTTCAAAATACATCCGTTAATAATGCTGCTCCAGCAAATAGGCTTAGTTCTTTAAATTGTATTCTAGGTGCATATTCCAGGAGAACAATGTAGTCTCTTTAGTTTTAAGGTATAATTGCAATTTAGCCCCAGTACATTCTATTGATAAGCAAGGTGTAATTTAAAAAGTGATTCATCATTTTGGAACAATTTACTTTCTGTTCAGGCTAGGTTCTGTTAGGTTATGCTCCTACCCTACATCAAAAAAAAAATGAACCAATTGTCTCCTAATGTTTGGTTCATCCTGGGAGTGAAAATCGAATGTATAATTTAATTACAAATAGTCTGAATGAGGAGTAATGTTATTGGTGCAAGCAGGGACAAACTGGAAGGAAAAAGCTGCCCTGGCAAATGTATCAAAGCAGCCCATGCATTTACGCGCATGCAAAGCATGATTTATATTGTCTACCCCAAGGTTAACTAAAACCAGTGTTTATGAATAGATATTTTAAGAGTCTATTACCATATAATCCCTGGCAATATTATACACCCTATGTGCTGGAACTGGTCCATGCAACAAATATCTCACCCTACTTTTCATCACAACTATTCTACCAGTTGGATTAGTGGCTCTATACTTACAGTATATTCAAAATGTTCATTTCTGTGCCCTCAGCTAGACCATGTACACCCAGATAAGAAGACTTTAATTACTGTGGGTATCACAGGGCCAAAGTGTGGCATACTGTACTTGAAGAGACTAGGCTGTCTCATGGAATTAATGCTACATATCCAAGTTTTCCATATACAGTCTGAAATGATTGTTCTGAGCATGGATTCTCCAGTTGCCAACAATACCTATCATAAACATAAGGGATTGGGTAGATAGCAACTCTAATATCACTAACTGAAGTTGCTCAGAATTCCTGGTTCCACCCATATGCATTTGCACAAATGCAGGCATCAGCTTAGCTGTGGCTAGCTGTTATGAACAGCTCATTTACATATTAAAGACACACAATTAATTTGCATTTTTATATGATCAGCCCATTCGCATTTTAAAGCAATCGGCCCATCAGGCATTTGCCCAAACCCACAGTCCAGGCCTGGGTGCAAGCCACTGATGGACAGCTAAACTAGGGACACCCTGGTCTTAAATCTACAGGGTGGAATGAATACAAATATTGTTGGTCTACAGATATAAATATTTTAACCACAGCTGACTATTAAATGCTTATTGTTGATTGGTAGCTAGCTACTTGTTAGGAGGGCAGGACATAATTTCCCTTTATTTTCTCTCTACAGCTGATATCACTATATATTTTTACATTACATTTGTATATTCATGCCAACTGCTCATTGTGGGAAATGATGGCACAACAATCTAGTGCACAGCAGTTAGGAATCATACATGTATCATTGGATTCCATTCTGCGATAAGCTGTCTTTTGGTCAGGTGGTTCTTAAGGGCATCTGCAATAAGCAGCTTCACTAAATGTCAGTGCTAAGTTGGCAAATGAAAGAGCTTGCGCTTAACTCCATTCTCATTTTCTATGATGCATTACATAGAATATAAATGTTGCCTACAAATTAGTGAAGAACTGACCATCGTAAGATTGCATTACTTTCCAGAATAATTGAATGTGATGTCAGAAAAGAATCATTTGTTCCTGTTATTTTGCCCTTTTTCTACCAGATTTATAGTCTCAAGCTATACAGTACTTCACTTTTGACATTTTTTTATCTGGATAGCCTTGTGTGTTTCATAAGTTTCATAATACACTGATGTTAACCTTTTCCTTGTCTTAAAAGAGCATACAGTATGTCTCTGTCTACAAAATACCTTTGTTACAGTGTTTAATACACAAAACTAAAAACTATTTACCCAATTATTAGGTTAATATAAATAAAATGATGTGTAGTTGTAAAGAGGATCGAAGAATGACTGGTAGTAAAACCAATGGTTACTGTGTAAGTAAAAATGATTGATTCTAAACCCACAAGATCAAAGTCCAGGTACTGGATATATTAAGAAAGAATTAAAATCTAGTAATTGCTATTCACAAAGTGACCTATTTGAAGGTGAATTAAAGGCAAAATGATTGGGTGTGCCAATTTGTTAGTTATCACCCCACCAGTGACTATAAGTGGTAACTTACTCCAGCCTGAAGGTGTATTATGCCATCTTATTGAAGTGTGCAGTTCAAGTCTGCAACCCTTCACCCTCCCCTATTTTTTTCACCTGCCCACAATCCCTCTCTTGGAGTCTTAGTTGGACAATAAGTTTGAAAGAGAAGGCTGAAGTTAACATTTATTAAAGATAACACCTAACATAATTTACATTAACAACTTGTAACAAACCATTTGTACAGGTATAGGACCAATTATCCAGAAACCCGTTACCCAGAAATCTCAGAATTACGTAATGGCTGTCTCTCATAGACTCTATTTTATCCAAATAATTTAAAAATTACAATAATAATAAATATAATAATAAAACACTACCTTGTACTTGATTCAAACTAAGATATAAGTAATCCTTATTGGAAGCAGAACCAGCTTATTGGGTTTATTCAATGTTTACATGATTTTCTAGTAGATTTAATATGTAAAGATCCAAATTGTGGAATGATTCGTTATCTGGAAAGCTTCAGGTCCCTAGCATTCTGATTAACAGGCCCCATACCTGTACAATAAACCTATCCATTAACTTGATTCCAAAGGGACTGAACCTAATCCCTTTGTGAAGCCTGGATTCTGCCTCCTTTCTCCCATCCTAAAACTGAGGCTAACTATTGCCCTGTCAGGACCCCAGACCTATCTGCTACCTACTTATGCTCAATGTCAAATACCCCTTTTTGCTGCCCCCTAGATCTGAGTGCAAACTACAAAATGCAACTACAGCATGATCCATAGGAATTTTATTAAAATAGAAACGCATAATAAACTTTATACAATTCTTTAACATCCAAAAAGTAACAGTTAAATTCGCTTTGGAGCAGTTCACTTGTGATACCCACCACCTTCCCTCCACGTTCCTCCCATATGAGGATGGCCAACTATTAATGTCCATCCCTTAGTCCAGGGGTGTCCAACCTTTTGGCTTCCCTGGGCAACATTGGAAAAAGAAAAATTGTCTGGGGCCACACACAAAATACACAAACACTTTTGATTTGTAAAAGGAGTCCCCCCTCCTGTCTACTCCTAAATCCTTTGCAAAATAATGTTTCCTCAGGAACCAAGCATTTCCAGCTGGGCCACATTCATATACATCCTGGGCTGCAGGTTGGATGCCCCTACCATAGTCCATATTGACAGCCTCCCCTTTCCACACTCTCACCAATCTCACCAACACTCAATGGATAGCCAGTTTCAAAGTCTCTGCCACTTTGGCTTCCATTCCTGTCTGCCAATTCAAAATATCCACAGCACACACCCACCCTAAAACCCCTTCCCCCACCCCTTAGGGAGGAAGGGTAGAATTTTGCTCCATCCACTGCCAAGAACCAACTGACAAGGCAGGATTGTGGCTCTCTCTGCATACACCTCATCCTTGTCCCTTAAAGCACCTGATCCTCTTTCAGCCTACCAGACCACATTGAAAGGGGGAGGGAATGGACTGGCCTCCTAAAACCTGTCATGCCCTGCTTTCCTATGCTTCCCCCTGGGTCATTGTTTCCCCTTCCTGCTCTTATTGTAGCTCTTTTCTCTATTATTAATGGCCACTTTTTAGGTGATAGGTGCTCTTTAAGGCAGGACTCTTTACTTCATATTCATTAAGCTATCACAGATCCACAATAATAACAAAATTATCCTATAGTTTAATGCTCAAATGTGTTAAGCTGCCCTAAGGCACATTAAATAAAGACCAACCAGAATCTAAACGTTCTGTATAACAAATCCCATTCTTGTTCAAATCCCTGTATAATCTCCGTGCAAAAATAAGTTTCTATTACATGGTTTCTGGAACTAAATATGAACACAGTTGTGCAAGACTTCATACTAACAAATGTGTATCACTGCTATCATGTCTTGAAAACTGCAAAAAAACAAACATCAAGGGCAAATCATTAGCCACACATTTCTTTAGTAGGGATTAGTGTGCTATGTACCTAATTATCAAAATTAAATAATGTAATATGCCATTACCATCTGGTGCTGATGCAAATTGAGTTTGTCAATTAAATTCTAACTTGTATTAATGCAGAAAATCTTACTTTACACGTGTGTGTTTATGTATAAGCAAGTGTATGTACTGTTTGTGTTTATATTTGTATATACATTTATGTGTACAAACTCACATTGGGCTCACATCCAAAACAAGCACAAATCCCTTAATGGCGTATGGATTTCACATTAACATGTTATTTACAAGAGTACTTGCAGCTATACATGCTCACTGCAGCTAATTTTTTGTATGTTTTTTAATATGTTATAGAATGGCTAATTCTAAGCAACTTTTCTGTTGGACTTTTTTGTATAGTTTTTGAATAACAGTATTTACCTCCTTCTTTTCACTCTTTAGAGCCTTTAAATTAGGGGTCACTTACCCCATCTAAAAACAGATTATCTGTAAAAGTTGCTACTGTTTACCACTCATCTTTTCAGTCAAGCCCTAACCTTTTCATATTCCAGTCTATTATTAATATGAATGCATGGTTGTTTTGGTAATTGGACCCTAGCAACCTAAATTGCTGACATTGCAACTGCTGAAAAAAAGCATAAATTATTTTATATATGTGATATAAATGTTATATATGTGATATATTCTACAATGTACAGGGAGTTAAAACAGCCCCACTTGGGTAAAGATTTCAGAACCAGAGTATATGGTGAAGCAGTCATTGGCAAGCTACAAATTACACTTAATTCTAAAAAGAGCAAAAGGTTAGGTTACCTTAAAAATAAATGTACAAAAATACATTTTCAGGCAGTAGATCCCTTTTGCACTTTTTAGTATTACTTTTTCCAAAAGACTTGCACATATATAAAGACAGAGAATTTAAAAGCATCTTTAAAAATAAATTCAATAGCCTTAAAAGATTTCACACATCAACAAATTCTGTGTCACAACTAGAGACCATAAAAGTAACTGGATCTTGCATTGAATTTGTAACCGTCCACATTTTAATGATAGAAGCAAGTGGTAATCAATACACAGTTATAATCATAATTAAATATAATCTGCAATATATCAAAAGCTTATAATGTTCCACCACAGGAAAACCTATTCCCAAAAGACGAGTCATAAGACACTTAAAAAGGAAATTTACAGTAAATGCATACAGTAAATGCTGCTAGAGACCGAGATTGTCAATAGCACAAAATATATCTGCTGCTAAATATATCAAAGTATATGTCAAATACTTTATCATTGCAAAACAATTTCTCAAACTTTCCCTACATGTCTTCTTTTTGTTCTGAATAGATGATAGTTGATAGATAGATGATAGCAAAATCTTTTGTGTGCTGTTTACAGAAATCTTTATACCTGGATGGATACCGCAGATAGATGGATACTGTAGATAGATAAATACACTTTTTAGTATAACCAGAGGTAAAATACTAATTTTCCCAAGCTCCCGCTGGTAGAAGTTAATTCTGTTGCTCAATATGTTGCTTGCAGCTGTTTGTGCTTTAATGTGTTCCCATAATCTATGCAATTCATATATGTTTATTCTCCCATTAAATTTGCCTTTTTAAATTTGTTGTTTGAAGTCTTATACTACAAACAACCTAATGTGGTCCAGGCTCTGATCTGAAACCGAAACTTGGTTGAAAATAATCAGTGATCAGAGCTAAAAACTTGGTTCACTTAACTGAAAGAGTTGCCCATTGCCCTGAAACAATACTGTATATATACACAGTAGATCTCTCTCTCTCTCTCGTTATCTGATAATCCATTATCCAGAAAGCTCCAAATCACAGAATCGCGGTCTCCCATGGACACCATTTTATCCAATTTTGAAAAATGATAATAGTAACTTGAATGTGATCCAAACTTAGATATAATTAATCCCTATTGGATGTAAAACCATTCTATTTAATGTTCACATGATATTGTAGTAGATTTAAAGTATGAGGAATACAAATTATTGAAATCTGTTATTCAGAAAACCCCAGGTCCCGAGCATTTTGGATAATCTACTGTATATGCAGAGATGTGATCATATATAGACATACGTATTCAGGTAGACTGCCCCCACCAACACTAAGCTACAGTAGTAATAATGGGATTTGCAGTTTTGAAATATCTAAAGTTCAAAAGGTTACTTATCTCTGGAGAAAAAAGTTCTTAGCATAAAGAAGCTTTATGCACATGCCTTAAAAGAAATTCTACCCATAAATAAGGTTTACATTCTTGCAAAGCACTGGAATAACAGCCTTGCTCTACAATCTTATCAAAAGTTCAGCAGCATGTTGAAAGAAATGCAAAAAAAAACCAATAGTACTTCAAACAGTAACACCGTAAACATCAAAAGTGTTTAAACTTGCAAATTACATGAAAAACCTACAAAATAGTAGGACCGAACCATACAAGCAGAAAAAAATAATTGCCCAAACTTTCTATTCAGTTCTGAATTGCTGTATAGCCAATTGGTCTCATGCGAAGTTCAATATTAGTAGTGCCATCCGTTTATCATTGTTTGTGCACTGGTAAAGGCTAGTGCCGAGGGCCCGCTGCTTCATAGAAACGATTGTATTTCTCTCTAATGGGGTTTTATTCCCAACTGTAATCTCAAGATACAGCCAAAATGACTGGAACATCAAATAAAATGAATGATAGTTCAAAGCAGCTCAGGGAACATAAATGGTGGTAAAATTATAGAACACGATCCACCTTATTTTAAGAGTAAAACAACAAAGCTTCAGAACACACTTGCAGTTACTAAAACACAGAAAATATACTTTTGGGGCTTTCGTCAAAGCATAAATACACAATCTTCTCACAGGCCATTAGCCACATGTAAAACCACCCTCTTTGTATCAACAATCAGTAGTTATTCAACCTTGCGTTGACATAATTTAACAAATTGAATTGTTTATTGCTTTTTTTCCATTTGCAAGTGGCAGATGGTGATTGTTTGAGATAGCTAAATTTATTAATGGAATGTCAAAGGTGTAAAAAAAAAAAAATCACTTTTTTAAATGTTCAGTTCTTCCCATGTTACTGTTCATAAAAAAATTGAGACACATAGGAAACAATCCCAAATATCCTATTGATTGGTTTTTGCAAGGGCAGAAAAAGTGCTTTAATGAAACATTATTTCTATCCATTTGGGAATATGTAGGTTTTATTGGACCTACTGACAAGGTCCCAAAGGCACTTTAGACACTTCTGCAAAATATGGCCATGATCAATGTGCCTGGTTGAAAGGGGTTTCATTTATCACATGGTGCAATAACAGGGAATCATGTATACACTGTCTGCTATTATGGATCTCTGGAGAAAACTGGGCCTTCTGCTGGAAAACATAGTTCTAGAAATTGCTTCCATGTTCAAACACTATAATTCATACATTTACAGGAAAATTATTAACAGAGAATAAAGGTGATTTATAGAAAAAAAATTTGGTTTGTGGGTGCTACAATATTTTAGACATCAATTCTGTATTTCCATTAGTCTGTTTTCCAACTGCAATGGTAATAAGATGAGCTTTACAGTATATTCTTTAAAAGAACTTCTACACGTTTACAGATGGAGCCTTAGTTACAACAAGAAAAAACAAGATAGTGTGTTTTTTTAAACACTTTCCACCCTACCTCTATTTTATTTTTCCAAAACTTGGTGCTGGATTTTGCCAACAAAACCAAAAATAAAGGCATGGTGGTGACTAAATATTGTACTAAAAAAAGCAGGTTGAGTTTAAAAAAAAAAAAAAGTCTTTTTAAAGTAGTTGATAAATTGTTTCATTAACTAACAGGCAGGTATAAGTAGTATAATTTTAAAAACTGCCTTGAATTATAATGAAACCCAGCATATAGAAAACTTCTATAAGGGAAGGCATCTCCCACTAAGTCCATTTTAAGCAAATAGTGCTTATTTGTTCTACATTTTCCTTTCCCTGTAATAATAAAACAGAACAGGTATGGACCTATTATCCAGAATGCTCAGGACCTGGATTTTTCCGGATAATGGATCTCTACGTAATTAGGATTTTCATTCCTTAAGTCTCCTAGAAAATCATTAAAACATTAAATAAACCCAATAAGCTGGTTTTGCTTCCAATAAGGATTAAAGATATCTTAGTTTGGATCAATTACAAGATACTGTTTTATTATTACAGAGAAAAAGGAAATCATTTCTAGAAATTTGGATTATTTGGATAAAATTGTGTCTATGGGAGATGGCCTTTCTGTAATTCAAAACTTTCTGGATAACGGATCCCATACCTGTTTTTGTGGTGTTCGGTAACTAAGCTGTATGAATCCGTGATTGTTGCAAAACAATCCTATTGGGTTTATTTAATGATTTTTAACAGGCAATGTCTGATGATCTAAATTATACAAAGATTATTTTTCTGTAAAAAACTGGGTATCTAGCTATCAATGGTATCTAGCTATCAATGGTATTTAACTCTGTAGATGTATCTATCCGATATCCTGTGGCATGAGGACAGAGGAGTATCAAGTACAGCTGTCCATCCATAATTGTATGATTGATGAGCAGAAGAACTGCAAAAGGCCATATTGGTTTGTACAAGGCTATGTCAGAAGGAACAGTATGCCACAGAGCTACTAAGAGCACTAAGAGCATCTTTCTTTTAATTTTGCATTACAGGGTATATGAAGGCTCCCGGCAGTCTGGAGTCACCTCAGGTGATAAAAACCATGTATGAGCCATCAGGAAAGGAAGAAAGGAGAGATATATTTCCTGAATTACAGTAAGAGCAAGGCATTGTCCACAACCCAAAGTGACATATATTCTATTCTGTTGCTTTTAGTATTCAATGCGTTGATTATCTCACTGACTTTGCCTACATTTGTTATGGCCAACTTTTTAACACACACAAATGTAATTCATACAAAGATAAATACAGAATAGTTAGACAAAACTGTTCTACTATATTACATTTTTTAATTATAATAAAGATATTTTTTGGTATATACTCCTGTCCATCTTTGTAGCTAATATATTTTTTGACTTCTGGAAGTGCTAATATTCTTTCTAGGTGAGGAATTATTCTTACATAAGTTCATTGGTAGCATAAGACAATAATTAGTAAACATATAATGGACAAGTAATAAAACTAAAATAATTTGTCTTCAAACAAAAAAAAATATATAGATTGTGCAAAAGGTGTGAAAAAGTTAACTAAAATTAAGTAAATTAAGAATATTTGTAAAAAATCAATGGAAACACTGTAAATAGATGTTAATGACTTTAATAGGGTTTAAAATGCCAGGGAATACCCTATCATTCAAATCAACTGAAGGAGCTGCTGGAGTAGTTGGAACATGTTCAAGATTACTCAGCATGTCCAGTTACTTTAGACTTATCAGTACTGCATACTACAGATGCAGCCACTTGGATTTGTGAGTTAAATGCATCATGACTCAGGGCTAATTGAAGAAACTGTGTTATCCAAAGTTATCTTAACTCATTTAATGCATTTAACCTTTTCATTAGCATACCAAAGCACCATTGTTTTCAATGGTGAACTATTTAATTGGATGGGATGCTGTGACACAATATTCTGTGCTAAATTAAGTTTTTCTGTTTCAAATGCACAATCCAAAGTGGCTTCATCTGTATGTACGTCATACTAAAAAGAGCTTAAAGGTGAAATATTCCATTAAGAGGGACATTATCTTCCCCTTAACTGACTTCTAAAGTGGACCCTTGTGTAATAAATAATCATTCTGGTGGTTTAGAGGTTCGAGGGGGTCAGTGGGGACACCCGCCGCACCCTCGGCGGGGATGATAGCCATGCTGCTCCTCTGCTTCTTTGCCGGTTCCTTAGGGTGCGTGCGACGTGCACTTCCACCATTTGGGTAGAGAAGTTTCCTCTCCCCAATTTTCCTCTAGGATCATGGTACCAGTTAATTTAACCTGGCCTTTGGGCTTCCGTTAAGGTTTCGGCTTTTGTGGATTCCCAAGGCTATCCAAGCCTTTAACTTTCTTAAGAAGGAATTTGTGTCTGCTCCCATTCTCCGCCACCCTGATACTTCTCTTCCTTTTATTATATAGGTTGGTGCCTCAGAAGCTGGGGCAGGAGCAGTCCTTTCTCAAAGGCATCTGATAACTAATAAGGTGCATCTATGTGCATTCTTCTCTAGGAAATTCTCACTGACGGAAACCAATTATGACATCGGTTATAAAGAATTGTCGGCTATCAAATGGGCCTTTGGGGACTGGCGACACTTGTTGGAGGGGGCTAAACATAGCATAACGGTCTTTACTGACCACAAAAACCTGTTATATATTGAGTCTGCTAAACGACTGAATCCTAAGCAGGCTAGATAGGCTTTAATTTTTCTCTCACATACAAGCCTAGTTCCAAAAACACTAAGGCAGATGCACTCTCTAGGAGTTTTGAGGCTAATCTGTCTGAACATATTGAGTGTGTTCCCATCATTTTTGGTGAGGTGATTGTGGCAGTTCTGGGATCAGATCTTGCCATACTACTGTCTTCAGTACAATCTTCTGCCCCTGTAGATACTCCACCTGGGGGTTATTTGTACTTGAGGACTTAAGGTAACAGATTCTGGGGGAGGCTCAGAATTCTAAAATGGAAGGACATTCCTGGTATTTCTAAATCTTTGTCTTTATTGTCTTGTAATGTGTGGTGGACTTCATTTAAAATTTCCAAAATTTAGTGAATTTGTGCCGTTTGTCAAAGGTCAAAATCTTCTAGAATCCTGTCACAGGGATTGCTAAGACCATTGCCTATTCCTGACAGACCCTGGTCACATCTGTCTATGGATTTTGTGGCTGACCTCCTCCATCTCAAGGGAAAACTGTGATTCGGGTGTTGGTGGATAGGTTCAGAAAAATTAGTCATTTAATTTCCCTCCCACATCTCCCATCTGCTAAGACTTTGGCTGAGTTATTTATTTCTAATATTTTCAAATTACATGGTTTTCCAGTCAATATTGTTTCTGATGAGGTGCACAGTTTATTTCTAAGATCTGGCGAGCATTCTGCTCTTTGGTGGGGATTGATTTGTCATTGTCTACCGCATACCACCCTCAAACCAATGGTCAAACTGAAATGGTTAATCAGTCCCTTGAACAATTCTTAAGGTGTTATGTTTCTGACAACCAATCCTCTTGAGCTGAACTCAGAATTTGCTTACAATAATGCAACTCATGCTTAAACTGGTTAAGCACCGTCTTTTATTGTTAATGGTTTACAGCCCAAAGCATTTTCTTTTTCTGGTTCATTATCCTCTGTACCATCTCTTAATTCTTCTGTCAAATAATTTGTCAAGATCTGATCAGGGGTGCATGATTCCCTTTCTGCAGCTGCGGCCGCTCAATAAAGGGTAGCTGATAGGTCTCGTAGGGAAGCACCCAAATATCAGGTACAAGACTCTGTATGGTTATCCACAAAAAACATCAAATTTAAGGTTACTTCACTTAAGTTAGGACCCAGATTTATTTGTCCATATCTCATTACTGAAATAATCAATCCTTCTTCTGTTCATCTCAAATTACCTGATCATTTTTAAATCTCTAATTCTTTTCATGTGTCCCTCTTAAAATCAGCCAAACAGGTCTGTGAACAATTCTTTCCTCCTCCAGTGTTGGTAGAAGGTCAGTCTGAATTTTTAGTCCAGGAACTCCTTGACTCTCACTTTGTACGAGGTAATAATGTATATAGGGGGATAATTTAATAACTACTCACCTTGGTGGTCTAGGGGTTCGAGGGTTGTGAGTTTCCTAGTGCTTCTGTGCTGTTAAGCTT
>CM044446.1:32879460-32892686 GCA_024363595.1 Xenopus borealis
CCACTGTAAGTCCCATGAATGCTCCAGTTTTTCATGTATATTTATACACATACATATGTAACTGGGAGACCTAATCATATACAGTAAATACAAAAAAAACCTGACTGCCTTCTGCAGATATAAATAATTGGAGATGGTGTTCTACTCTCATTATCCAAGAACTAAAGTACAAAATAGTATATTTTTAAGGCATAATTTCTGGTTTTGACAAACAGAATTATTTTTCAAATAATAAACATAATTGTATTTTACTGCAACATTTTTCTTTCAAACCCACAACTTTCATAAATTGACAAGACAAATATGTTTTTCTGTATGAAATGCCTTTTCCCTTTGCTGCTTTATAAAAGAGCTCTCTGGCTGTCTTATTGATTCGTCTAATTTCATTTTATTTTGTTTTCTGTGCTAGGAGTGAGAATAAATCAGTCACTGTTAAGAAATCCTGAAGTCTTAGAACAAGCAAATACTGTAATTCCATAGATGCATTGGCTTGTAGACACGCCTGAGTGAAGTGACCGTCCTGTTCAAGGGTCTCTGCTAGATATCTGATCTAGAATGCTTGGCAAAACATGCAGTATGACCAAAAAAAATCTTATTCTCATTTGAAAGGTAGAAAATATTGTGACAAAGAAAACAGAAATAGGAGAAAATATCTGAAACTAAAATGTTACTTGTAGCTTTTGGCTCAGCTCAAGACGTTACTTAATTGCTTGCTTTCTTTGGCACTGACTAAGTTAGAATCAACAGTAAATGTTTCTTTCCAGAGTGTGGGATCAGTCCTGTAACACTCAAGCACTTAGCTGAACTTCACTGCTTATCCAAGCACTTCACTGAACACTTTTGTAAACGTGTTAAATTAGATGACACAACTATTACATTGTAGAGCTACAAACAACAGTGTTAGGGGTAAAGCAGCTCCAGGGTACATGATGGTTTTTTTTCGTAATTGAGCTGGGGATTGGAAAAACTATTTGTCAATATAAAGGCAGCTTCAGGAAATAAAATGCCATAACATTTTCTAAAGGTAATATACAAATGATTACCAGTATCAGTGTGATTTGACCAAATAGATGTCCATCACAATAGTGGACAATGCATCGATAAAAGACGAAAACGCATAGTTAAAATAACTACAAAAATTGATAAACACAATAGTCACAGAGAATGTATTCATTTAATGCATGTTTGCCAAACATTATTACTGAGCTTGTCTTTTACGTTATATCTATTATCCTTCTTTCAAAAACTGGTCCAACTTTTTAACCACCTTCATCCTTCTGTCCTCGGGTTTCATTAATTACAACCTAGGACTTAAGTTTAAGGGAAGTTACATTAAAAAACTTGTGTTTTTTTTTTTATCATTTTTATTTTTATTGAAAAAAATTACAGAAAAAAACATCAGTTCCATAAGTTATTATACACATATGTGCAAATATCATTGAATGGACAATCAAGGTTTAACTAGCAACCACTCCCTCTAGCACTCTAGCTACTATCTCAACTGTTGTCTCACATTTCACCAGGGCTGACCTTTGCTTTGTATATGAGTTTCTGATATTGTTGTGTTTAAGTAATATATACATGAAGTACAAGACAAATAGCAGATAACATATAAGCTATGTAGAATCACATCTTATTCTACAGGGTTTATAGGTTAACCAGCTGTGTAGCCTTTAACTTTTCTCCCTTTTCAGCTTTGAATGAATGCCTGCACAGCTACCAATCAGCTTGTTTCTATTTCAAAAATCGCGCCGCTCCGTGTGAATACGCGCCGGCGTTTTCAAGCAACGCCGGTGCGCTTGGGTACTTCGCTATTCGGGGAGGTTCGGGGGCTACAAGTCACTGCGAGAAGTCGCCAGGCGACAAAATGCCCCCGAATCTCCCTGTCTGGCCTAGCCCTTAAGAGCATTAAAGGGTGTAAAATTGCACTCCTTAGTGCATATCGTTGAGCCAAAACATTGCTGCACTCTGCACCTTACAGCAGATTAATAATCAAATGCAAATTGGAGAGTTGTGTTGTAGATGTTCCCTAACATGCATGTCCATGTGCAGCCCCAAGTCATCTACATATCTTTGCCATCCACTGAGATCACAAAGAGCTGCACAATATTACACTTTGCACCTTGCCCTGAATTATTAACTGAGGACCTATTGTGTTTCTTTACCATAATATCCTTTTCTGCTATTGGTTCCATATCTGCTCCTACTCCTTAGCTAACTGCATTCCCTTTCTATTGTCTTTCTGTAACAGTTTAATTACCCTTTATTTATATAATGCACAATAAAGTATTATTTTATTATTATTATTATTAATAACATGTATTTCTATTGCGCCTACTTATTTTGTAGTAATGTAAAGTGAATGTAATTATACAACTAAATCACATGAATTGCATACATTGAACATATGGAGGTACATACAGTATATAATACCAGTACAGAAGGTGAGTAATGCTCTGTGCAGAAAGAGCTTACAATCTAAAGGGAAGGGAATGATACGCAAGGTGTGGGAGTGGGCAAGATCAAAGTTAAGTGGGTGAGAGATGTGGTACTGTAAGTGGTATTGCATTGGGTAGTTAAGAGTGAGGGTAGGCTTCTCTAAATAAGTGCTTTTTAAGAGATTACTTGAAAGCTGAAAGGTTGGGAGAAAATCAGACAGACCGTGGGAGAGATTTCCAGAGGAGGGGTGCAGCCCTTGCAAAGTCTTGAATGCGAGCATGTGAGGAGGTAATGAGAGAAGAGTTGAGTAGCCGGTCAGTAGAGGAGCGTAGTAAGCGTTGGGTTGAGTATATAGAGATTAGTTCAGAGATGTAGAGAGGGGCAGAGTTATGAAGTTCTTTGAATGTCAGGGTCATTAATTTGAATTTGTGATTTATCCAAGGATTTAAGGAACTAAGAACAGTACGGACCTGCACAAAAATATATTTAGTTTCTGGCTGGAGTTTTCTAAACCTGGATACATCCCTGAGTCTTGATATACCATTTATTATACTCATAAAATAAATATATGGTTTGTCGCTACCCTCTGTGTCATTGTCCTTAGAAAGAATGGAGATGCTAATTACATGCCCATTAGTTACAGTAAAAGTAATTATTTTTGTTTTATGCTACATTCCAGAAAGATATTATTCCGAGACATTATAAGCACATTTATATTTAGATCATGTTTGTTTTCTATCAAATTAACCAACTTGCATATCTGCTTGGAGATTAAAATATGTCAAACTTCTGAAAATGGTAAACAAAAACAAAAATATTTTTTAAAAAAATCACAGCAATCCAAAACACACAATAAAAGGCAGATTTACGAAATTCATATGAAGGATTCTAAGTTCGATCGAATTTTCAAAAAGTTTAAAATTTTCAAATGTTTTTGAAGACCACTTAGACCAGTGAATTTTGAAAATTCGATCGAATCGAACGATTCGAATAAAAATATATGTGAATATTCGACAGTCTAAATACTTCCCCTTTAAATTTTTATTCGACTGCCTAGTTTGCCCGTTTCAACCTACTGAATTGGATTTAAAAAAATTTAAAAAAGATTAAACAACAAAATGTGATTGAATGGTTAAAATAGTTTGAATTGATTCAAAGAATTTTATCCATAGATCAAATTTTTATATTCAATCGTTCAACCAATCGAATTGTGGTAAAAAGCCTTCAAATTCAAATTTTTATTCCCTAACTATTCCCATATTCCCATGGTAGTAAATCTGCCCCTAAGTCTTTTAAGTAAGCTTAGCTAAACATCATAAGACTCTGCTAATTTAGTTATACAGGCCCATGATTATGGAAGGCGGCATGCAAGCTTTTTTTTTAAAGGACATGTCCAAAGGTTACCAGTTAAATAGTTCAACTCAATTTAACTTCATTTTACTTTTACTTCATGAAGGAGGCAAAGTATTAGGCTCTGTACCTGCAGGTGTTTAAAATTCCATTTGCCAAGAGGTTTTATTTGTCATGCTTCACCACAGAACACACACTAGTGATGTGAAATTACAATAATATCCATCTGAATACTGCACTGTTTGTATTTGCTAAAGAATATTCAGTGGGGCCAAGCAAAATATAAACATTGGATGACAACTGCTGACCAGTTCTCCTTTAATTATAAACAGTGTGTTCTCTATTCTGTGAATATTCCTAAGGAATGTAATAAATTCTTCAGTACACTGTTTATTGAAAAGTGATTGTAAGCAGTATTCACTGAAAAGAATGTTAAAATAAAATTTGTTTTATAAAAGCTAGATTTGGACAATAGTAAAAAATTATGTGCCAAAATTCATAAAGGGAACATTTAGTCCCTCAAGCCTTTTTCAGTAATCACAGCTTTTTACACAGCTACGTACATCAGAACTTCTAACTAACCAGATTGCCAGACCTTACTAATGCAAGGTCTTACACAGTAAATCCCACAATATCAGATGCAATGATCTGTGAACAAAAAAAAATCTATAATGAATAAGATACCGGTGAAACACCTAAATTCATTACCCTCTGTATTCTTGGAGGAAAAATATAGACCTGTGACATTTGACTTGTGCACCGCAATTTGTGGTTTTACTCAAATGCAAAACTTTGCTGAGTAAAAGTTGTCAAGGTCCTATAGAAGTCTGAGCAAGCTGCACAGATATTATTGGACCATTTTTAACCAGTTTGGACTTTAGAATTTTGAAAGGTTTTTGTATTTTCTACTGAAGTTTTTTCTTTTTTTTCACAATTTTTAGATTTGTTTCTTCTAATTCTATTCAATGCCAAATTTAGGGTTTGTGATTGATTGTGGTTTCCAGAACCTCTAAAACAACTAAAATCCAACTTTTAATAAATAAGCCTTCAGGTATTCGGTTATCCCAGCTGGATAAAATGTTAGATGCATGACTTATTAAAAGGGAAGGGAGGTGACAGCACTATCAATGTTGGTATTTTATTGTATTTTGTATAATATAGTTTATTGAAGGAACAGTGGCTGCCATGATGCTTGGGACTCTCTGCCCTATCCCAAAATTTGTCCTGATGGAAATGCAAATCTGTGATACAGATACTATAAAAATATAATGTTTTCACATACCCCAAGGCTAAGTGCATTTACCAATTGCTTTAATAATCAAGGCAGCATGTTTTAGTTTTCATTCTTAATACACTCTGCTTCTTCAATAGTAGTAAAAAGAGCAAATCAGTTTCCTTAAACACAATTTTAATTCTAAATCAGGTTTGTCAACTCATTTATAGTAAAAGGAATATTTAACATATAACATCTATTATATTAAGTATTAAATGGAATATTATTAAACCAGTGCAGAAACAATAACATTATTTACCAATCGGAGGTAGCTCTTAAAACATTAGGGATTTGCATACTGTGCCCCAAATTATTAAAAAATTTACATGTATTTCAAAAACCTGTCTTCAACGTATCAAAGCTGCCGTGTCATTTCTAAATAAAATCTGAGGTGATGACTGACAAAGTTATAAAGAATTCATGATGTTTGTCACTCGGAGATGGATATTTCATGTTGTGAATCACCTTGTACAGCACAAAAATAATTCAGTACATGAAATAATTTATATGAGGTAATGAAAAAAATATATTCTGAAAAAGGTATTTAAAGTAACAGTAAACAGTAGTTCTTATTTTTTAATAGACCGGAGACATTCTAATTCAAAATATATAATTTTTAGCCCCCAAATCATAAGCTAAACTCACAATTCAACTGTTGCTTATTGGGCCATGTTTTCTATTTTTCTGATTTAGGAGAGTGAATTTAAGCACAGCCATCCAACCACTCAACATTCAACAATTGAAAAGGGGCTCAACATATTGGGGGTTATTTATTAAAATCTAACTGCAAAACACTTGAAAAATGTTAGGTTTTTTTTAATGTAAAATCAGAATTTTCAGTGAGAAAAAAATCTGTTTCAGGATTTATTAAAGCCCAATTAAGTCAATGGGAGAGGTTCATATCCCATATGGAAGTTTATGTGGTCCGCGTTGGAATTAGCCAAAAAAATTTGGACTTTATGGGAAAAAGCCTGAAAAAGTCAAGCAATTATATCTGTAAAAATCAGATCATTTGGATTTTCTCTTGGTTTTGAGTTTTTCCTCAATCCCATTAAATTGTGCTTTTTTTATAATAAATAAGGTCAAATCATGGATTCTAGTTTGGTCTGATATATATATATATATATTTTTTTTTTAAAGTGGGTTTTGATTTATTTTTGAGAATGTCTGGGCTTCTATGGATGGAAGTGGATGAGATGAGGTTTTGTACAAATCAACTATATCAAGATCCTTAAAGGACCAGTAACCTCAAAAAATAAATTTGTTTTAAAGTAAAAATATAATGCAGTGTTACCCTGCACTGGTAAAATTGCAGTGGTTGCTTAAGAAGCACTACAATTGTTTATATAAATAAGCTGCTGTGTAGCCATGGGGGCAACTAGTCAAAGGAGAAAGGGCTCAAGTTACACAGCAGATAGCAGATAAGCTCTGCAGAACATAATGTTATGTTATCCATTACTTATCCTGTGCCATATAGCCATTTTTCTATTTCTGCCATTGCTACTTAGCAGCTTGTTTATATGAACTACTGTATAGTAGTGTTTCTGAAGGAAACAAATCCGTTTTAACAACGCAGGGCAACGCTACATGATATTTCCTTTACTTTAAAACACTTTCATTTTTTGGTGTTACTGTTCCTTTAAGGCTTTGAAAAGTTACATTTACCAAAGCATTGTGTCCTTGGTTACATAGTGAAAACCTGTTGTAAGTGATGGGCAAATTGGCGGCTCGTTTTTGAAGTTTTTTCGACGCGGCAATGGGCGCCGATGACAAAATGGATGCCTGGGTCAAAAACGAGATGCTGGTGAATTTTTGCCAGGCAAAATTTTGCTGTTTCGTGAATTTATGCACCTGAGGGAATTTGCTGTGAATTTGTTGCAGGCGAATAAATTCACCCATCACTGCCTGTTGTTAGGTGCTACAACTGTAATTGTAATAGAGTTATAGTTGAAATGGAAAGTGTTTGGAGAGTGTTAATATTCAGTACTGCTCAGAAAGAGCCCTGAGCACTAACACCTATCTTAAATGTTAGTCTCGGTTCACATGCAAGGATTATCATTCATGCGACTGTAATATCTAAAATAATTAGAAACTAAGGTAAAAATCTCAGCTGAGTTGAATAATTGACATGATCATGAGGTGCTAGCAGGCCAAGGCAAAATCCCATTATCGGTCCACTACATCCACCATATTGCCATTAGCTCTTGAACAGCTAGCCCTCACTGCAGAGCTATTAAAGGAATGGTACTGGTAAAAAAGAGAGAGAGAGACTGTGGGAGATTTGATTTGTTAAAATAAGGGCTCTGTCATTTTTGGAGGATGCTTCATTAGAACATAATTTCTGTGAAAATGTTTCTTTAGCCTATATTTAAAAAAAAAAAAGTTGGTATTTAGGCTGCAGCTTTAAAACTAGATCTGACCACATAAGTCTTGCTGAAAAAATATGTATGTAAACCTTAAATAATCTCCATAGACTGGTTCTCCTTCCAGTAAGGATTAATTGCATCTTAGTTTGGATCAAGTCCAAGGTACTGTTTTATTGTTACAGAGAAAATTAAATTATTTTTAAAAATTTTGGATAAAATGGAGTTTATGGGAGCCTTTCTGTAATTCTGAGATTTCTGGATAATGGGTTTCCAGATAACAGATCCCATGGCTGTATTCTATATTTCATTCATTTACATCATTGTTTTATTATATATATATATATATATATATATATTTATCTTATTAGTATTTGAATCCCCTTCACTTTCCTGCGATATACTTCATATAATGCCTTGAAAGATAGTCTAAATACTAGAGAGAATTTGTTCTAATACTTTGTAACATACACAGCATGCAGTACTCATCCTTTTCTCATGCTGTAAGTCTCCGTATCACCAGCAGATATTAACTTCCCGCCATTTAAATGCACAAGCCTTGTCAAAATACACTGGTATTTGACAGAAATCTAATTGCATTTGTAGAGAAACATAGGGTTTAGGCATTATGCACCAAGCAAGGTACAGTGTGCACGTATATTAAACAATGAATTTCTCTGTTTAGGCTGAAGGATGTTAAAGGAGTTATACCATATAAATCTTTTTTTTAGTTTTACACACCACTGATCCAATAGCAGGATACAATTCAAGCACACAAAATGACTGCTTCGTTGAATAACTAATGCTGGCTCAGGAGTGCGCAAAAGGCTTGCATTTCATTTGGCAGCTTGATATTCTTTCGTGGTCTCACAAAATGTTCAATTAAAGGAAATTATTCTGAAGGATTAATTGCAAATAAAACTTTCAGGGAGTGAATGTATATATATGTATAGTGATGGGCGAATTTATTCGCCAGGGGCGAATTTGCTGCGTTTTTTGACTCGTCGCAACGAAAATGACGCAACGCGCGTCAAAAATTATGCAACGAAAACGTGCCGCGACTCGTTTCGTGAATTTTTTCACCAATTCGCGAATTTCGCTGGAAATTCGCAAATTTTTCATCGAAGCGAAACGGGGTAGATTAGCCCCTCACTTTATATGTACCCTTTGCATCCCTTATATCATTTAGCTATGGCATTTGTGAACATGTAACTTTTTCTTTAGTTTATCTACAATACCGTAAGCTTTACAAATGTTGTTTTCTGTGCTACCATCTACAGTTTCAACACAGTAGCTCTGGGGGCAGTGCAGAAAACATATACTAACCTCATCTCTTTCATGTAGAATTCATTAGTTTGTAGAGCCCCTAATTTAGAGTTATAAGGTGAACCTATAGTAACTGTGTCTGTGCTGCTGCTTTTGGACTACAGAAACCACCCAATTCTTCCACCCACCCCCTGCTCTGGCTGAGGTCACTACCTCAAAGCAAATTAAAAAAAAGAAATCTGTTGTGAGGTGCAGACCATAGCTTTAGGCCTCACCTACCTGCCTCCATAGGGCAGGTGGTAAGTACAGGGCCAGATTGGGCCGGAAGGACACCAGGGGAAAAACCTTGTTGCCCTCCAGGGGAAAAACCTTGTTGCCCTGCCCACCTAGACATGCTCCAGCTCCCCGGCAGGATGCTTGCTTCTCTTGTCCCACCTTAAACTGCCTAGACACTTCAATCCAACTCTGAATGGATTTTGTTACCTAAGTTCTTAGTCACGCTCTAACTTGTGTTTGAATGTTGTGCAAACTAGCAGATGCATAATGAAAACAATAAAGGCATTTTTTTTTTGGTGGGGGGGTAGATGGAGGTCTCTGCACTCCAAAAAAGGAGATCAAAGGCCTGTGGCAATTCTACAACAAAGCCCAGCAATGAAACTGAGGTGGGTTTGCAATAAAATGCAGCAATCTATACAATTAAAGGAATATAGTAAGTTAGCCAAAAATGCAATGCATGAAGGTTGGAGTGACTGGATGTCTAACAGAACAGAACCCAACTTTCTGCTTTAACTCTGAGTTAGTCAGCAACTTTAAGGGGGCTACATGGGACATAATTGTTAAGTGAGTTAACAATTGATTCTTAGCATGCAGCTCAGATTAAAACACAAACAGTTATGATCCATGTGCCCGCCACTTAAAGTCACTGGTTACTGGCTGGTAGCAAAGCAGGAAGTAGTGTCCTGGCTATTATATTATACACTACATCCAGTCACTCCAGCCTTCATACATTACGTTTTTGGCTGACTCAATGTATTAACCTTATTATTTGCACAAAATAAATTTATCCAGCTTTTATTTTTATACTGAACAATTCCTTGAAGCCTAAGCTTGTAGCATACTGGATATTTGAGAATTGTGTTTCTATCCAGGATCGGACTGGGGGGCCTGGGGCCCATCGTGGCTGCTATCCCATGGCCCCCCTCCAGACCCCTCTTTCCTGGGCATCGGGCTGCGGAGAACACCAGTGTAATGCGCAGTCAGTGTGCATGCCCACCGCACACGAAAGGATTGTTTTTGCCATGACCCCCGTGCAAAGGGGGGGTTGCCACAGGAAGAGACAACAGAGCACGGATCTGGCCCGGCAGGTCCAACAAGAGCCTGGGGCCCACTGGGTATTTTCCGACCCTGTTTTCTATCCCTGTAGAAAATTTTTTTGTTAATTATATATTTATTTCAGATTAGAATGTTCTCGGCATTTTTCAAATGCAAAGGCCTGAATCTTTTTAATCCATTGAATAGTTATGGGTAAAACGCCCTAATTATAACCAAACAAGCTGACTGGTGCATTTTTCTCAATTTTTCTATTAAATAATGGAATTATGGGAAAGAAGGGCTTACAAAATCAATGCTGTCTTAATGGAGTTAAATAACTGAAGCAGGAAATTCAATAAAGTTTATCTTGCAGATGATTGTGCACCTACCACAAATGGTACTTTCTGATCAGATAAAGACATTGAGTGGGTTAACTGCCTTGTTTAGTGCAATGTTGAAGACTATTGTTGATGAAATGCCACAACTATCAAAATAATTACATTTGCTTTTATCAGAAACGAGACAGTGCCATGCATTATGCATCGTTTTTTCTGCCAAGTATGATTTCATAAACACATTTAAATTAGAAATACAGGAACAATCACAAAATAATTCCTATCCAAGAAACTAACTTTTTCTCTCTGTCACTATTTCCATAGGTGTCAGTTTTTTCTTTGCAAACTTTCGTTGAAGAACATGCAGAGTAGCAATTAAATTAAATTAAAGTAACAGCTGATTGCAATCCTTTCTTGGATAAAATATCCAAAATGGGCTGCTCGAAAGTCATTGGGATATATAGGGATAGGGGCATTGTACAAAGTGATTTTTGCCTTCTGATATTGTGTAATGTTGTATAAGTAGTGTAGATAAATGCAAGAAAGACATTTTTGGCACTTGTACTGCATACTGCTACTCATAACTATTCCTGTTGAATTTCTGGTTAGTTATGGGTGAATCTATCCCGTTTTGCTTCGCCGAAAAATTAGCAAAACGGCGCGTAGTTTTAGTTCGTTTTCGACGCGTCGCGTTATTTTTGTTGCACGTCTCGTTTTTTCCCACAGCAGAGAATTTTCGCCAGGCGAATTTTCGCTGGTGTTTCACGAATCGCGGGAGTTCGCCGCGAATTCACGTCTGACGAATAAATTCGCCCTTCACTGTTTCCGTCAAGTCTATCTTGGCAAGGATTATAGATATAAAGTTCTTTAAGGCTGAAGATGCCTCCGCCAGTATAAAAAAGGCAGATTGAGAAAAGCCAATGTGCTCCTATCTGCACTTTCTTATAAGTGTAAACACAGGCACTTATAGGTATGCATTTTTTTTTTTTTTGTAACTTAAGATTTTTATTCGGTTTTTTTTTCAGGCATATAAAATAAGCATACAAAAACTTGTGTTTGACATTTTGTATACAATTTTGTAGATTACCTTTTTACATTTACAAATTGTATAGTCATGTAAACTAGTATATAACTGAGACCTGATTTTACATAGTCCTCTAGTCCATCTAGTTGCTGTTAGAATGAAGTTCATAAGCCTCTGATCTTAGGTGGGGATATCTGGGATAGGTTTGCCCACTAAGGTGGTATAGATGTCTGTGGATATCCCTGTGTAATATCTGTGAGAGCAGGTCTTCGACATCTTTCCATAATGCAGATATTTTAGGACATTCCCACATTATATGTTGTAGAGTGCCACTAAGGCCGCAATTTCTCTAACATAGAGGAGAGGTATCTGGGAAAATATGGTTTTGCATAGTTTTATAAATGCTCTCTCTCTGTCTAAGTGGCACTTTTTTTTGCGTTTTCCCAGATCTCTGTCCGTCTTCCATTGAGAGTGTTGTGGATGTTATTGCTTCCCATTTCAACATATAAGAATGTTTGGGAATTGGATCTTCGGGTAAGGCTGTGATGGTTCTGTACAGCATTGAAATCAGAGCCTTTTGAGGGAGTCCTGAGATACAGAGTTTTTCAAATTGTGTGAGAGGAAGGAGGCCTCTGACCAAGTAGGTTTGAGCAAAGTGGGAAATTTGCAAAAATTCAAAAAAGCATTTAGGAGAAACATGGAACTTATTTTGAACCTCTGTAAAAGTCCACTGCTTGAGTGTTAGTGAGTGTTAGTGGGTTTGAGTGTTAGGTCATATATTCTAGACAGACCCAAAGGGCCCCAGTTATTCTGGAACCTTTCTATTAGGCCTGGAGGGAAAGCCGGATTAACTAGAAAAGGAGTGACTAGGGATTGTGGATTTGCTAATCTGTATTTGGATTTGCATTGCTTCCAAATCCTCAGAGTGAAGCCCATTGGAGCTAGAACCGTTGGCAGCCCCCTCTCCTTGATGGTCCAAAGAAGTGAGCTAGGATGTACTGGGGAGATCCAAAGGGTCTCAAGCGTTGCCCCAACCGTTGTGGTCCATCCCGGGATCTGACGCAAGTGGGCTGCCTCATAGTATGCTTGTAAAGCTGGGGTGGCCAGGCCTCCCTGGGATTTGTTAGCTAACAGAACTGATCTTGCTATCCTATGTCTAATTTCCCCCATTCATTTTCTGTATTAATGGGGGAAAGTTACTTTGATAAAGTTGATTGTAAGTTTTAGTTGAATTCAAAGATATTTAAGGGATTGAGTCTTCCATTTGTAGTGGAATTTGGAGGCTAGAGCCTCCTTAACCCCTTGTGGAATATTGAGAGGTAAAATTTCCGATTTATCTACATTTAGTTTGTACCCTGAGTGTCTGCTATATTGTAGCAAAAGGGCATGAAGATTGGGAAGAGAAATAAAGGGGTTTGTTAAGGTAAGTAATATATCGTCGGCAAACAAGGAGACCACAAATTCCTGTTGTTGACTCTTGGGTCCCATTATGTCTCTATGGTTTCTTATTGCAGATGCCAGGGGTTCAATACTCAGGGTGTAAAGCAAGCGGGACAGAGGACATCCTTGCCTAGTGCCGTTGTGTATGTGAATCTCTTAATGGGAGGCCTCTGGTAATTTTAGGGTAGCTGTGGGATTGGAGTATAGGTTTTGAATGGCCATAAGGTAGGGGCCCCCAAAGCCCAAATGTCTAAGTAGGTCAAACATATAATCCCAGTTTAGGCGACCGAACGTCTTTTCTGCGTCTAGGCTAAGCAATATGGTTGGGGTCCTGGACTTATTGACAGCATCAATCAAATCTATTGTTCTGCGAGTATTATCTCCTGCTTGCCTGCCATGTATAAAGCCTACCTGATCTAGATCTA
>CM044446.1:32892787-32904617 GCA_024363595.1 Xenopus borealis
AATCACTCTGCAAAGTGGCAGCATCCTGCAAGGAACCTATAGCTCTGCACAATTTAGTAGTTTAACCATGATAGCGGTAGAGCAGCAAGAGCTTACATTTGCTTCATAAATATCCAAGAATTCTTATTTCATTAGCATGAGACATTATACATATATCTTACAATCCCTTTACATTTTGTTTGTGTAGTTTAAGAAAAAATAGATACATTCTTGAGAATTTACCCCAAGGCTGGATATCTATAACATAGGCATAGGATGTTATACTTATACCAGGCAAGAAGTTGAGACAGGTGTATGGCATCTCCCAAGGGCCAGGAATCTGTGTATATTGCATAAACATCAAACTGTGGGGTTTTAACAGTAACCTGTAAGAAATACCAACATAAAACCATAACTGAGAAAATGTCAGTTTTGCCAACCTCCCACGCAGAGCAATAATTTGCAACAATACCAGAGCCCCCAAAGACTGGGGGTAGTGGCTCCACAGACAGCCCATATCTGTGTTGGGAACGTTCCAGGTGACCATGGGCAGGGAATACAGTCAACCATGAATTCACTTGAGCCTGCTATCCGCGAGCGCGCGGGGGGGGGGGGGGGGGTGAAGGTGTATATAGTATCCATATCCACCTTATATAGAATAAATGTATTCATGCTGCATCATGCGTAGGGGTCGGACCAGGTCTGCCTTGTTTTGCCTTTTCCCAAATTGGAGGGATGTATTTAGGTTGTTGTTGTTTCCGGCCCGTTAGGAGACTTTTGGGATCCAAGGGTGGAAGACCTATATCCTGGAGTAGTTTAGGGCCTTGAGATGGATCTTGTAAAATGTATTGACGGTTCCCTTTGGTCGCAATTAGTTTAAATGGGAAACCCCATCGATAAGTGATGTTATGTTCTCTTAACTTCTGAGTTATTGGTCATAGATCTCTCCTCTTGCTCAGCGTGATCGTGAAATATCATTAAAGATTTGTACCTTATGACCTTGGTGATCATAGTGCGGGTTATTTCTGGTCTTGGCAATGATGCTTTCTTTACTTTCAAAATAGTGTAAGCACACAATGATGTCTCTTGGTGAAGTTATATTGGATGGCCGGGCACCCAGGGCTCTGAGCTCTATCGAAGCGCCATGCTTCCACGCGAAGGTCTGGGTTGATGGCAGAAAAAAGAGATCGTAAGAATGTTCTGATATCTTGCGGACCAATATCCTCTGAGACTCCTCGAATCCTCAAATTCTGTTGCCTTGATCTATTCTCTAGATCAGTGATTCTCAAACTTGGCCCTCCCGCTGTTAAGGAACTACAAGTCCCACAATGCAATGAAGGAGTCTGACAGCCACAGTCAGGCAAATGCATTGTGGGACTTGTAGTTCCTTAACAGCTGGAGGGCCAAGTTTGAGGATCACTGCTCTAGATCCTCTGTATGTGACTGTAGGAGGGAGAGTTCTTCTCTCAAGGTTGAATTATCCTCCTCTAGCTGGTTATCTTTGAGTGCAATACGTACTGAGTCTGTGATCTGGATCCGTCATGTCAGCGCTTGGAAACGCTCATGCTGGGCCGGAGGTTTTTGCAGGTATGGGGACATTGTCCCCGCATGATCTTTTGTGCAGCGTTTCCCCTATGTCGGTGGATTCTCCTTGTATTTAGCCTTTACCCGGTGGTGGAGCGGAAGCTTTTTTTTTCCCCCGTCAGATGCGGAGCTCTCTCTTGCTGTGTCTGCCCTACGTCATGGCACGTATGCGCCCCCTATAGGTATGCATTTTTGTGCTGAAGTCCACTATATGTGTCCCCACATGGCCATGCTGTGTCTGTGAGGGAACTTGTAAGAAGAAATGGATCAACTTGCACCAGCTTTTATTCTCCACCTGGGTTTCTACACAGTATGTGATGGAGGCTTACAGAATATCTGGAATATCTGTAACCAGTGGCTTAAGGAAGTCATGCTTTCAGCTCCCCACACATGCCCACAATTTTAGATAAAAAGGCAGGTCATAAGGTCTGAGAGCCGTGCAGAGGTAGATACAAAGTGAGGGTTTATTTGGCTCATTAAAAAGACAATGAAAGGAGCAGGAAAGCAGAGGTTCAAGGCTAGGGTTGCCACCATCTTGTTTTGCCTGCCTGCCTAGTTATCCAAATTTGGAAAATAGGGAAGAATTCCAAGAGACTAACAGCAAATCCGTATTTCATAGCCCCATCCCTGATGTAATCCGCCCACTCCTGATAATTATCATTGACCACTCTCATTTATCAGCCCCACCACGTCATTAGTCCGCCCCGTTGTGTTACAGTCCCTTCCACCACCAGGCAGGGAAATGTTGCAACCTTAGTCACGACTGGTGGCAGAAAAAGTAAAAAACTCTCTGGGTTCAGGATTAATTACTCAAACAATGTAATTGTAATGCCTTTCGATTATACAACAAAGTTGAACTTGATGACTATACTGCATAAGGAGGCTTGGCTGAAGCAAAAATATACAAGGTAACTTAAAAATATTAAAATTTAATATTATTTAAAAAGACATCTCTGCATGTAATGCCACCACTATATAATTGCATAGCTGCAAGGACATGTAAGTGCCCATCGAGCAAGTCTATCCGGGATTAATGTAAGAAAATACCTTAATTGCAGGCTCCTATATATGGACCAGGATTTCTTTTTAAACTATCACAACTGGCTTTCAGAATTTTATATTCTGCCTTAGAAATTATGCATTATTATAAATAAACCACAAATTGCAATTTATGAACAAGTGGTTCTATCATTGCCTTGCATCTTTAATTGCTATATTTACAGCAATAAAACATCATAGTCTAAAAAGACCAGTTCACAGAGATCACTAGATAATGTAAGCAGTTTAACCCTTGCCCTGCCTAATGAGCAGGGCAAATTAGCTATGGTTTCCACCTTCAGAATTAGTGTACTACACCTAATGTTAATGAACTAATTGTAATGCCATCATATATCCTTTGCCTGTGGCAATCATAAATGACCCTGTTGTCCCTGCAAGAATGTCAACCCAACCCTTCAGCCACAAGCACTTTGTATCAGTTGAAATAGCATATAAACAGTTCTGTACAGTAGGTTACAATAATATGAGCTATATTTAATAAGGCTGCAACACAATAATGGCTTAATTAATATTAACACCCTGCTCTGATATGGAACAAAGGAAGCAACTAGAAAATGGATGGTTAATAATGGAAATTTTAATTAGCTTCTCTGCGTGAGATTAATGAAAATTACCAGTGTGCCCATTTGATCTTTAAAAAATAAAGCGGAGACAAAGTTAGCAATTAGTGTATATCAGGTTATAGCAAAGGTAAGTGAACAAAAAGCTTTATCCCTTAATTTGATACTCGTTAGGACAGAAATTATTGTTCTGGCAATGCTTTTAAATATCTATATTGTGCCAGAGTACAAAGGGTCAGGGTAATTCAAGTTATTCCATAAAGCACCTTCCTGTTTCCTTCTGCAATAAAACTCTGCATTAAAAAGAAAAAGGCACCCCCTAATGCCAGGAAATTAGATGCTAAATCTTGGCTACCTCAATTTTGATATCCTGGTGTGAAGAAGTCAAACCAATGCATTTTCTTTCCTTCTGGTATAAGTGCTTGTTTATTTACAATTGTGGGGAAGGCAGAAAAACTCATTCTACGTGGAATCAAATTTAAAGCACTTGTGTGCTTCTTGCTTTTAATGTAGTGCAGCTTAGAAAAGTAAAGAGGCAAAATGAATCTTCTCTCATTTAAGGTTATAGCTTATTCAGTATTAAAGGTTTAGTAGATTTCTGAAGGTGATGGACCCTGCTTAATTTCATCTAAGCAAAAACAGCCCACAATTAAATACAAATCTCGGATCTGCACAGCATTCCTCTCAAGCAAATGCTAAATGAAAGGCAATTTAAAAATTAAAAGTAAAGTAAAAAGAACTGCATATATGTACTGTATGCACAACATGTACGTATTGTATTGTGCAAGTATCATAATCACCATGAATGAATACTTTATTATGGATACCATTATGGAATTTATAGGTGTTGTCTTCAGCTCTCCTGTAATCAGGGATGCATTGAATCCACTTTTTTTGGATTTGGCCAATTCCCCAATCCTTGGAGAAAGATTCAAACCAAATCCAAACCTTAATTTGCAAATGTAAATAAGGGTCAGGAAGAGAACTGCACATGCAGCATATGACAAACATATTTTTAACTTCCTTGTTTATGTGACATGACCTTTAAGGATTAGGAATAAATTAAAAATGCACTGAACAATGTGCTAAAAATACAAATACCTTGAAAACTTCTAAAAGTCTGAACTGATTTAAATCATTATGATCAGATTAGCACAGCTCCCAATGACTTCTATAGGACCTCGACAACTTTAACTTGAAGTTGAAGTTTTGTGCTGAGGTTTTTAAGTATAGCAAAACCAAAAAAAACGAAATTCAATAGTTACAGTAGTTTCATAGTTGTATTAGGTTGAAAAAAAGTCCATCAAGTTCACCCCCTCCAAATGAAACCCAGCATCCATACACTAACCTCTCCATACACTCACATAAACTATACTGTATATACTTATACACTTACTATATATTTTAGTTTCACAATAACCTTGAATATTATGATTGTCCAAGAAATCATCCAAGATCCAAGATTAACATTAATCGGCCATCACAACATCCAGCAGATCATTCTACAACCTCACTGCCCTCAATTTTCCAAAGAAAATGACCCCAATCACCAAGAATTCCTGTACACTGTTATGTATGTGAGCACAGTCTAAGCTGTGCTACCTTATCCATAGATACAAGGATCACATGATACAATGTCTAGCTAGGACACAAGAAAATGACTGAGGTATAAAAATGTGGAGCTATAGAAACCCTAGTGGTATATCCATTTCTGAACCTTTTTTACAGTAGTTCCTGGTATTTTCTGGAAAATGCCTGTTGGATCAGTCTGGTAAATGCTGTAAAAATGTAAAGTAGTTGAATACGCACGTGCTGAAACATGTTAATTTTTCCAAGCCCAAATTCTGCTCTCCCCAAAAGGAGAAACCAGTAAACGAGTAGAGTATGATAACCATGTTGTATAAAAGTTTAATTAAATGCTCCAACTTTTCAGACTCATCCACAATGATTAAGAATGACTGGGTATTACACTTAGGGGCAGATTTATCATTGGTCAAATTTCAAATTGAAAAAAATTTGAAATTCAACCATGGGAATAGTATGTGAAGTAAAATCCTTCAAATTCAATATTCAAATTGGAAGTATTTTACCGCAATTCGATTGGTCTTCCGTTTCTCCTGCTAAATATCAATCCCCTACTCTCTATGTTGCCTTTGTTGACACATAACCCCTGGTAGCTGCATGCCCCTCTCTCTCCTTTTCTCCATTCTCCTCTTACCTACCATTCATCATCTTTTTTTACAGTCTCTACGAGACTCTGAGATATCCTTATCCCCCCTCCTCTTCAGATCAACCTCCAGTATTTATTTTGCTCTTTACTGAATAATGAGACTTTTTCTGCTAGTACAAAATAAAAATGTTACACTATTTTAACAATAAAATGTGCTACAGGAGGTTGGACTAAATAATTTATCACGGTCTGTGTTAAAACAAGCAATGCATAATGAGTTTGAATAATATGTTTTATATAGAATAGTTCTTTTTGGAATTGTAATATGACCATTTTTCCATAGCCTTGTCTTATTTAAGATGCAATTTATGCTTTGCAGGGATATAAAGTAAATTCGCTGGGGATGCTCTGTAGAATTTTAATATTTTCTTCTTTCATATGATGTCAAGCACCAGTATTTGTAACTAGACTACTTTATCTGGCATCTTTCCTGATGCTTACAAATGTCACACATATATCCTGTAGAGTAATGCTGTATTTGCTTGATGTTCTTTGCCATGTCTTCAGGGTAAAGCCATAATACTCGATCTGACTACTGCTTTCACTGGATTCTAGGTCTGCCTTACATGTTACTTCCACTCCTAATAAAGCCACAGAATTGTATGACTCATCCTCTCAAACTTCATAGGGGAGGTAATATGAAAATGTATTATTTTGTACCATTAATGTGCTTTATAAAGTGTAGGTTTTAGATGGTTTTCAGTGTAAATAACAGGATGGAAAAACGACAGCAATGCTTATTAAAATCATAGTCATCTGTACATTCTTAAGGGTATAAAGGTAGTGTTCTTCTGTCTTTGAGGAATGTTCTGGTTGTGGAATAAATAAAACGTATAAGTATAAATCATGTGCGGAAAACTGCATTTTTACTGTATTACAGTTACTATATATAACAAAATGTCATCGTTGAGCAAAAGTAAGTTATGAGTTTTCAGTGATATATTTTCATTTTCAGCTTGAGAATATGGTTTTCTAAGTTTCTTGCTTGCTTGGGTCCATCCAGTTTTCAGTATGCACTTTCCAATCCCATGTAATACACATTACTATAACATACAGTAGCTTTTAGGTTTCTAAGGCAACAGATGGTTGCTAGATCAAAGCTGAGTGCACATTAGTTACTGTGGGTAACTTCCCCAGGACAAATCTGTAAATAAGCTTTAGTAGTCATATGGTTATTGGTTCAGTGGTTGTTGTGAATAAAGAAGAGCAATGTTTGTTCCAGTCCAGGAGCTTTGGCAGTCTAGTGAATATTCCTGAAAGGGGTTGAATAATGCTATATAAGTGTTTGGTTGCTATGGGTTACTGCTCTGAGGAAAATTTGCCCAGTCTTCATAAATAAGCCTCAATGGAGTGTGTTAAATCCATGGAAATGAGGAAATCCATTTAAGCCGATCTTCCTCCGGTATGTTCTATAATGGCTTTTACCCTTTTGTCACTATTAAAAACATTTAAATGGGTTAGGGAAACAGTAAAAAAAAAATTGAATCCGCCACATATTTGTTTTTGATTCCCAAATATCACAACTTTTTTGGATTTGACACCCAAATACCAAAACAGTTTCAAATTTAAAGTCTGAAAACATGGCTTTTTCGGAAACCCAATGCAATCAGGATATCTTCAGGATGTCTACCATTGACTTCTACATGATCTCGGTAGGTCTGAGTTAGCATACTTTTGTAGCATTGGTGTTCTTGAAACACGGGTCTTTGTGTGTTTTATGAAACCATAGAGTTTTTTTTTTATTTTTAAATATTTATAGTCTATATTTTCTTATGCAAATATCCTTTCTTCTTTCATGATGACATATGGCATGTATCAGTGAAATTAAAAATGTAAAATACATTAAAGTAAATTGAGAAGCAAAAAAATAGGGGTGAGGATGATTGAAAAATACCTTGAGAAAAGTATATGGAAGCAAACCGTGCAAACTGTTTTTTTTTTGAACATCTACACTAACTTCTTAATCAGATGCTCCCTTTCTCATCTCATACAAATGGTTATACAAAAGTTATTATTAAAGATCTTATTCAAAGAGAATGGTTTGTTTAATCTTGACCATAGCCATGTAGCAAAGGAAAAAAGGCTAATAAATATGGCAATGGGTGCAATTTTCCCTTTGAAGCTCATACTCCACATTAGTGTTCTTCAAATGTGTAATAATTTTTAGGAACACCAAAAATGAAAGCGTTTTTAAAGAATGACAATATAATGTAGTATTGCACTTTACTGGTAAAACTGCTTCAGAAACTCTACTATTGTTTATACTGACAAACTGTTGTATATCCAAGGGGGAGGCCATTCAAAACTGAAAAAGGAGAAAAGGCACAGGATACACAGCAGATAAGAAATAAGCTCTGTAGTATACCATGGAATGCTTCAGAATGAATCTGTGTATAGTGTGCTTGAATGGCTGCCCTCATGACTACCCATCACTACCCATGACTTATTAAAGAACAAGGAAATGCAAAAAATGAAAACCCCATTTTTACTTTCTTTAATGAAAAATAAATCTATCTTATCTATATTTGAATTAAATTTCACTGTATGTAGTGACATTTTACTTTCATTTGCTGCTGTGGATATGAATTGTCAGTCCCTAACTGCTGGGAAGGGAAACGATCATACTTATGAACATCAGGGGGAGCCCCCCGCCTTACTTTCCAACATGCAGAACTCCAGCAGCTTGCAGTTGGCGACTGTGTAAAGATTTGTATTGGATTTTATTTTTGGCTATACATCCCCTTTAATGTTACTGGTTGCAGGGACAAAGATCATGGATCCAGATTTAAGCAGATAAACTGGGATTCTATTTTAAGGATTATTTTGCTGCAGGCATTGGTTCAGCGGAGTTTGAGAAAGTTTGTATTAAACAATACAAAAACCAATAAAATCACATTGTTACATGGCAACACAGGACCCAGCACAGTCTGCATATTCAGATTATTAATAAATTTTGCTGTATCGGCAGATATTATTTGACTTGTGCTGTTTTGATAATATATGATGATCCCTAAGCAGCCCGGATCACACTGAGCATGTGAGCAGTCTTGGGGGCAGATTTACTAAATTCACCCAAAAAATATTTGTTTTTCCTCGATATTCGATTAGCATTCGATTTTCGAATGCTGATCGAATAGTTTTAGGCTACCCTTTTATTCGATATTCGATCATTCGATGATCGAATAACGATCGTTTGATCATTTGAATTAGTTATTTGATCATTCGAATAATTCATACGATTCGAACAATCGAAGACTAAGATCGTACGAATCCTATTCGATCAGGACTTAGCCTCAGAAGCCTATGGGAGGTTTCCCATAGGCTTCTATTACAATTCGGTAGGTTCAATCTGGCAAAGTAGGCAGTCGAATAATTAAAAAATGTTAAATCCTTCGATGATCGAATGATCGAATATTCGATCATTCAAATCTATTCGATCATTCGATCGTTCACTATTCAACGATTGAATAAGCCAAATTTGCATATTCGACCAATCAAATTAATCCTACGATTGTTATTCGATCAAATTCGATCGAACTTCAATCTATTCATGTGAATTTAGTAAATCGGCCCCTTGGTCTTGCAAAGATGTTTAACAAGATGACAGCCCCCTGTGTTTAACTTTGAAAGCATAAATTATTTTTTTGATTAGGCTTATGGTGCAGTAAGTTCATGTTAATGTTTAGTATACAAAATACAGTATTTCTAGCCTTATTCTATTTTACACTTTCCTTATCCTTTAATGTAAACTATAGTAGGGTTCCTGAATCAAACACATTAGCTTTACCAATGCAGAGCAACAGTACATCTTAGTGTCATGCCTTTAAAACACTTTAATTTCTTTGGTTCCTTTAACAATAAAATTGTGGGGGGGTTTCCCCGCAATCTCAACAAATATGTGGTTTTCCTATATTTCTAAAAAGCTCTAAAAATTCATGATTTATTATGAAAATCTCTAATGCAAAACTTCACCAGGTAAAAGTTGTTGAGGTGCTATAGAAGTCAGTAGAAGCTGTGCTGGTCTTGTTGGAATGCTTTTAATCAATTTGGACTTGAGGTTTTCGGATGTTTTTGCTAGTAATTGTCAGAAAAGCTAGTATTTTTAGAGTTTTTTTTAGTGCATAGTTCAGCTCTCTTTTGTACTTTTTATAAATTCCATAATATTTGTGATTTTAGTCATGGTTTCAAAAACCACTAAAATGAGATCTTTGATAAATAAGCATTCGAGTGAAAAAACCATGAAAAACTGTAATACAAAAATGTGCCAGATAAAAAAAAGCTATTGAGGTCCTATAGAAGTCAATGGAGCTGTGCTGGTCTTATTGGATTGTTTTTATTCAATTCGGACTTTTAGAAAAAAAAAATTCCGTTTCTTTTTTTTTTTTATTCAGATCTTTTAATTACTTTGATGGCATTCATGATTTTAGAGAAACAGATTTTTATCATCAACTTTTAAAAACCACTAAAACTTGGCCCATGATAAATGGACCTCAAAAAGCCTCCCTTTTTCTAAAATGTCAGTGTTTTAATTACAAATAAAATCTTTATGCATGTCTGCGTCGCAAGTCTACCTTTAAATAGCTTGATACTAATAGGGCATGGTTACCTCTGCCTATAGCCACAGATTCCATGTAAAAAAGGAAGATATATTTGTTTAACCGAGACTATATCCAAGTATACATGCAGAGTTTGTAGCATGATATCTATATTTTTTATAACAATGCATTCCTAAGAGTACAATCATTTAAGAAGCAAAGTTTTCAAAGACACCATTTTCCCTTCCAGCAACATCCCACATAATGTAGCATTCATCATATTTGATACTGTAGGTGCACACAGAGTGTGGTTACTTTTCTATTCAGGGGGTACAGCACTTATGGTCTCTATCCTGAAATATCAACAGAAACTTATAATGAGCTCAAGGCTTTAAAGGTGGAATGATACTCTTGCCAGAACATAGACCTAATTCCACAGTGCCTCCTGCAGTTCACAGTGCACAAAAGGTTTACAACTATTGATGCATTAACGAAATAACTGAGAGGGATCTCAAGTGGTGCATACTGGGCAAGTTGAAAGTGTTGGCAAAATCATAACATCATTTTGTTACTGTACTACACAATAATGCCTTTTAACATTCTCAATACCAGCCCTTAAACATGTGCAAGCTACCTGATGTCAAAGTATGAAGAGCCGGTGTATTATATGTCAGATAAGGAAATAGGCAACTCATAGGAATGTCAACGTGGAGTGTATCATTTATTGTTTCATCCAGCATCCTGACATTTAAAGTAATGAGCCTCTCCTTTATGTCCACCTCTCGCAACAAATATAGGAACAATAGATGTATGAATTTGTCATGCATTGTTTTATAATTATCTCAGCTAATACAAAGTGACAATCTGCCCTTTTCTTTTATATTTGTAAACATGAAGTTTAGTTAATGTACAAATTGTTTAACTGCCAATGGAGCTCAAAGCATATGGAGGTTTATTTATTTCACGGCTTGGCACTTTTGAAATGCTGAGTTAAACAAAAAGCTGTTTTAAAAAGTGAGAACTAAAGTAAATGGGAATGCATATTAAAACAGAAGTGCCTTTGTTATTTTGAGTCACTCTAAGAAGGAAGTTTGCTTTTAGCAACAATGGAATTGAAGGAATCAAATTGTTAATGAAAGTGCTACTGTACCAAGATGTGTTGAAGCAGCTATGCTAATTGCAATTTCCTTTATAAAACCAAAGTATGTTGGTATTTTATGTCAAGCACAGAATCATTATCATAAAATGCTTCTACAAATACAGAAGAACTTATTGACACATCATTCCCTTCAGAGGTGAGAAGGGGCTTGTCTGTGTGTGCCAGATGCTTCAATAAGGTTGGCTCCACCTGTAAATCAGTTTGTAATGAGGAGGCTGTTATTTGCATACAAATAATAAATGGAAAATCAGAGGGAAAATCAAAAAAGACTGAAAGAAAATAATTCTTAGAACAGGTCTAAATTACCAATATAACCATACACCGATGTTTCAGGCCCTGTTGGCCTATTTTCAAGCTTACCAGCTGAAAAAAGGCCAACAGGGCCTGAAACGTTGTTGTATCCAGATCATTGCCATATGTATTGCCATATGTATTGAATAAAGGTTTTCAACATTTACCGGTGCTGTGCTTCAAGTTTTCTACAGTAGATGAATGGAGAGTGGCCATTGACTGCACTTGCAGTGATAACGGAGCTGACCTAATCAAATCTACTTTTGGATAAGGACCCCATACCTGTACCAGTAAGCTATAATACTTCCATAGGTGCAACAGTGACCAAATTATAATAAATTAAGCAGAATTCTTACCTGTGTTACCAAGTAATACCTTAAAGGGATACTGTCATGGGAAAAAAATTTTTTTTTTCAAAATGCATCAGTTAATA
>CM044446.1:32914551-32919551 GCA_024363595.1 Xenopus borealis
GCCTACAAAGACAGAGGAGGCAGACCTATTCACACAATCGCACTATTAGTTCTTAAAAAAACTGTTAAACAAACAAACTGTTAAACAAACAAACTGTTAAACAAACTTACCATCTATGATGTTGATCGAATATCGAAACTAAATAACTTCAATATAAAAGGTGGCGGTGACACTTTAATCATTTAAAAGCAATTGCCGAACAGACAAATTGCACGTCACCAGTACCCCACCTCCCGGGTGTAACTACAACTCTCTCTGCATATCACATCAAAAGACAGCATCGGGAAAAGGCACCCATCTGGATGATTACATTCGGTCCGGTTGTTAAACATAGCCTAATATCCCAAAGGGTATATAAGGGGTACCTGTTTACCAGCTAACAAGAAAACATAATCAAACAATGTATTATGCATCCTTATTGCTAATGGTCAATTCATTTGTTAAAACAAGTAACGAATGAACAAGTCTGCCATTAGTTCAGTCTACATTTAAGTGGGGTGAAATATAAAAGCAGTATAATGACCTGATACATTAACATTGTAATATCATTACCTCAGCAGCACTCTGGCTAATTAGAAAGTTTAAATGTATTGTAAAAACCCAATAAAAGTTTGTGCAATTGCCAAAATGTAAGGTTACCCTGTTCAGAACCAGAAACTATTGTAGACACTCTGCACCTGTTTACCAAAACCATTAAGCGCTTGATTTTTATAACTTCCCCAGGAAAAGTTCCTCTGCAGCTTTTAACAAATACAAAAATCATTGGTGAAACGGAAATTACCAAAATTCCCATTTATGTTATTCAATTTCTCCCTCTGTGGAACACAGGAAGCAAGAATTGTAATTAAGGGACCATTCTGCAAGACAGAGCAGGACTCAAAAGTTGCTCTTAGAATTTAAGCTTCAATCAGCACGCTAATAATGTCTTAATCTTCGGTTATAATTTGTTATTAACCAAACTGGGCAGTAGGGGTTAATTTTCATTGCATTGGCCTCTTGTGATCTGTATCAAGTCTTGGAAGTTCTTAGTACTGTATAGAAAAAATAAAATAGCCTTTTATAAGCCACATGCAAAAGTCAGAATTCAGAAAAGCCATGAATCCTCCCCACTGGCTTTATTAGTGTTCTCTATGGGTGGGGGATATTTGACATGTAGAAGGGACTCAACAGTTACAATCTAACGCTGTTTAGTGTTGGGAACCCAGCTGTGACAAAATGCTTTGAAAGGAGAGATTATTTTCCAAAAATACTGTACCATGTGAACCAACATTAATCTGATCCTGTGACGGTTTAGTGATGCTGGACTGGTGGCGGGGAGACATCCTTCCATAGGCTAATTACGAATGAAAATAGGACTTCAGCCTATGGAAGGATCCCATCGCCCCAGCCCAGGATTAATGCCGGTTTGCTGGGCTGGGGGCTGCTTTGAGGGGAACTATTCTGGTTACAGTACCTACTTGATACTGACATGTTGCTATGATTTTTATAGGAATGTATCGTTATTGGTTTAAGTACACATGACATCAAGGTATACTTCCTTAAACCAAATACCATGGGACAAATACATCTTAAGTACAAATATTAGCTTTTTATAAAAATGGCCCAATGGGAACATTTGTTCTAACAGAAAGTCAAAGTAAAGTATGCACCAAAATGATGATTGAGGTCAACGTGGGCCCTCAGTCCTGTCAGCCACTTTAGCCTAAATATTAAATTTGCCCTTTGTGGTATTCTAATTTTTTTTTACATTGTACTTACTTCTTGTAATCCACTCATTAGGTGATCTTTTCCTTTGAAATTGTAATCCACTCATTAGGTGATCTTTTCCTTTGAAATTGTAATCCACTCATTAGGTGATCTTTTCCTTTGAAACATACCAACTCATAGTTGTTTCTTTTTTATTACACAATCCCACTAGATAAGCCTACAGTGTATGAGTGTACTATGTACAAATACAACTATCTACAGATTAACCCCACTTAACATAGATAACCTTACAGTATGCGAGCATACAAATACAACTCATACTAATACAATACAATCTACAGATGAGGCTCACGTAACATAAGCATTCTTCTGTATATAATTCACGCAACCTCCACATTTTTTCTTGTGAAATACATGATGTTTTAGTGTTCTATGTTCCCTTATTGTTGGCACCAGATGCTCAACTAAGCCTTCTTCATGTATTTGTGAAATAAATTATGGAAGCCAACAGAGGAACTACTATATTGGCATGGTGGAAATCGGATGGAATTACTAGGTCAGTAGCAAAAACAGACACACTACACTACTCTGCAGCTGCACTTGGGTCTAATGTGTTTTGGGTTCCCAGGGAGGCTATACTGTGTATCTATTTTAGGTTAAAGGGGTTGCTCACCTTCAAACAATTAGTTGTTTTCAGATAGACCACCAGAAATAACAACCTTTTCCAATTACATTCTATCTTATATTTGTGATAGTTTTTCTAATATTGAAGTTTAAAGTGGCATTTTTCACCTTCTGAAGCAGTTTTTTTTTTGGGGGGGGGGGGTTGCCAACCCTATAAACTGTTCTAAATTGATACAGTTAGTTGATGCATTTCTTATCTTTGTCTCTGTTGAGCAGAATCTCTGGGTTTCATTACAGGCAGCTGTTAAAATTGATACAATAGTTGCTAATAATCAAGAGATGCTGCTGAGAAATGTATCAACTAAATGTTGCAAAATAAATTGTAACAGTTTAGTCTGCTCCTGAATTACTGAGCTGCCAGATTCAAACACTAGAGACAGGGACATTAAACGTTAAACTTAGATTTTGGAAAAACAGTAAAAAAAAATTAAATAATGGAAAGTAATTGAAAAAAAGTCTTTATTTCTGGAGAACAATCTGAAAACAACTGAAATTAGAAAAGTGTTTTTGGAAGGTGAACAACCCTTTTCAAGGTGTGTGGGATCTACTCTGTAGATCTCCATCACTCTCCAACATAATTTAAACACAATAATAAAGTATTTTTTTTTTGTCATGATGTCAAAAAACTAATTCCCCTCTCCACCTGTGGCCTGTTTACAACAGAGGCATGCTGTTCTAGCTCTTACATATCATACCAGTGAGTGCAGCTCTGATAGATAGAAAAGAATATGAGTCACATGTTGACAGCAAGTACAAAAGATTTGCTGAGCCAGAACAAATCCACAGTGATCTTTGAAAATCCCTAATGACTGTTTTGACTTATAATAAACGTACTCTAATAGTGAAAAATGGATCTTTCCCTTGAATATATTGAAAGATCAGATGATCTGAACATTATAACTGCCTATTTCAAAGGATTATGCTATATATTCTTTAAAAATGCCATTGTAATGGCCAGAACATCAAATGGACCAATAAATATATGTAAAAGAAGTACTTAGCAGACTAAAGCTACCTTCATTATATCACATTAATCTCCTCAGCCGGAATCATTAAAACTTGGCAACCAGCTTTTATTTGCTTTAGAGTCCACCAATTACATCAATTTTCTGTATTAGCAAAAAAAGGAAGACGAGCATTAATTGTAACTACTTCTCTCTCTTACTGAAATATTTGTAAAAGCAGAGGAAAAGGTGTATTTAGATTTTATGACGGCATAAAGCACCCTGGGTGTAGAAACTAGGCCATAATAAGGGACTGTTTTCTTTTCATCCTTTTAACTAATTCAAGCAAAGAACTCTTTAATGTTACCTACTATTAATATTTCTTAATCAGAGCGTAAAGATATCTACATCAATTAAAATTTACATTAAAGCCATGCCCCCATATGTAATAAAAGGCACTAAGTTTGCCCAGGAGCAGTAACCCATATCAACCAATAAGATGTTTGCTTCTAAACAGGTGACCAGTAAAAGCAATATGCTGATTGGTGGCTATGGTTTACTGCTCCTGGGCAAACTTAGTGCCATAGTGTTATGGCTCAGTCAGTCAGTTATACACTGAAGTACATTTATGCAATTTTACAAAATTAACTGGAGGTAAGAACAGATCATTGAAATGAATATGGATTTTAATAGGTACTAAGGTACAGGATTTGCCTTGTTTCAGTCAATCGGAATCTTGATATAAAATACATGTATGGGACCTGTTATCCAGAATGCTGAGGTTCTGGTTTTCTTTTTAGGCTAGTTTTTCTTCCAGTAAGCATAAATGAGTATATCTTTGTTTGGATAAGTTACAAGGAACTGGTTTATTACTGAGCAAAGAGACTCCATTTTATCAAATATAAATAAAAAATGATTCCAAAGGGAGATGCATGCTGTTATTCAGGTGCAGGTCAAAGTACTGCACAGATAAATTTAGAAGAGGGAGAAAGGAGGTTCTCTCCTGTGACTGCACAGTGGGTTGATTGAAACCGACACTACTACTGCTTGCACTAGGTGACAGCCTGCTTGGATTTACTATCACACTGCAGATTCCAGACCGTCAGCAGGGCTGCTGAACTTCTCTCATGGTGGGAGTTGCAGCTCCTGCTGGCAACACAGTTGGAGCCATCCTCTCTGTAGGTAGAGGTAACCTGAGGTGGTGAATATAATGACATAGTGCTGATCTCTTATGGAGTTCTGACTTTGAATATTGCCTTGGGGTGAGACTGGCAAGGCCCTATTTATTTGACAAAATATGAATAAATATCGTGGCCATTTTCACCATTTCTGGCTCGTGGTGTTTCAATACGGTATGTAACAATGGGGTTCAATGGGATAGCTGAAGGGGAAGGGTCAATTAAGGAGTCCCCTTGCCATGTTGCATTTGTCATTTAGAATTTATGGGATTATTTTTTCTGTAATGGAATTTTTTTGTGACTTTTCTTTCTTCAGTTCAGAACTACTAATTCTGTTGGTATAGGTAAATTACTAATGTTCTCACTTGAAATACAGTATATCGGGTGCAAGTTATAGCCCTTGGAGCACAAAGGCAGGTTGAGCTGGTACATCTGAGCGTACTGTAGCTGTATTTGTCACATTAAACTTCAAAAATATCTAACATAC
>CM044446.1:32922051-32925338 GCA_024363595.1 Xenopus borealis
CTGGAAATTCACAAGTTTTTTGTTGAAGCGAAAAGGGATAGATTAGCCCATCACTGTTTTTAACACATGCATGCTGATGTGATGACGTCAGCGTGCAATGGCGCAAAATTTTAAAGAATTTAAAGGGACACTTTTTACTTGCATGAAACTGACTTTGATTCTACGTATGCCCTTCTGATTGACTTTCTGGTTTGACTCCTGCCTGTTATTTGACTCCGATTCTGTCTCACCCCATCTGATTGATTACCTGGTTTGACCTTTTGCCTGCTAACCTAACTATCTGCCTGCCTCGATCCAGCCTGTCTGACTATGAATCTGCCTACTCCTGCTTGTACAGTGACCTTTGGCCTTATTAACTCTTTCTACAGTCGTGCCCCTCTGCCTATCCAGAACCCTTATCTTGCACCTCTCGTTTAAGTCCAGGTGGCATCCAAGTAAGCCAAGGGCTCCTCCCGAGGCCCAAAGGTGGTCACACTACTGAAGCACGAGCCAAGACCAGGGTGCTTGGTGTTTATTCTGGTGTTGGTGCCGACCGTGACATACCCTGACCTTTAGGCAGAACTATGTGATTAGTTATAAGAGCAGTTCTTTGTTTTTCTGTGTTGTGAAGATAATATCTCTATGCTGTATGCTCTCTATGTTGAATACATATAGCCAAGTTTGCGTTTATAGGTAGAGGTATCCTTGCACTAGGGAGTACACAATGGGAGTTTGGGTGCTGTGCTCAATAAAGGAAGATAGCTTTCCTCACTGGGTGGAAAATTAAGTGCAGGAAAATTAGTTGTGTAGCATAAATATCCTAACCTGTATTAAAAAATATCCTTCAGTAAACGGAGGCAAGACCTTATTATGAAATACAAAAATTTATGAAAACAAATGCTATTTGCATTCATCTAATGATGCAAGGTGGCATAGATACAAAGAAAAGGATCATTTATAGATTCTCAGCATCCCTGATATTTCATACACAATTATTTATGTTGTATATGCAGGAAGGATTGAAAGTATCAGAGCTTTTAAGCCTTTACTAGAGTTATTTCCATGCTTAAGTAAAGGCTCAGCTAGGTGAAAAACTGATTAATATGAAATGTATTTCTAAGCTTGAGGGTTAAGGAAATAATAACACTGACCATGTTTTTCTTCTAGCACTCAAAATAGCTACTTACCCATCTGCGTCCCAGGTACTGAGAAATGGTAACAGTGCCGAAGCACTAAATAAGAAAGCATATTAGCCGAGGACGGCAATCTTAAATACTTTATAATGTGATTTTATTAAACATGATCACACCCTGCATGTGAAAGTCTTTTCATTTTGCTTTCCAACGTCCATCAGTCTGGTTTATGGGAATATAAAGAATGATTGCTCTGGCTTCAGGTTATACAGTACTTCTTAGTAATGCAGATCTGAGCATGCTTAAAGGGAAACTGTCATGGGAAAACATGTTTTTTTCAAAACGCATCAGTTAATAGTGCTGCCCCAGTAGACTTCTGCACTGAAATCCATTTCTCAAAAGCGCAAAAAGATTTTTTTATATTTCATTTTGAAATCTGACATGGGGCTAGCCATTTTGTCAATTTCCCAGCTGCCCCAAGTCATGTGACTTGTGCCAGCACTTTAGGAGGGAACTGCTTTCTGGCAGGCTGTTGTTTTTCATTCTCAATGTAACTGAATAGTACGCAGTGGGACATGTGTTCTACTACTGAGTGCTGTTCTTAGATCTACCAGGCAGCTGTTATCTTGTGTTAGGGAGCTGTTATCTGGTTACCTTCTCATTGTTCTTTTGTTAGGCTGCTGGGTGGGGGAAATGGGAGGGGGTGATATCACTCCAACTTGCAGTACAGCAGTAAAGAGTGATTGAAGTTTATCAGAGCACAAGTCACATGACTTGGGGCAGCTGGGAAATTGACAATATGTCTAGCCCCATGTCAGATTTCAAAATGAAATATAAAAAAATCTGTTTGCTCTTTTGAGAAATGGATTTCAATGCAGAATTGTTCTGGAACAGCACTATTAACTGATGCATTTTGGAAAAAATTTTTTTCCCATGACAGGATCCCTTTAAATACTCCACTTTCGCTTTAAGAATATGATATCTTTGAAACTGTACTTGACAAAAACCAGAACAGATTTATTGCATTTTCAGCACTGTTGGATGCGTGCTTTAGAACGTTATAAAATATAAACAGAGATTAAAAAAAGGATTGTTAAGAATTAAATTATTGCGATTTATACTTTGTTCCACTTTGGTTTCTCAAGCAGATCTATTCTGTTAGATATTAAAGCTGTAGTTTCAGGATTTTTCAGCTGCCTTCATTAAAAGTGTTAAAACTCAGAAAACTAAAATCTATTTCTGTAGTAAAGTTTGCTCGTAATTGGCATAGGACAAATCACAACCTTAATGCTATATCCCTGCAGATACTGGGCACAGTCGAATGTACACATCTTTGAATTATAATTTTTTGCTGACAATATGAGCAGATGGAAACACTTTCATAAAAATGAAATATTGCTCTACACTTTTAAAGTAGAAAAACAATTAAATTGAAACACAAGGTGTCAGTCAGACTGAAAATTAAGATATCAAAATGAAAACAGCGGTGGCACATACAGCATTTTGGATCTCAATGGATTGCTTTGTAAATGCAAATTGAAAATGTTCTGTTTTATTCAAACTGAAATTACAACTTTGCAAAAATGCAGAAGTGGATTTCCATATATAATTACTCAATTATTATAACTTGTAATCTACATATAAAAATGTTTTGGTAGACAGGTCCTTCTGTTATTAAATTACACAGATCTGAGTATCATAAAAATGTATTTGTGAAACAAACAATCAACAGACAAAAATTACTTTCTACCATACTTTCTAATCTCATTTGTGGTAAATAATAGAAGTGAAAATACTAAAGCATTACAGATTTGACTGACTACTTGTAGGAAAATCCATGAAATGTGAACTTATGGGAACAAAAAATCAGGATATGGAGTTTTCTTAGTGCAACCTGTGGTTTTCTGGAAAGGGGGCATTTCTGTCATTTGGAAAACCATTTCTTATGGCTAGTAAAAAAAGGGCTATTTGTCCAATTTATATCTGCACAGTAGTCCACAGTTTTCTTTATGGATATACTGTATGCATTAACTTCAAGGAGGGGTAAAGAATCCTCCAATGAGTTTAATAGATATGCAAGTTAATTTATATAGTTGGGATTCCTATATAGTACTCAAGTAGCTTTTAAGCTCTCTGGAGTATTTCTGTTATTACTTTAAGAACTGTTCACTACCA
>CM044446.1:32932408-32948494 GCA_024363595.1 Xenopus borealis
GGGCAGATTTACTAAATTTGTGTGAAGGATTTGAAATTCGATCGAATTTTCAAAAAGATTAGAATACAAATTTTTTAATACTTTTTTGGGCACTTCAAGCATTAAATTAAAAAAAATTGATTAATTTTAATGATTCAAATAAAAATCTATTCGACCATTTGATCGTCGAATTACTTGCGCTTTAAATTTTTATTCAAATCCCTAGTTCGCCAGATTAAACCTACGGAATTGCTGTCTAGCATTTTTAGATCGAATAACAAAAAAATTGATCTAATGGTTAAAATCATTCGATTCCAACGATTTAATCGTTCAATCGAATTTTTCCTATTTGATTGCTCGATCGATCAATTTTTCAAAACGATTCAAATTTGAAGGGTTAAAATTCGACCGAAAGTCGTTTGGTCGCATTAGAGGGTAAATTACCCCTCGAATTCGACCTATAGTAAATATGCCCCTTAGTCTGCACTTTGGAGAATTCTCCATTATTTCTTCATAACCTGGTATTTGATTTCAAAATAGTTTTACATTTGTTGGAATGACTTTCTGACCCTAGCCATTTTGCCATTTATTGGTTATTTAAAAATAATGTTGTACAGCTTGGGAAATAATTTAATTTGAAAGTATAAGGTAGTGACAAAGGTGTCAGGACCATCTTGGGCTATAATTTCAGACTTCATGAATTAGCAACTGAACCTCAGGTTACCCAGCCAATTCCAGTTCAGCAAGTCCCCTAGACATTTAAATTAGCTTATTAACTAATTGTTAAATCATTAAAGGTAGCTGTTGGAAGTTTTTCAATTTTTGTACCTGCTTTTTCTTATTATTTGGGTGTTATTGTGATCTAAATACAGTTGGTCCCCAACTCTGTGGATATTGGGTTTGATGCCTTTTCTTCTGACTGAATAACTGTATACAGTCAGATGTCTCTGTATTTCTTATCACATGATTTAGTGCACTGGTCAGCAAATCTATTCAACCTACAAATGCTTAATTCTGTCTTACATTTTTGGCTATACATATACTTACACAGCCTACAAGTATGAGCCCCAAAACAGTCATGGCATATTCTATCCTTTCACAGCTATGATACAGTGGCATAATCCAAAATTCAGGGACAAAACCCCTCTGGTACAAATTGCTACTTTTAGAGAGTCATGTAAATCTACATATAGAATTCTGCACTCAACACAGTGGGTGAATGTCCCCTTTAAGGTCTGTAACAAGAAAAATCTGATGCAACTACTGTATTGTTTTTCTGTGCCTGTTAATTATCATGTCTCCCATGCAATTTCCCATCATTTTAACAAAAATGTGCTGTGAATAAAATTTGCCCTAAAAACCCACAAGAAAAACATGCATTCACTTCAATGCATTTGGATGGATAACAAATGCCCTTTGACTTTAATGCATTTGGAGTGAGAATACAAATTTTTTACAAATTTTTCAATGGTTCACAAAAGTTTTGGTGAAGTGAAACAGGACAGATTCAGGTACACAATCTTCTGTAATGATAACTAACCCTCCATACTAATACATATTACAATTTCCAAACTGTATGCAGAAAATAGGTACCTAGTAGTGATGGGTGATTCAAGGTGAATTCACGTGATTTGCCACCGGCAAATAAATTCGCGAAACGCCAGAGAAAATTCGCCTGCCAAAATTCGTTGGTGTCACAAAAAAAAGAGTCGAGCACAGATAATTGGGCGATGCACGTCGAAAACGAAGCAACGCGTCGAAATTGATGCAATGCGCGTCAAAAACGTGCCACGACTCGTTTCGCAAATTTTTCGGAAATTCGCTAATTTCGCTGGAAATTTGCTAATTTTTCGGCAAAGCGAAACGGGATAGATTCACCCATCATTAGTACCTAGCTACCAAGCAGATGGTTTCACTAGACAAAAATTTCAAAAATATGCTTTCCCCCTCTGACCTGCCAAACAAGATTATACTGCTTCATATCAAAGGATTAAACTGTGAAATCAAGAAGTGATTTATTTTGCTTTGAACTGTAAAACTAAGGATAGAAAAAAATGTTTATTGTGTAAACTAAGTCAGGCTGCAATTTCACAACTTATATCCCCAACCCCCCTTTTTTGAAAAAGGCTTGCTGAATTAATACCTTACCTTAATTTAAAAGCCAAACTGAATCTTACAAGAGTCATTGTATCTGTGTAATCATGTAAAAGCAATACATTGTTTTATGCAATATAAATGTATTTCTGCTTCTATAAGGCACTCAGCAAAAAGCTATGCCTGATGTGTCATTTTACCTAGAAATAATTGTACCTATTTAATTACATGATCTGCCTATATTCCTGGTAACCAGCAGTGTAATGAAGAATTATCTCTGCTTCAAATGGGTCCTTTCCAGTTACTTGGAATTTCATTCAACTACTTCATCTGGGAGTGCCCTGATTAAATTAGTCAGGGTCAGATACTACTGTTCTTGGTAGTTATCCTAAGATCTTGCAGCCTGATTTTTTTTACTTTCCTCTATTGCATGTCTTATGTGCAGCACCAAGATAATATTAATAATTTCAAAATATAAAATCCTAGAGACAGTAATGAACGTTACAGCTATAACACATGGTGCCTACATGTGGAAAAGTTGAAAACCCCCGTCCCCCAATGAATCTCTAGCTTGATTTTTTTAACTGATTAAAATGAATGCATTGAAATTGTGTCCCATTAAATGGTAATTATGTTAAGGATGAAAATATGCCTCAGTGAGTATTTTACTTTGACTATACTCAGCACATACAGTTTAGGTTATCGGTGTCCAGTCATAATACACATTTCAGGCTTTAAAATAAAGCCTTCAGCAAAGGATTAAATCAAGCGCAATTCACTTTAGGTTTATTGTTGAATTTTACTAGTAATATTGGCAATTGACAGGAACGCAATTGCTTTTTAACTGTTCCTTGCTGGATATGGGCAGGGCAAGGGTTAAATTTGTCATGCATATGACAGTCTGTTGCTAACACTAGGGGGCAGATTTACTAAGGGTCGAATTCGAGGGTTAAAAAACTCTTGAATTGACCATAGGAATTGTTGGGGGATGAAAATCCTTCAAATTCACATATCGAATTCGAAGGATTTTACCAAACGATCGAATAGCGAAAATTCGATCAAACGATGAAATCGTTGGAAACGAACGATTCGAACGATTTTTTCCATTCGATCAAATTTTTTTATTTGATCTAAATTAATGAAAGCCGATTTGGTAGCTTTAATCTGGTGAACTAGGCAGTCGAATAAAAATTTAAAGCTTAAAATTAAAAAAATGTAGTTATTCGACTGTCGAATAGTCAAATATTCAAATAGATTTTTATTCTAATTATTCGAATAATTCAATTGAATTTTCAAAATTCAGTAATCGAAGACGTCTTCAAAAACATTCGAGAATTCAAATCTTTTTGAAAATGTTATCGAATTTGGAATCCTTCATGTGAATCTGATAAATCTGCCCCTAGATATTATGATTATTTACTCATGGGAACCTGCAGGTTTATCCATAAATGCCCATGGTCTGAGCAGAGCAGATTACAACATTATTAAAAAGAACACTGTAAACCCTTTAAATTATGTTTTAGCTTTGGGTTTAGAATCACCTGTGTAATATATGGTGCAGTGGAATTTTTTCTTTGGACTTGCCAAGACTACACTGCTTAGAAATTCAAAATCATATGAAAGTATACATTGTGCAAGGAGCAGAGTTATGGCCTCATGGAGCCAGATGTATAAAAGATCTACAGATCTGACCGTGGCAAATCCAAAAGGGTCTGTACAGGTATGGGACACTGTATCCTCAATGTTCGGAACCTGGGGTTTTGTGGATAACAGAGCTTTCCATAATTTAGATCTTTATACCTTAAGTCTATTAAACCTTACGTTAACCCAATAGGCTGGTTTAGCATCCAATAAGGATTACTTATCAAAAGTCTCAAATACAACAGCAGCCTCTGAAGTCCAAATTATTATAAAAATTAGTTTGCTAATCTTAGTAATATCTTTATCCAAATAACATTCTGATCATGGCAGACCAAAAGCCATATAAAGCAATTTTTCCCCATGTTTCTTTATGAGAGGTTTTCAGGAATGTGTAGATGCATAAGAATATTAAATATTGCTAAATATGTCATTGTTTTTTTTTAATTCCCTGGGGCATATTAAATAAAAATGGTGTACTAAAAGTATACAGCTACTTGAAAAACAACTTTCTTTGCCTTCACTGTTTTTTAAACTTATTAAAGACTTGTTCACATTCAGCCTAAGACAGTAGTATATACTCTACTATCTATACACATTTATACAGTGTCATCAATTGATTAAATTATGTAGAAATGTACTATCCAGAAAGCCCTCCAAAATTTGTAGGAGTTATTCTAAAACTCCTAGCACCTTTACAATCTTCTGCTGTCAGTGGGATGCTGGCCACTGTAGTTTAACTCTGGGAGGGAAGAAGCATATGTCTGCTTGATGTATAGATGTGCATATTATTGGAGAACATATTAAAACTTGCATTATGAAGTTTTAAATTTAGCATGAGGAATAGAATATTTTGACATTAAAAACAAGGTTCTCTTCAGTGATCCAACTCTATAAGCACAAGTTAATCACATACAAAAATATAACCAATATACAGGGAGAATTGTGTCTAGAAAGCTATTCTGACACACAATCTTAATTTTATATAATTGTCCATCTCCTTCTGTCATAACCTACACTTCAGTGCACTGACCTACTATTAAGTTTTATCGCTGACAAAGGGTGATTTTGCTAATTTTTTTCCACAGGCCTACAAACTGGATCCGCTTCAATGTTAAGCATTTGCCCCTGTGACAAATTCACAATAATATGTGTTCTCTCAGGACCGTCTCTTGAAAATGGAATGTAAATGAGGAATGATTGGCTGTTGTATTTCAATCTTGCTGGCACAAAAATAATAGATTTGGGGATTTGCATAAAGCTTCATTCCAAAAAATGTAATAATTTTGACAGTAAATCATTGTAATTGACACTCCAAAGTGAATCAGTATTATTATGGACTAATTATGGGAGCCTGAGATTCATAAGCAAAGTGCATTTTAAAACAAGTTGAAATCAATGATCTTGGAGAACCGTGTCAAAATTCTGGACAAAGCTGAGGAAAATAAGACACAAAAATTACCTTCTATTTATGTATTTATTTATTTATGTATTTATTTCTATTGCTTGGAAAATGTGTTTGTATAAGTATTACATATAATCTGACGATGCAACCAGTTTAAAAATAAAGCATTAATTGGGCATAGCAGTTGCAACAAACATTACTTTCAAGATGTTATAATACCATGCAGAAGTCTTAAACATGACTCTTCTATGCATGTGACTGCCCTTGGTGGTGCAAGGGATATGTGGGAAAAAGAATGAAGATGGATGTATGGCACTGAGCAGGAAAATTCCCTGGGACCAGTGCATTTATATATATATATATATATATATATATATATATATATATATATATTCATTTTGCATTTAAGTGTGAGCAACAAGGTACTTTTGCAGACAAGACACTGAGGCAGAACATTCAAAAGAAGAACCTGCATATGATGTATGACATCATCAGGATCATCAATGATCCTGACATAGGAGCTAAGCCATATAAGAGATCATTGCAATATGTTAGCTGAACCATGGTCTTGCTATAACATTTGGCTCATTCTGGATTCACCAATGTATCACATGCAATTCACTGCTAAGATATACATAAGTGTTCAGCCTAGTCACCAATCTTTCTTAAGAAAGCTAATCAATAACCAAAACTTTATAACTCAAAGGAAGGGGAGACAAGAGGCTGGGGAGAGGGGGGTATAACTGAGGAAGAGGGTATGCTCAACTGCTTTAGTTACTCCTAAGTATGGTGCCTGAATCTGAGGACTTGCCCATTAACCATATACAGATGCAGCCACTGGGATTTGTGAGTTAAAAGCTTCATGACCCGGGGTTAATTGAAGAAACTGTGTTATCTAAAGTTATCTTAACTCATTTAATGCATTTAACCTTTTCATTAGCATACCAAAGCACCATTGTTTTCAATGGTGAACTCTTTAATTGGATGGGATGCTGTGACACAATATTCTGTGCTAAGTGGGATAAATGGGATAGATGAGAAGTTTTTCTGTGTCAAATGCACAATGCTTCATCTGTAGTTGTTGGGTAAGGGCTCCCGTCCGGTTACAAGTTTTTGATAAAGTCAGAGTCTACTAGTGTTACCCATGGTAACTTGTATATCAAACATTGAACAGTTTCAATCAGTACCAACTTGCCTCCAAGAGGACTGACTCTAGTGAAGCATAGTTCCTGCTCCTTTTCCCCAGTCCCCATTCAAAGCTAACTACTTTTCCCTAAGAACTCCCAGCCTATCAAGTTTCCCTCTTTCATTGCCAAATACCCTCTTTAACCTTCCTCTGGGACTCGCAGTCAAGATACACACACCCCCACCACTTTCTGTGACAGGAAAAAATTAAATATCACCCCATTCTGAGCAGGGAAGGGGTTGAATTCTGGAAGCTGCAGGTATTCTCAATGGCTGGAAGGAACGGAGGATGTAAGATTACACCAGACAGTTTGACTCCACCCCCCAAATACTATATAATTCTACTGAAGGCATTGCAATAAGGAATTCTATCACATACTGTTAGTAAAACAATGCTATTCTTTCAGTTTAATGAATAAATCAGCATTTTCAGAGTTTGCAAGGAATATTAACTTAAAGCTTGCTGCATTGTTGGCAGTACCATCTTGTACCTTCCCTATGATTTGTTCTCATTAATGATTATAAAGAAATCATTAAACCAAACTCTAACTTTGATTCCTCATTTAATGTGTGAAGAGTAATCCTATTTGAATTGTAAGATGAATTTTAACATCCCAGGAATTAGCAATACGATTAGAAATCATCCTGTTGGCTTCTTACTCATTTCCCCCTATGGATTACATGCCGTTTTCAATCATTATTATTCCTTCACACCTTCCGTTCTAAGCCAGAGACCTACATTGTACTGATCACAGCTTGGCAGTAATATTAAAAAAAAAAGTCTGCCTTTTAATGTGTTTTGGTTAATGATATGCAGCAACTATTTTAATTGATATGAAAAATGTAAGACTGGATTTTATTCACAATTTGATGTTACTGCACTGAGACATATGACACTTGTATCAAAATATTTTTGCATATTTTATGGTCTATGCATATACCAGACTGTCAATTGCACCTGCATAAATACAAAAATAGAAAGAATTTGTTGCTGTTTTGATAAGTAAACTGTGATTACAAGAATTGTTTCCTTAGTATTAGGTATTAAGGCTACAGGTAACGGTACCTTGGGCAAATGAGCTCTGAGATTTAGAACATGGTTGCAGTTGTAATGAAGGCTAGAAAAAACTATCCAGGCTAAACATAAACCAGTTTTAACAGTGCAGGGCACCACTATAGTATTTTGTCTTTGAATTTACTGTTCCTTTAAAGGAACAGTAACACCAAAAAAATTGTGTTTCAAAGGAATAACAATATAAAATACTGCTGCCCTCGTAAAACTGGTGTGTTTGCTACAGAAATACAACTATAGTTTATATAAACAAGCTGTTGTGTAGCCATACACAGGATACAAAGTAGCTTGCAGATTGGGATGCACTGAATCCTTTGTGAAATATTCTGCCAAATACTGAACCGACTCTGAATCCTAATTTGCATATGCATATGAGAGCCAGGAAAGGAAAAAAGTGTGAATATTTTCTCCACTTCCTTGTTTTGCGATCAAAAGTCACATGATTTCCCTCCCAGCACATAATTTACATATGCAAATTGGGATTCGGTTCAGCCAGACACAAATCTGCTAAAATTTGTCTGAATCCCGAACCAAATCCTGGATTTGGTGCATCCCTAATTGTAAATAAGTTCTGACGAATCCATTTGTATACTACAGAGTAGAGTCCTGCGTGGGTCCATTTTTTGGGACCGTACCCGACCCATACCCACAACCCGCAACCCGGACCCGCGACCCGCATTCTTACCCGCTTGGACACGTACCCGCAACCCGGACCCGCATCAAGAATCAGGAAGTGCTGTCATTGTAAACCGGAAGTGACATCATTGGAAGTAGCCGCGATCAGAAAAAAAGGAGTAAAACAGGAAGTGCTGTCATTGTAAACCGGATGTGACATCATCAGTAGTAGAAATGCTCAGAAAAAGGAGTAAAAATCCCTATATCGAGGATCCGCGACCCAACCCTCAACCCGCAAACCTGCAGAACCACTGGCCCGCTTCTATACCCGCACCCAGAAATTCTACGAGCAACCCGCAGGGTACAGCGGGATTTTGCAGGTAATCCGAGTGTACCCAACCCGCTGCAGGACTCTACTACAGAGCTTATATATTATCTGCTTTGTATCCTGTGTCTTTTCTTCTACTTTTCAGCTTTTAATGGCTGCCCCTATGGCTACAGAGTAGCTTGCTTATATAAAGTATAGTAATCTTTCCGAAACAAATACACCAGTCATGCCTGTGCAGCTCAATGCTACATTATAATTTCATTACTTCAAACCACTTTTATTTTTTGGTGTTACTGTTCCTTTAAGGCACATAGTGAAATGCTCTGCATGCAAAGGAACCTTATTTTTAAAAGGAAACACACTATAAAATTGTGTTGGCCTGCATTGGCAAAACTTTTTTGCTTCAGAAAAGAACTATAGTTTATTTAAGCAAGCTGCTTTGCAGCCATGGGGGCAGCCATTCAAGTACAAGAGACACAGTAGACAGTTAAGTTTTGAAGAATCCCATTGTATACTACAGAGCGTATCTGTTATCTGCTGTGTATCCTGTACCTTTTCTCATTTTTCAGCTTTTAAATGGCCCCCCATGGCTACACAGCAGCTTGTTTATGTAAACTATAGCTGGGTTTTTTAAGCAAACACCAGTTTTACCAGTGCAGCACAGCAGCCCGATTGAGATCAAATTCTCAAGTAGCACCAGGGCACAGAATACAGTAGCTCTGCAACAGGGTCTAGAATAAGTGCTAAATGCCATTTTGCTTGATCCTTCTTTTCTCAATCTTTGTATGATTATATCTGGAGAAATCTTTACAGCAATAAATGGAAAAGTTCGTATTGAACAATAGCCAGGCTCATTCGCAATCGGTAAACAGAAACTAAATAAATAACCTCTCACAGCATAGCAGTGCACAAATGAGCAATCAATGTTAATGTGTTATAAACCTTTGGAAAACAAAGCCACCACACAGACAATAAAATATATACATGTTTTCCAGACACATAACAAATACACTTGGAATTTCATTTCCCTTTTATTAGGTGCATCTTCAAAAACCTAATATTGCTAAACTAGGATAATATAAACAATCATGTTTGTGGCATTATATGAATTGCTAGAATTTATAAACTAAATTCCCTTGGTTCAAAATATTCCAGCTCAATCTAATTTGTTCTCTGTGTTAGACTATGCAGCTGGGGATGATTGTGGAAATATTGCTTTGTGTTGGCATTTGAGGAAATAATGTAGTTATGTGTTTGACAGTCTGTGATAATTATTGGTGCACAAATAATATCTGTAATCCGCAAAGATTTTTTACTTTCATTTTATATTTTTTACTTGTGAACTTTTTTTTTTTTAATACTGGAAAAAGTTCTGAAAGATTATTAACTTTGTCCTGTTAGCAGTGCAGAAAATGTACCTTATACAGAGCAAAACAGACTCTTGTAATCTAGTTTTGGAAGTCTATTGGTCAAGGAAATACGCACTATGTCAGAATGTGGCCTTTAGATAATGCAGCAGTATTTCAGATTTTTAGAGGGTTTTCGACTAGGAAGGACTCTGTGTCTGTGTCTTTAAGGTTAAATCTAAAGATGAAGGGACTCAAGCTTGAAACAAGAAGTTAAAAAAAAAGGTTTAAGGCAAAAGGATTCAGAGTCACTGGATTAAAAGACTGCTCCACTGAGCTGAGGAGGTGTACATAAACAGATCAGATTGATGGGAGATGAAATGGAAGATTGAGCAAGACTCTGTAGGTGATTCAGACCTTCATGTGAGAAGGAACTATAAGATATAAGATAAGGAGAGCAGTATCTTTAAAAGAGAAGTGCAAGCTAAAAATCGTATTTCTCATGCCATTTTATTGGGACAAAGCCTTTATATTTTCGATTGTCTGCTAAAGTTTCAGTTATTCATGGAGTGTCTAAATCCTTTATCTGGAAAACTTAACAGTTCGCACATAGATAGAATAGTTCTATATGGCATAAAACCCTTCATGTAATTTCCAGCCGGCAGGGGTTCAATGTGAGGATATCTTTGTGCAAGATACATTTTTATTAGTAAGTCAAAATGAATTCACTGTCAACTTCGTAAAAGTGACAAAGACGCAGACACCACCTGTGAATCTGGAGACCTACTAAATGTGTTAAGGTCCGTCTGGACCATCAGTGGCCTATACCAGTTAATCCAGTTGAATCAATTGCAGACAAGTCTATAAGTAGGTCATTGGGACATTAAGGGGAGGCTTTATCAACATCATAATTTGAATTTTTACAAACAACTAACAAATTCAAATTATATTTTAAAAACTTGAATGTCGATATTTTATTAAGCACAAAAAAAAACTTGAAAAACTTAAATGTAAAACATCAGCATCTAAAAGCTTGTGAGTTCATGTAGATGTTAATGGGAGCAATATTCAAGCTACAGTATTTTTGTAATTCAAGTTTTTTGAGCTTGTAAACTCACAAATTCCAATTTTACAATTATAATTCAATAGAGGTTTTTATATGCAGATTTGTTAATAAATAAACACCCATTCAATTTTTTGTGAGTTTATTCAGAGTAGAATTAAAAATAACTCTGAAACCTCACAAGTTCAGATTTTGATAAATGCGCTCATAGATTCCCCCTGCTAGTACAGCCTCCAATTTCTGTACAAAGGCTATCAACCAACAGAATATTGCCTGCAACTTGGTTCCAATTAAAAGTAATGTTTCTGGTAGGGTTTTGGGGGCAGGTGCTAAGTATTATTTATGCATCCATCAAATATCAGAATTTTGGGTGAGGTATTGCTAAGATAACATATTGATACTGTAAACAATATCTTTCTAGCTGTTAATATTCGCTGCAATGGTGGTTTAAATTCTTGAAGCAAGATGATTGAGCGACCTAGAGAAGAAATTAATTCTACTACATTTTACACCCAGAGCACAAAATTGAATTAGCAATACTTATTTCTGTTGATGGGTGAATTTATTCGCCAGGCGCAAATTCTCGGCGAATTCCTGTGATTCGACGCTGGCGAATAAATTAACGAAATGCCAGCATAAATTCGATTGCCTCAAAAAAAAAAAGATGCGCTTAAAAAAAAAACCGCTACGCGCTTCAAAAACATGACATGACTCATTTCGCAAATTTTTTGCCAATTTGCGAATTTCGCTGGAAATTTGCGAATATTTCGGTGAAGCAAAATGGGATAGGTTCACCCATCACTAATTATTTCAATTGCAATTACAGTTACAAATACTGTTAAAACCACATTATCCTTAAAAACAATGTAAGAATTCTTACTTTTGTGAAAAATGGAATGAAAAAATGGGATTTTAAGAAACCATATAATGTCATGATGTGTGTAGTTGCCTTGGAAGTTTTTTAACTGCTCTTTTGGAAGGAAGAACCTCTTTGTGTCCCATTATGTTTTGCTTACACCCATTTACAAGTCAACCATTATCAAAAGAGTTGGCCTCTTTGGTATTCATTTTAACAGACACTTGTTTTTGTATTAAATGAACTTATTAGCAAGTGATTGAATATTCTATTTTTATTTAGATTATCAATGTCTTAAGTTTACATTTCCTAAGATACTGTACCACTGTCTCAACTTGGATGACAACTACATGTTTTATTGAATCCCATAATGCTACCTTTAGAAGTAGCTTGCAGGGAAAATGGTATTGCATCATTAAAGAAGTCCAGAATACAAGAGTCCTGAACACAAAAAGATAGGTGTGGATGAGATACTGAAACATGCCCCTTTCAAATCTAGCCAGATATAAATCTGAAGAAAAAAAAATAGAGCTGCTGAGTTGGAGGTGCCCCACTTCTATTATTAATTAAAATGTGGCCTGCTATGTAATTCTAGGTTTTCTAATAGACTATTTAGGGATAATTGTAAGTACTGCTTGCCCAATTAATAAGATAAATTAAATCTTTATAGAAAAAAACTTTACAGTTTAAAGCAGTGGTATAACGCTGAAAATTTATGAAAACTTGATTTTATTTTTTAGATATTACTTTACCTTTAACTGTCCTTTGTAATATTGTATAAATAATGCGATGGGCACTAATAAAAGCAAAAAGAAGCTGAGCAATCACTTAAACTGTTATACACACTGGAAAATTGGATTACAGAAAGGAGGATAATTTGGGAAAATCTTAAGTAGTGTCTCAAGCTGAAAACTTTTTTTTAACATTTTTCAATGAGATTTATTTCCCAAGGATAATGGTTCTTTCAAACTTTCTTAAAATAGTCACAGTAGACACTGGGAACTGAAATGGCATATATTACTATACCAGTGTCGGTTTTCATTGACACTTTTCTCAGAAACAAAGTGGTGTTGCAAAGTCTGCAATAACACATTAATGCACATTTTGCTTCAGGAGAAACATATCTAGAACCTGTATCAATAAAAAAAAATATTTTAAAATCAAACATCGCTTCCAAAATATACAACTAGGCATGAATGGCTGTGAAAATAACACAATGTGGCATATTTATTAATGGCTTGGAAATACAATAAATATAACAATTTTATAAAAATGCCCCAAAGAGTGCATATAAAAATGAATGGATAATCTTTAATCCTTATAAACAGATTTATTCTTATCTTCAGTCCATGGCAAACAGATCTCCTTTGGGTACATTGCCCACTGCTTTTACTCCAAGTTATTCCAAAATTGTAGTATCCAAAATCTCCCCATTTACGTCCCTCTGCTTTCCATAATGGGTGGTGCACAGATTCTCTGGAAAGCAGAAGGACTTCAAGTCCCAGAATTCATCATTTGGAACAATGGAACAGGATAAGGGTGTGTTTTGGAATAGAAACAAAAGAATAATGGTTTAATCCACAAAAAAGGACTGGGACACAGAATTTAGTGACCGTGTAGTAAATATTATAGCATGATAGAGAGACCTCTAGTGACCAAACAGTGGTAAAACTACAAATTCAAAAAATGTTCTCTATAACTATGCATTTGAAAAAACTATTTTTATAGCATCATATTAAAAATCCACAAGAAACCACACAAGACGCCTAATGCATTTCATGCTTACCTGGTCATAGGCAATCCTAAATGGAACACATGTTTCCATACATATATATACTTTTACACATGTACCCACCCACCCATTTTAAGAATTAAGCAATTAAGCAGGACCCATTTTGCATAAATAGCTCATTAGAGTCTTCTCTACTGTAGGCCTTCTGTACTGTAGGCCTGCTTAAATGAACACTGTTCACCATTTCCTGACCAAAGTATACAATTTATCACACAAAGCTAATGATGGGCGAATTCGCGCGATTCGCCGCTGGCGAATAAATTCGAGAAACGCCAGCGAAATTTCGCCTGGCGAGAAAAAGCGACGTGACGAAAACGACACAACGTGCGTCAAAAGCATGTCGCGACTCGTTAAGTGAATTTTTCGCCAATTCGCGAATTTCTCTGGAAATTTGCTAATTTTTCGGCGAAGCAAAACTGGGGAGATTCACCCATCACTACACAAAGCAATTAACATAAAATAACCCGGGTTCCTGCCATATTCCCATCTGCTTTTGCGAACGTAATGGACCCCCTCTGCTCAAACCTACTAATACTGCTAACCTCTTAAACCTTATTCAAATTCCTACTCTCCCTTCTGCTCATCTCCACTTCTCCTGTGCACTTCTTCATACTGGCTCTGTTACTAACAAATCTACTTTGATTCATGATCATGCTCTAGGTCTTTTCAGCTCTTTGCCCTTATTGAGACCTGGCTCTCTCAGAATGGCAATGCTATAGAGGCAGCTATCTCTGATGGTGGACTCTCATTCTCTCATACCCCCCGCACTACTGGCCATGGGGGAGGAGTATGCATTTTGCTCTCCCCTCACTGCCGCTATAAACTAATCTCGACACCACCTTCCTTCTTGTTTCATTATTTTGAAGTGCATGCACTTCAACTGTTGGCTTGATCTTGGCTCTCTTTTTTCCTATGCTCTGGGTGACTTCCGTTGTCACATTGATAACCCCTCCCAGTCCTGGCCATCACATTTTCTCCATTTAGCCACCTCGTTTGATCTCCAGCAGTGGACGAATACACCTACCCAATGGTCAATGTCTAGATCTTGTCTTTACACAAACCTAAAACTTTCCCCATTTAACATTGATCCTTTTCCCCTCTCTGATCACCATCTTATCTCTTTTTCTATCTCACACACTCCCTCCCCTCTGCTAAGCCTCAACCAAAAAGTCTGGTTCGTAACACTCGTGCTGTTGATGTAACTGCTGTATCTGACTCAGTTCTAGCTTCTCCTCCATGACTACAGCTTCTGATCCTGATTCACTGTTAAATACCTCCGTTCTGTCTGCTGCTATCAACACACTCCTCATGTCCCTGTACAGCCACAACAAAGTCGAGCCTGCAATCTCCATCCCTGGATGAATGGCCAGACACAATTTCTTTGGTCCTGAACGTGAGTGGCAGAGCACATGTGGAGGAAATCCCATGCAAAAGCTGACTTCCTCCACTATAAATTTATCATGGCCAGCACTACAATAAACAATAAAAATCAATATTCAACTCGCTACTTCATCCTTCTACAAATGATACACTTACACCTGACCATATCCCCCAGGACTTTGCTGGCTTCTTTGAAAGAAAAGTTGACTCTATACACAAACGATTTTCCCACCCCTCAGATATTAACACTCTTGTTGCCCCTAAAACTTCTATTTCCATTTTCAACTCTTTTGATTTTATATCTAAGCCTGTAGTCTCCAAACTAGTCCTATCATTTCCATCAACAACTTGATCCTATCCCATCACCTCTACTAAAACAGTGTGCTCCTGTCCTTTCTCCAGTACTTACTCATATATTCAATTCCTCACTAACTTCTGCTACAGGCCTGTGTCAAGCCCAACCTGAAAAAGGCTACACTGGACCCATCCCGTTTGTTTAACTACCATACTGTCTCTCTAACCGCTAAACTCTAAATTTCTGGAACATCTCGTCTTCTCCTGTATTACTAATTTTCTCAGCACCAATAATCTGCTTGACCCTATGCAGTCTGGCTTTCAACCTGCACACTCAACTTAGACTACCTTATGTAGAGTGGCAAATGATCTCCAGACTGCTAAGGCCAAAGGGCATTACTCTATTCTTATTCTCGTGGACTTATCCTCTGCTTTTGATACTGTTTCCATTCCATTCTGTTCTGATGCAAGTTCTCCATTCAGTTGGTATTCGTGATCAAGTTGCAGCCTGGTTCTCTTCCTTCCTTTCTGACTGCTCCATCTTTGTTACTTTTGCAAACAAATCCTCTTCTCCTGTTAACCTTAATGTGGAGGTGCCTCAGGGTTCTGCACTTGATCCTCTGTTGTTCTCTCTCTTGGACACCCCCTCACTAACCACTGACATTCAAACCCAGATAGCAGACTGCTTAGTAGCTATCTCTTATTGGATGAACCACCATCTCAAGCTCAACTTGGCCAAGACTGAGCTCATGGTCTTTCCACCCATACTGAGCCCTTCTCTACCTTTCACCATTACTATTGATGATATGACCATGAACATGGTTAACTCGGCACGCTGCTTAGGGGTCATCTTTGACTTGTCTTTCTCCTTCTCCATTCATATTAATAACACTGCCAAAACCTGTCATTTCTGAAATAGATATGTTTCACAAACAGCCAAAACACTAATCCATACCCACATTTTATCCTGTTTAGACTTCTGCAATCTCCTCCTAACTGGTCTTCCTGACTCCTATCTCTCTCCCCTCCAATCAATCTT
>CM044446.1:32958064-32971177 GCA_024363595.1 Xenopus borealis
TGGTAAAATGTCAGGTTCCTGTGCTGTACAAAAATGAGACAAAGATAAATCATTACAGAAATTTTTCCACCTTTAATGTGACCTATAAACTGTACCACTCAATTGAAAAACAAACTGAAATACTTTAGGTGGAGGAAAGAAAACAAAAAAAACTAAAATAATTTGGTTGCATATGTGTGCACACCCTTAAATTAATACTTTGTTGAAGCACCTTTTGATTTTATTACAGCACTCAGTCTTTTTGGGTATGAGTCTATCAGCATGGCACATTTTGGTACAGTTTATAGGTCACATTAAAGGTTAGAAGGTTAGGTTACAACTGTAAATCTACGACACATGTAAAACAGCATTCCAAAGAATTTTACAAATTTGTTACAAACAAATAAATAAAATAAATACACACTGGAAGTTTGGTACCAAAGAAAATCTTTGTTCATTTTAGAATTTAATAAGAATTTCAGTAATATAATAAGCTAATTAGTTTTAAGGTGTTCAAAACCCAGAACGATGTGTAGAACATTGCCTTACCATAGGGGAATGCCTTTAATCTTCTGCAGAGCTTTGATAAGTTACACAAAATAGGTTTATCTCAGAAGACTGGTAATGATTGATATGCAATTGCAGAAGCTCCTCTGCGCTCTATGGGCTAAGAGAATCTAATAAACACAGGTCAGGCATTTCTCATATTGCATTTCTCTCATGACATATACCTCTAAATGGATTTATATGCATTTGGTGTTAATTATATCAGATACTGAAATGACAGTTGTAAGCCTTCTTTTTGCTTGGTTGGTTTCACCACCAGTGTACAGTGTACATGAAAAAGGAATGAGTACTATATGTAACAGGCAGCTTGTCATAGGGAATATGTAACATGCATAGATACAGGAAGTGCAACCAAAGCTGCTGTTCCTTTATACTTTCTTTCTAACCTTTGCTGTGTCCTAAAAGGACATGTGCTGACAAAACGTGGTGTAAATGCTGTGCTGGTATTTTTTGATAACATGCCTTTGAGATATAAGATGCAAAATCAAGTTATACACTACCAAATTGAATTCATGAATTCAATGAAGATTGCACAATTCAGAATAGCTAGTAAGAAAACACATTTTATGAATAAAAAGCTGAATAGCAAAAAATATGCCAATATGCTTATTTAACTCTTCATTTTTTAGTGCAATACAAGATCTGCTCACATAGAATGTACTAAATTGGTCATAATGCTATTTTTCTTCAACAGAGTATAGAAAAGCTGTATTTTTGTTTTTAGATGGTGGACATCAGTTCTCGAATTAAGCTAATTGAAGCAAATAGTAAAAATAAGAAAAGCAAACAACAACAAAAAAAGAACAAATTGTCCCACCAGGGATTCACCAGCGGGAAGCAGTGGAAAGATTTGTCAGCAGGGGGATATTTCAAACAACTGGTCTTTTGTACTCAAAACTGGGAGACAAGAAGCAACAGATCTCCCGCTGTCTCATTTCAGATATTCTGAATGACTTGTGGCCTAATTAATTAACCGACACAAACAGAACTGAGACATTAGCTCTGCAGCACTAGGTGAGACGAGAATTCAAAGCTGGCTCTGACAGTAAAGTTAGACCATGTTTAAAAAGGGACAGTGTTTAATTACATGCCGCAGGCAAGAATCCTCCCTTAGTTATTCGAGTTACTGTGCATGCTATCCAAAAGAAAGCTGTTTGCGTATATATTTGTAGAGCTGTAACAGTGTAAAGACATTTACAATGCCCAGTTTTAAAGGGGACCTTTCACTGAGATATCAGAAGCTGTATAAATAAAGTCCTTTTCAAATTAAACATGAAGCCCAAATAATTTTTTTAATGAAAACATCCATATCTGTCATAAATGTGTTTGAATATCTCAGCCGTAGGCATAGAGGTGGGGCAGGAAATTATTTAAAATTTCCATTCTGCCTTTCCTAGGTGTTGCTCCATGCCCCACGAGTTTTATTAAACAAATAGGCCATATTGCCAAGTATGTGCCTCTGGAACAGTAATCCCCAATCAGTGGCTTGTGAGCAACATGTTGACTCCAACCCCTTGGATGTTCGTCCCAGTTGCCTCAAAGCAAATGCTTATTTTTTTTAAATTCTGGCTTGAAGGCACGTTTTGGTGCATAAAATACATATTTTCTGCCAAATAGCATTTCCTGTAATCTGCCAGTCTACGTAGGCTCTACAAGTAGTCGCACAGCCCTTATGAGGAACTTTTTCATGTTGCTTTCCAACTTTTTTTTATATTTGAATGTGGTTCACAGTTAAAAAAGGTTGAGGACCCCTGTTCTAGAACAATAGCTCTAATTCCTATATATATAAATGGTACTATGGTGGCTCCATTTGTATTCCTTGTAACTGTGATAATGTACACCCATCCCAATTTAGGGCTTTAATAGCCATGCATTTAGTTAAAATTCAGCTCCAAAGCAAAGAGAATAACAGTGTCCAACTTCCTTCATTATAATCTCCATGGAGTCTCAGAATTAGTGCTGGTGTGCGTGTGTGTGTGTGTGTATGGTATGTTGAAATATTCCACACTGGATTTAATTTCAATAAACTTTATATATATATTATTGTGACTACTGTTGAATAAATGTCAGACATTTTTCTACAAGATTGTTTGGTAATGTAGGTTAATCACTGATAATCATGTAAATCCTACAAGGTATTCTGCGATAAAACCAATGCTCTGGATTAATAATATGTAAGATCCTGGAATAAAAGAAAAACTCTTGATCCATTAAAACATTTGGACTAGTTCAGTGAGCACATCTGCTTAAAAACAGCACAGATATTGACATGTTTAATATCTGCAATGAAAGACAGTCAAGTAATAGGCCTGCTCTTGTTATATATGTTTGAGTTTGCAATTGATAGTGTTGCCTGGGGATGTTTTTCTTGTATTTGTCACACAGAAATGCAAGCACTAAAACATCAATATACATCCAGTATCCATGCCTTGTACTTTAAACACATCTTTCAGAGGTGACAAAATAGGCTTTGGAATGTAACCACTTTAGCAAGTATTTCAATCTCCTACTGTCCTTTAACGCACAATTAATACACTAAATGGCAGTGCAGAGTTGGGAGTTTCCTTAAGTGATATTGGGGTTTTTATAGATAAGTTGTCTAATTCTGGTCAGTGTCATTCTGTAGCTTCTAAAGCAAATAGGGTTCTGTCCTGCATAAAAAAAGGGTATAAACTCAAGGGATGAAAACATAATTATGCCTCTTTATAGATCCCTAATAAGACCTCATCTGGAATATGCAGTGCAGTTTTGGACTCCAGTCCTTAGGAGGGATGTAAATGAGCTGGAGAGAGTGCAGAGACGTGCAACTAAACTGGTTAGAGGGATGGAAGACTTAAATTATGAGGGGAGACTATCCAGGTTGGGGTTGTTTTCTCTGGAAAAAAGGCGCTTGCGAGGGGACATGATTACACTTTACAAATATATTCGAGGACATTATAGACAAATATCAGGGGACCTTTTTACCCATAAAGAGGATCACCGCACCAGAGGCCACCCCTTCAGACTAGAAGAAAAGGACTTTCATTTGAAGAAGCAGAGGTGGTTCTTCACAGTCAGGACAGTGAGGTTGTGGAATGCCCTGCCGGGTGATGTTGTGATGGCTCATTCTGTTGATGCTTTTAAGAGGGGTTTGGATGATTTTTTGGACAGACATAATATCAAAGGCTATTTTGATACTAAACTCTACAGTTCGTATAGCTATGGGCATACAGTATATGGTTTGTGTTTGAAAGAGTGGAGATGTGTGTGTGTGTATGTATGCTGGATGTTTAATTTGGAGGGGTTGAACTTGATGGACTCTTGTCTTTTTTCAACCCAATTTAACTATGTAACTATGTAACCAGATAGGTAATTGCCTCCCTTTTTCAGAGCTTACTGAATAACAGGTTTCCGGATAATAAATCCTGTGGTATTTTTTAAAAAAGTGCTTTACAGGTTTCCATAATCATGAAGCAAAAGATCTTAAACCCTCAGTACAATGCCACAAGTGTTCCAAATACAGCACAGTCGCTAAACACATGGCTCTCAATGTCACAAACTTTCCTCCCTGTGGAGTCTCAGTAAACAAGAGGGCCCAGATGCACTGCCCACAGCCAGCAGCAAAGGAGGGAGAAAAAATGTATAGAAAAATATATTGTTACAGTACATTTATTTAAACATAGGCAGTAGCTCAAAGAAAAAAACATTTTTATGCATCTGACAATGTGTGGCAAATTATTTCTCTGTTTTTTAAACCACATAATAAATCGATAAATTAATAAATGACCCCTTAGTCTCAAATTAAATGTCTTGGTAAAAAAGACAACAAAAAGATACACATACAGTACGTACAAGAATACATTTATTTTAGAATTTAAAATGTATTTTTGATTAAATATAATATATAATATTTTTCCAATTAACAATTTGTGTCTATAGTAGAATATGATATGAGACAACCTTTCCCCCCAATTAAAATGTCTAACTAAATATATTTACTGGTGGTAAGGCATATTCTATATTAGCTACATTAATACAGGATTTATATTAAAATTATATTTTCAAATTGCCCTATGAATAAAACCCCAAGCTGATGGCAAAGCACAAAGAAGTGGGAACTGTAATTTTATCATGACTTCTTAAAATATGTAAATTGTAATGGAGACATTTTCTGATATTTCATGCTCATATCTCACATTTAAACAACCTAAGACAAGTCTTTTGTGATCAGCAGAATTCTGTGAACTGGCAGCTAATTTAAAAACGCTGCATATTTATCGTGCATTATCGTACATTTCAGATGGGAAATTATATAAATGTTGGCACTCTGGTATTCTCTGTTCTATATTTCACCTTTTTAATATTTGTAAAATCTAGTAGATAATGAAAGTGACATTTTTACAATTATTATACAAAACTTAGAAGTGCTTAAAAAGCAAGCTGTACCATGTTCAAAGTCTGTAAGTCTCTGAAACTTTATTTTAATGTTTGATTTCAAATAGACCTAAAATATGTATTAGTTATATAATACTTGTAATTGGCTCAATTTTTCCAGAACCTATGTCTTGAAATAAAATTCTTTGGAATATTTTGCTACCATTAATTTTTACCCCCCAGTTATACTTGAGGATTCTTCTCTATCTTGTAGGTCCATAGCACACAGAAATGGAAGGGAGGGAGTTTGTCTCATCTACTAAAGCAGGAAATGATTATTTGCTTAAAAAAAAGAGATGCTCTTGCTATAATTCACAGTGTTCCGTATATATTGGGTTTCCAGGTAAGAGATTCCATACTTGCATAAGTACAGTATAGTAGGCAATAAGAAAGTATATTAAAGTATATCATAGTATCCATTAATATATTTTATTTTTGTCATCTTCTCATTCATCTTCTTAAAGGAACAGTTCAGTGTAAAAATAAAAACTGGGTAGATAGTATGTGCAAAATAACAAATGTTTCTAACTATAGTTATATAATATAGCGTATTGAAGGCCATCTCAGGCGGTGATATCGTCAGGATCACCCCGGTCAGCGACTTTAAGGGGGGCCACATGGGCATAACTGTTCAGTGAGTTTGTAATTGATCCTTAGCATGTAGCATGTAGCTCACATTCGAAAACAAATAGTTATGACTCATGTGAACCCCTCAAGTCACTGATTGGTTACTCCCTGGTAACCAATCAATGGAAACCAAGAGAGCTGAAATGCAGGAAGTAGTGTTCTGGCTATTATGTTAGACATCCAGTCACTCCAGACTTTATATGTTACATTTTGGCTAACTAACTACAGTGTATATTTGAAAATTTTTCATTTTACACAATCTATCTATTTAGCCATTTTTTTATACTGAACAATTCTTTTAATGATCTTTTGACTGAAATGGTTCACTTAGAGACAACTGAAGTTGTCAAAAGGTCCTAAGCATTGATAAGGAACATAATTGCTTGGTGGAAATTAAGAATATGTGTTTCTTTGCACTCATATAAAGAATATAATATTATGAAGAAGTTGAAAGAGTACCTACAGGTAAGGGACCTTCCTACTGTCTCTCTTACCACGTGGCATTTCAGCTCTATGTACTTATTCATATTTATTGTATTTATGTTATTCACCCTCTCTGTGTCTTACACATACTCTACATACATACCTAGGTGCCTCATTATACACAGGCAGATGCTCACCAACATAAATACACTTGGAGCAATTTCTTTATATAGATAACAGAAAAACAAGCTTGGCTATTTCAGTTGAAAAGCCAGGCCTGTATTTACTTCTTGGTGCACTACTAGGATGTGTGATCCTAGTGCCAACCCACGTTAGTAAGTACACACCTAACCCCCTGCAAACATACACACTCATGTACCACCCCAGTACACCTTGTACCTTGCAGTTCCAATATATATGATTTTACTAAGCCTCTGATCTATGCACTGGGTATTCCATATGGTAAATTCTCACACCCAAAATAAAGTTTATATAACCTGTAACATCTAATCAATACTGAGGATTTTAAGTACCTGAAAGTGCCTGCGCCTCTACATGTGACAATTGCTACATGTCTACTTAACGTTTTACAATGTCTTCATTATAATGACATGGTGAAATATTTCACATTTTGCTAATATTTCTTGCTAAGCTCTCACCTGGTTTTGTTGTAATTTAACACTTATTTTCATTTTTATTTTTTGGCAAAGAATCAAGAATGTCAGTACTTTTCTATATGTGTTAATTTCCCCACTCTTTCGGTGGTTGGCTGCTACTCAACATAAACGTTAGCAAGCATCTGGTAAACTCACAACATGCCATCATAATATGTTTTTGAGCATTGAGGACAAACACCACTTTTCACACATATTATGCATTTAAACTCACTCACTTTCTTTTACATTTAAGAGCAGGACAATCTTATAAAATTTTTGCAATTATTGACATCAGAGTCATATAAAGAAGGTTAGGTTCTGCATGCCATGTATACCCAGGAAACGCTATTGTACTATTACACCAAAGTTAAAAGATACTGTGTAACTGACAATTTCACTGGCTGCAAAAAGATTAGTTCCTTCTAAATCTGACTCTTCTTTTCTCCTCCACAACCCAAATATTTATGAATGGTTATTTAATACTTACATAGGGTCATTGGATAACAGCTAAACTAAGACAGAAAGAAACCTCAGCTAATATAAGATATTAAGTGTAATTATTCCAATTTGGTTGGCTTGATCTGAAGTAGTTATGAATGCTGTAGACTTGTTAAAGCCCCAACCTTCCCCTCCCAAACATTAGCTTTTATTTGCCCCATCATTTTGTCTCAATCAAAGACCAATCGTGTATGTCAGGGAAATAGAAAGTAACTGCAGCTCCAAAACAAGGTAATCTGCAGTGACATTGAGATATGTAATATGGTGTGTTCTGTTAAAATGTGAAATGACTCTTTGCGGACGGGAAAGTGGCTACGTATATAATAATTTGCTTCAGATGCTGGAACCACACTCAGTACAACACAGAATGTTTTTAAAATGCAACAAAAAAAACAGGCACAGGATGGAGAAGTCTCATATTTTAATGGTGTAAAAATGAGAAATCAGAAATCCACTGAATAAAGCAGGTTTTCTCCATAAGTTGAGAAGACAACCTAAATAACTTGTTTATTTCCAGTTCATGAGTCAGTGTTTAGGGGTTTCTGACAATGATTGGAGCAGATAAATAAAATAGTTTTACAACTAGTACATAAAAATTGAAACAAAATACTGTAGTTGTATAAATGATACTTATGTGGAGCAGAGTCTCTATGGATCTTTTATATGTTCCGTATTCCCATCCAGATCAGAAGGAAGAAGGAAGCAGGGAGAGTAAACACAATCTTCTCCAATTCGAACATTGTAGTGGAATTTGAAAAATAGGTTTTTCTCACACTCCCTAATATGTGTCAGTTGTCAGAGGATTTAGGAAAGCCATTACAAAAAACAATATTAGAGACCCCCCCACACGTGTGCTGTATTTTCCTCACCAGGAGCAAAGTCCATAATGAGGAGGTGCTCCAGCTCACGGTGCATGTTTTTTATATAGGAATTGGGCATGCACATAAGCATTTCAAGTGAATGGGCTCTTAATGACTAAAACTACTGTTTCCCCCACCTGGTGAAAATAAATATTCTGTAATATTTGCCCTGCACGCTATATTAGCCTTTCTTTATACCTGTTTACAGTACAACATTGGCAAGTCAAAAATGCACAGTAATCTCTCTCTATTAGATAGCAGCACAAAAGCTGATATAGCCCTGATACCTATTGCAATGCATTTGCAAGGACAATTTCTCAGTGAGGCTGTCAGTGGTATTAAGACCTAAAATGGGCTTCTTGGTTACATCACTTATATCCCACAACATCATACTGTCTCTATTAGAGGTAGAGCAGATAGAGAAGCAGATTAATCACTGCAAATATATTTGTCAAGTAGAGGTGTGTAAGAACCATCCTTGATATTATTAGTTGAACAAGAAGGCTATAGAAAAGCATAAATATATTTCAGGCAAAAGCCACTTAGACATTGTGCTTAATATGTAAAAATTGTGAATTAGAAGGATTCATTTTGTTAATCCTCTTATTTGACAAGCCATAATGGCCATAAGCCCTGTACCTCCCCAACAATCGCTGTAGTACAAAGCCCAAATTCTGGAAGCAGTAGAGCTACTTACTATAGGTATTTTACCTATGGTTACCACCTTCACTGACTAGTATCATGAAATACTTCTCTCTTCTCTTCAGAAGAATGATAAATGACCACCAGTTACGTTAAATTTGTTTGGCTTTACCTATGAAAATTATATGACCAAGCAACTATCCATGGGTCTTCTAAACAACCCACAACTTAATAATTAGTATTATTTAATAATTACTTTATTAATATACAGGTACGGGACCTGTTATCCAGAATGCTTAGGATTGCCCAGATAACAGATCTGTAATTGTATTCCTTAAGTCTACTAGAAAGTCATGTTAGCATTAAATAAACCCATTAGGCTGGTTTTGCTTCCAGTAGATATAAATTATATCTTAGTTTGGATCAAGTACAAGCTACTGTTTTAATACTGTTTTAGGGAATCATTTTAAAAAATGTGATTGGATAAAATGGAATCCATGGGAGTTGGCCATTCTGTATTTTGGAGCTTTCTGGATGACGGGTTTCTAGATAATGTATCCCATGCCTGTACTAGTACTATCAATTATGAAAATAGTAATACATGCAGATACCCTTGAAATATAAAATAGCCTAAATGCTTCATTTCTCATTTGCTTCTGGGTATCTTATAGTCTGCCTCATGCTCATATAAAACATATATATCTGCACCCTCATAGCCCTCATAACTCTCTATTGTTGCACCTTATACAGGGCTGGGTTTACCTAGCAAGCGCCCCTATGCCCACTGTTGTTTGCTGCCCCTGTCCCCTCCCTTTTATTTGCTCAAATTTTCATCATCAGGACAGAGCAACAGGAAATTAAAATTTCTGAACCAATGTGTGTGGTTGGGTGGCATGCCACCCCCTAAAATCCTGCCGCCCGGGCCTAGGTGGCCTCTCCACAAATCCGGGCCTGACCTTATATCAATATGTGATTATTGGTCACTGTCCCACTGTCAATTTTGCTTTAATAAAGGATTAACTGCCATTTCTAACTTCAAATAATGCAGTTTAGCTATATTTTGCTGAATCCATGGGCCACCTATTACAACCTCTCATTCAAGCTGTCTGCTGTTGTTACAATGATTCTCTACCTGCTTGCATATTGCATAAATGTGTCACATTGCATAAAGGAATCCCTGAATACCTTCTCATATAGAATCTCATTAAATGTATTCTCTTTTTCCTGGTATTAATCTTCCCTTTTACTATGGCATGCTTACCTGAAAGTTGCAATTTCTAGCTAATGCTATCTAATTGCTCCCACCAGACATAGCTCCTTAATCTGCAGCAAGGATTTGATGTCTCTGTCTAGTATTTAAAACACCAATGTCAATAGCTCATCTTAATTTTACTATAATTTATTCCATACATGCTGCCCCCCACTTAAAATGACAGAATGCCCTCTCTGATAATAAGCTATTTGTGCCATAAATAAGTTTCTGCTGAGTTTCAACAACAGTATCTGCTTATTTACTTTTTCTTTATTAAGAGGCAGAAGTATAGCCAACTCATTAAAATATGTGCATTTCATTATTTCTATATTTGTTATGACCCACAGCTAAGATCTGCTAACTAAGCAGAGATTCTGCACGTCTCTTGAATCCGATCTGATTATTCTGTGTCAGCAATTGTTACTACATTAAAGCTTTTCTCTGTCTCGGTTTTACCTGTGTAATTAACATTCTAACATTTACACTTTAGCACAGCATAATTCAGAATCTCTGTTGTATGTATTGCAGAGTGTCTTGAAAATTCTTCCGCTACAAAAGTTAATGTTTTATATTTAGTATTCACACTGCAGAAAGAAAAAAAAACTATAAATATGTAAATTACATCAGAGTATGAAAACAATATATCAAACAAAAGAAAGCAATTGAGAGTGAAATATAAAAAAAAGGAAGTGTTAGGAAAGGCTTTGTCTCCCTCTTCTGGATTTGCTTGTCCTTTCTTGTCATCTTTATATAGGGAAGGAAAAATACTGCTCGTCTCTTATAGCAAAATGAGGAAAGCTGCTTTCTGTTAAGATGAAGAGCAGATTTGGCTATAAACACTGCTTATACATTGGCAATAAAATATGTTCAGAGGCAGCCTGCTGCCTTTTTGAAAAGAATGCTATTATTATTATCACTTGTTTTAATGATCTGCTTTAGGTTTATAACATATGCAGAAATTACCCCAATATCTCCTGCAGCTAAGGTGTGGTTCCTGGGTGACAGGCTGCATATAGGAAAAAGAGAGAGAGATAAAGAGAGGAGTCCTAACTCTTCCAGCTGTTATTTTGAAACACACAAATAAATGGGGGAACTGTGATGATTGTGTTTTACTTCTGAACCCTTACATAAACGTCAGTACTTGATTAAATGAATGATAGAATGATGAAGTCATTCCAGGGAGCACGTACAAAGCATATAAGCTGTTACAAGAGTTATTTTGTAAATGGCAACAACAAGCAATAATTGCTTTGTGAATACAAATAAGTAGTGCAGAAATGCAATGGGTAATCATGGGGTGGTGGATTTGCACTGATTAATGTCATTTTTTAATTGGATTTTCTTGCATATTCTGATTGGTGTCATGTCTCTCCATGAAATTCCAGAATACTTGTTAAACACATAAAGGATCATTTACGAATGCAGTGAATGGTGCTGAGGGCACTTTTCATATCTCCCTACTAGCAGTGTTGTATCATTGAGCTGCAAACCTAATAGCATTTTCAGCCTAAAATCATGAATCACCTTGTGCATTTTAATGAATTGCATATAGTGGCCAATATTTGCAGAGTGGGAATGATATCACTTCTAGTGTGCCAAGGTAGGCTGCATTAATGTCATTTGTGTGTTATGTATTTGGTGCTATTCAGTTGTGCATGTTGAAGCAACCTGCCTGGCAAACCCTGCACAAGTACACAAGTGTACATTTCTTCTATGGGGTCCATACAAATGCAACTATGCATCCATTTTAGTGTGTAACACTTTTGATCGCATTTGTGAGCACTCTTAATGGTGCATTAAACAAAAGCAATAGCCTGCAGATTCCTAGAAATGAGAACTGTTTTGGATTTAATTCATATTTTGGTAGAGAAGATTCATTAAGTACATTGGTGCAAAGTGCTGTACAATAAGTGCAATTATGAGCTAAAATGACAGGTTTGGCTGTGCCCTAGTCCTCGCCACAAATTCGGGCCTGGCCAATCCTTCACAGAATTAAGGTGACTTGACAAAAGTCACAGTTCAGAAAGATTTATAAACCTGATTGAAATTATTAGAAAAAAATATATAATTGTTTTTTTTTTTTTAAAATAGCTTTATTATCGCATATCTAGTGTCAATTCCTACATCAGCCACTTTTTGTTCTAGTCATGACCCCCTAACTGCTACAGTCAAATAATTTTGTGCAATCTTTGGAAGACATGATATGACTAACCTCTTGTAGATTTCTAAGGGTATAAAATCCTATTTTAAAACAGCTATTCTATGTTCTATACTCACAGCTCATTGGAATCTCTTTCCTCTCTCTTATTTCCTGAAATGCATTTTTGTAGTTTCACAGCAACCTTGAAATATAATGTGACAGTGACAGAGAGAGAGTGGGTTTTAGTACTGAAGCTTGATTCCTAGATTAACTCCTGTCAACATGCATCTTACACATTTAAAATATGGTCCACTGCAGTGTGATAATATTGCTGATAAGTAGTACTGTATATAGGTCCTATCTTGATGATACTGCAACTCCCTTTTTAAATAATTTTAAATAGTTTTATTTTGGAGCTATTACTTAATTTCCTTGTTTGCCTGTATGCTTTATAAACTGAGCGTAAAAGATGTCATAAGAAGTTATTCCATATATTTTGTGAACAGAGACATTACTGGTTGATCAAATTGTTTGGTGGAACCCAAATTCATAGTCTCATATTCATTCCAGGTATACAGATGAAGTAAGCTTTATTAAAATGGTCTGAATTTTGGGGAGGTAATTTCCGAGTCCATTGTAAGCAATTCTATTTTTATAATTATTTCCTATTCCATTATAATAAACCAGCACCTTGTACTTTATGGTAACAAAGCTGCATAAAACATGATTAGTGGCAAAACAAGTCCTATTGCTTCATGTAGACCAGGGGTGCCCAGTTACACTGGGATCTACTCTCCACACCTGGCCCCCATCAGGAGATCTACCTTGATAACGCGCAGCAATATTTTTGACTATGCCCATTTTTGTGGCCACACCCCCAAGCACCATGTTCATTTTACAAAATTTGGCAGATTATTAAAGTTTGAACATACTCTCTTCCCCTCTGTGATTGCTGCTCTCAGCTCTCCCACCCATATCCATGCCTGCAGCCTGTCCTCCCTTCCCCTCCATGCCTGCAGCCCTCCCTTCCCCCTGTGCCTGCAGCCCTCCCTCCCT
>CM044446.1:32972962-32984250 GCA_024363595.1 Xenopus borealis
TGCAGCCCTCCCTCCCTTCATGCTGTGCTTGTCTCCCTGCTGTGCTATGCTTGTCTCTCCACCTTACTTCCCTCCCCTTCCTGTTGTGCGTGTCTCCCGGTCCTTTCTTCCAGCTGCGCTTGTCTCCCAGCCTTTCTTCCTGCTGCGCTCGTCTCCCAGCCTTCCTTCCTAAGGCGACTGTCTTCCCGCCTTCGTTCCTTCAGCGCTTGTCTCCCTGCCTTCCCTCCCCTTCCTGTGGCTTGCTACTCTGCTCTTCTCTTCAGCCCGTCCTCCCTTGCTCATTGCTGATGCCGGGCCCCAGATCCGCAGTCTTCCATAAACATTACAAGGAACATTACCACGATCAACTGGTACAAAACAATCGATGTCCTGGGCTCCCCAGATGCAGATTAACTAAGATGGGGATCTGAATCATTAAAAAAGTGAAATTTAGAACCCAAGCATTCTGGATAATAGATCCCATACATGTGTATACCACATCATGTTATATCATGTAAACAGTGCAAAACATAGAAGATTGAAAGAAATCTCCATCTATTCTAGCAGGGTAAGAACCTAGGGGTTACTTTTCAAAATCTGATTTTTTTGACTGTTTAATTAAAAATAGTCTGACCAAATTAGAATCCACAATTTGACCTTATTTATTATTAAAAAAAAAAGCTTGATTTCACCTGTTCGGGGAAAAACTCAATAAAATAGAGTTAAACCTCAAATCGTATGATTCTTTCAGATTTTTTTTCCAGAATCACTCTATCTTTGGGTGATTTTTTTCATATTTTTACCTGAAAAGCCCTAAATAGTCAGATTTTTGGGCTATTCCCAGCGCAAAGGACGACACTCCGGTAAAAAAGGCAGATTTCTTGCGAATTCCTGCAGATGAACATAACCTTTTGGGGTTCAGGAACAAAATCCCTTAATCATAGGCTATGATTAAGGGATTTTGTTCCAGAAACACGAAAGGTTATGTTCATCTGCAGGAATTCGCAAGAAACCTGCCTTTTTTACCGGAGTGTCGTCCTTCTTTGGGCTTTGGTTTACATGTTGGAAGTGGGGAAGCTGTGGAGAGAGCACCTGCTATGCTGTGGTGAGTTGGGAGCGGTCCCCTTTGTGTGTAGGTGAAAATATTTACAGCGCAGACCACAGAAACATCCAAATAGGATAGGAACCTCTCTTATAGACTTGTACATAATATTCCATAGACTTATACACAATTGCGGCAGGTTTGAGATGGTGAATTTGAGTTTTGCATCTAAAAGTGCAACCTGTGTTTCATAAAAAAACCCTTAATGTTGCCATCTAGTACACAGAAGCATCTGTATTTAAGAAAGGACACGTGTCAGTCACAGAAGGAACAAATAATGACATAATTTAGGCAAGGTAAGGGTGTAATGGTTCACAACCACAGTGGTTGCAGAGGTGGAAGACACCTAGGAGAGTTTTGAAGGCCACACAGTAAGTTCTTTTCTCAGTCACATTGGAGATGCAGCTATATCATTTTAAGCATGTATAAACAGCAAGTATATTAGTACTCACCATGGCTTTACTCCCAGTTATCTGCCTGCAGTGGTCAGCGCAGATGTGAAAAAACAAATACAGCATAATTAGTAGTAGATTTGAGCTAATGCACTATTTTATGAAATGACTGTATCTGTCTATACTACAGTAAATCACAAATGCATTACTGAACACAATTGAACAGTTTTTCTAAACATTGCTATACTGTCTTCTTATCTGAATTCATTAGGCATGCACAGTGGACACAATTTACATATAAAGCAAGCAACAAGCAAACAGAAGAATGTATGATGATCGTTCTCTACACAGAAGGTTTTGTTTCTGAGCACCACCACCAGTGTTATTGAGAGCTCTCTCTGTGAGCAGGCATTAAAATCTAAAATAGTTTTCCCATTAGTCCCTCAGGTTTCTGCAAGGTATCAATGTTTTATCAAGTCATTTAGATGTGTAACACAGCTCTAGGGGTAGTATATCAGAAATTCTTCTGGTCAGACAGAGGCCAAACAACATAAAAACTAAGGTATCATAGATCACAACTTGTTTATGTATGGCTATTCAGGCTATTTATTTCTGTTATGATGTTATCCTATGATAATTCTCAGTATTTGTAGTGTTCACAAGACTAAAGGGAAAATTAGCTTTTAATGCAAGCATAATAATCTGGGCTACATTTCACCTTTCCAAGAGACTGAATATATTACTTTACGTATATGTGCCTGTAGGGTCACCTAACATACATATCCCTAAGTGGGCTGTATTTGGTCTTCCACTATTCTACCCTAAGGAATCACTGCTAAGAACCATTCCATGCTCTCTGTAGAGGGCACCAACAACATTTGGATAGCTCTCTACGAAATAAAAAAACATATAATTGTAACCGACATTTTAAAAGAAAAGCAGGGGAGTGAATTACCACATTTCTTTCATTAACAATTTTATTTGATGCTTTACATCTTTCTCAACTGGGGCAGTATATATATCCATATACATGATGTGAAGTCTGTGCTGCAAATGCAGTTTTGAACCACAACCCATGTTGCAACCACTTAAGGATACATTTTAGTAATTGCTTTACAGGAGTAGAGAAGAATCTTTCTCCATCTTTAAAATGTTATTGTCTTTCTAATGGGGAGCTTTTTTTGTCTAGTGCCATGGGATACTGGGCAGTGACCCATGGTAGCCAATCAGATTTTTGCTCTCATTGTTCTTCCTGCAGCTGGCTGACGCATGCTAATCACAGATTCATTACTAAAGGTTACTGACGGGGGCAAGTTTTTACAATGTTTTTATAAGCCACATTGCCATATTGAGACTTATTGGACAGCAAACTATGCTTAGAGAATTACTTGGACACTATAAGGCCTAGTTATTCTTGCTAGGTAATAAGTGGAGAGAAACATTGATGGTAATGTTGCTCATAGCAAGTAATCAGCAATTAGATTTCAGCAGTTAGAAAAGCAAAGCGCTGATTGGTTGCTAAAATCAAAATCACTGTAATTAAAAATTCTGCTTTTTATACAGTATGATAAATAGACCCTTATGTAAAGTATGTGTTCAGAAACAAATCTTAGATCAAATTTTTCTTTATAACACACTACTGATGAAATATTTTAATATGCACTTAGCTTTGTCTTTACTAAAAATGTAAACTACTTTCTAAGCACTAAATCTGTTCTGAATAAGAAAGTGTACTTTCACAATTGGGACTTCAGGGTGCTTGCCATTTCAAGTAGTTCAGTAACACTGAACACTGGGGAACTTGATGGGGCTTGAGCTCTTGAACTAAACTTGGCCTGATGCTTTAAAGTTTCTTTCTTTGGGTTACGTGAAAGCAATCTGGGCTAATTCCAATTACTGTCCAAAATGTGTGGAGGACAATATCCAATCTGTAAGAAATGTGACTTATTTAGCTTCTAAGTGTGTCTGTCCACTTCAATAACAGTTCACCTTGAGCTACGCACTATATCTTTCTGTGCCCTGGGCAATACAGTGGTACAGAAATCTATTTTAATCATTGAGCCTGTAAAATATGATATACTGTAGTGCTGCCTGGCTAGCTTCTCTGGCAAAGGAGAGAAAAGACTTTGATTTCTATTATTCTCCCACATGATATCACAGAAATCCAGTGAATTCTATAAACAATGGGAGAATTTCCAAACAATATTTAAAATATTTATTTAAAGCTAATTAAAGCTAATTAAAGCTAAGCGATATTTCTGAATAAAATTTAATTCACATCCAATGGAGGAAGTCCTGTATTTGTGGTTTTTAGGCACTGGAAAGCCATATATCAACATGCAAAAACAACATGCAGCATATTCATAATTAGTGCATTTTGTATGAGCCATGAACTCCAGGTTGAGTGTCAGTTATTATTCTGTTCAGTGTTTTTTACTTGTACTTTGAAATATTCAGGATTTCCTGAAAATGTGAAGGTAGTCAATGTAAACAAAATGCAGAGGCAAGAAAGTGTTTGAGGATAGGGAGCTGACGAAATAGCAATGCATATATGATGGTACTTGAGCTACTGTATAACTGCTTCCCCAACAAAGTTTCAAAGGTGCCCAATGTCTGCCATTGAAAAAAAATGGCAGAATTCAGTCAAAAATAATGAGTAAGCTAAAAAGAGCAGAAACACTTTATGACATGGCAATCCATTCATGGCTGAACCATCAATTTGAAAACCACCCAAGGGCTAAAAACTGAGAAGCTGGATGAGCTTAAATATATATGATCTTCATGAAGACCTATTCAGTGAAAGGATATTCGCAATGAAAGTTACAACATAAATTTTTAGTTATGTCAACACAACAAAACAAAACATCTTTAGGTATGCTATCAATAATCTTCAAGTAAGATATTGCTTATAAAACCTATTAATGGATCAGAAATGAAACCTACAATGAAACAAAACTATGTGAAAGATTTATTCTAAATAATCCAAACTTCCTATGAATAATAGTGATGGGCAAATCTATACCGTTTCGCGTTTTTGCCGCGCGTCGCATCATTTTCGACACGCATCTCATTTTCTTTTTGACGCCAGCGAATTTTTGGCAGGCGGATTTTCGCTGGCATTTCACTAATTTATTCGCCGACAGCCGAACCCCTAAATCTGTTGCAAAAGATTTGGCCGAATACCGAACCGAATGCAAACACTAATTTGCATATGCAAATTAGCGAAGGGGTCACAAAAGTGTCATGAAGTGCGCTGCAAAAAATATTTTTACTTTTTACTTCCTTGTTTTGTGAAGAAAAGTCACATGATTTTAAGGATTTGAGTTTGGCCAGGCACAAGGATTGGTGCATCCCTAGTTACTGGCAACAAGGGAACTATAAAGTATGACACTAGGGGCAGATTTATCAAGGGTCCAAAAACTTTTAATTAGAATTAAAAAACGAACTGAAATTTATTTATTTATTCTAATTTTTTTAGACTGAATTGAATTCAATTAAAAGTTTTTCCCAAAAAAAACCTTTGAATCCACCAATTGACTCCAAATAGGTTCTAGAAGATCCCCCATAGTCTAAAACAGTAATTTGGCAGGTTTTTAGATGGTGAATGGTTGAAGTAGGATTTTTAAAGAGACAGTACATGATAAATTTGGAAAGTTTAATTTTATATATTTTTTGCAAATTCAAATCAAATTTGGACTATTCCCTAGTCAAAGTACACAAAAATAGCTTGAAATGCGAATTTTTAATTAAGATTTTTAATTCGACCCTTGATAAATCTGCACCTCGGGGTTACTAGTAAGTAATCAATTTGATAGGCTGATTCAATCTTTTCTGTCAATAGCTCATAAACGTAAAATAATTCTCTTTGACAAAGTTGTATTAATTTCTCAATGTTTTTAGATACTATATGAGGGCATATTTATTCTGACTGAAATGCACTGATTAATCCTTGGGTAGATGACATGTAGTTCTCCAGCCATTATGACACTTTAACTGTCTCATACAGCTGCTGTTCTGAAAACAAAAGGAGGCTGATCACCATTAGACAAACTGTAGTGACAGAGGAAGGAGGCTCAAAATATTTTGTGGACGTTCATGGTCTAAATTAATCACCCTTTTCACTGAGCAATTTAATGGTGTGGTTCTGGATTTTTCTGCACTGATTCATGACCCAGTACAAAGGAAGGGTCTTCTGATAAAGCACTTTTCAAAGTGAATACTATCCAGGTTGAGCACTCCATGAGCAGTGCAATAGCAAATGACTAAATTCATCCTATACAAATCTAGGCTTAAAAGATGAATTTTTCTTCCTCCCTTCACACAACTTGCAGAGTCCCATTTTCTATAGTATTTTAAACTTCAAAAAGCTACACAGCCTCATAATCAGTGATTTTGTGATCTTAGATCTGCCCCTATGACAAACCATTCCTAATTGGTAAAAACCTGAACCATATTCCTTATTAAGGCTTGTGCAATGGATAATTGCAGCACTGGTGCAGATGTAATGCTTTAAACATGTCTTATTTTAGGCTTGAAATGCCTTGCCTGTAAGCTTTTATTCTATTTAATAATTAATGCTACTGTAGATGGAGATTTTTCCTTTCCCTGTTCATTTGACACTTTCCCAGAAGATATGCTAAGGCAACTATAGCACATTTTTCAGTTGCAACACAATTTTACAAGTTAAGGTCACGATGCATGAGAAAAAACTCAGTTGAATGAATGGTCTACCATGTGTCATTTAGTCCAGGTTTATTTCTCTCTTTTTGAAAATTAATCTGCAAAGGTTAAATGATCTCTATAGTAATTGTTCAGGTTTTAGCTGAACCGTGTCTATTCTAATGGATGATCATTACACTACGTACCTGACATTTTATGTGGTGGCAGTGTGAGAGCTGCATGAGGCTTCCTTGAGGGCAAGCACTCCGTTGGATAATGCTATATAATGCTATATTACTAGAACTGATGTATGCTTATTTGTTATCATGAGACATTTCAAAATAGGAAACTGATATATTTTGAAATTTTATGTGCAAGGCACTAGGTTATGTGTATCTTCAGGCATCAACCTGGCAATTAAAGGAATAGTGACACTTTAACAGGACTATCACTATGCCTCCTATGATATTCTTTTCTAATGGATGTACCCCTCTGCCTGCAATAGCTCACCTCTAATTCACCTGTGTTGGTAATATTCTCATAAGCTGGGGCACTGTTTACATTGAAAAAGGAACTCCAGCAAGTAAACTTTAATTCCGAGTGGTGGCAAACATGACGTGTCGGGTACAATACCTTTTATCAAGTGATATCAATTACTTGATAATGGAAATTGTACCCAACACATCACTTGGTAAAGGGTATTGTGCCCAAAATATGTCATGTTTGCCACCACTTGGAATTAGTTTATTTGCAGCAATTCTGCTGGAGTTCCCTTTTCCTTCAATTTTGGATCGCATGTACAGTAGCAGTTGCAGCACAGAGCATTGGACACAGTTCGTTTGAAATCCGTACTGGACTACATTTTTTCTCCAGCCTATCAGTATACATTGTCCCTTCCCTAAGCATGCCATCACTCACAAAGCTATTTATCTTCAAGCTGTGTCAGAAACTTGCACAGGTTATTAAATTGTAAGCTGAGGAGGCAAAGGAACACTACCAGTAGAAAAGAATAGCCGTGGTAGGGCTTATGTATGGGCTACTGCACGGCTATATGGGAGAGCAGGTTCACTTTAAAATGGCGTGCCTCCACCCAAGGTCAGGACAGGCTGAACTATAATACCCTCCTTGGGAACTTCTCTGATCTGCAATACACATACACAGTGGAACGGTTGATGTTTATTTTGGCAGGACACTATACTTTTAAATTGCAGTGATACTGGTAGCCTACTAGCCAGGAGCAACTTCACTCAAGTAACACAGCTAATGATCTCTGGACTGCTGAAGGGAATCCCCACTCATGTTTGTGTGAAAGAATTGAGGGGTGTTTTTATGCTGGGTTTTAATTTGGGGTTGAACTTGATGGACTATGTCTTTTTTCAGCCCAATTTCACTATGTAACTATGTGGCAGTTACTTCAAAGTCCTGAGACTATTGTTTTATTGGTGCTCTGAGAAGAGCATGCTTTGCTCTTCAGAACCCTGACAAGGACCCCCTTTCTTCCACAATTGTGGGTTGTAGGTGTAGATACAAGACGCGCAGATGAACTGCTGCAAGGTGCCTTTGTTATCACGACATGTTTCAAGCTTCTTAGCTCTTTATCAAGTGCATTAAAACCATTCAGTGAAAAAACAATTAAATACAAAAGATCCCTCCCACCTTTCGTGTGATTGGTTAACCAGCCACTGCTGGGAGGATTTACAGCCTGGGTGGTTTTTGGTTCAGGTTAACACCACAAGGTAACGTGAACTGTAACTCTCAAAGTCATTTTCAAGTAGAAAAACATTCCTATAATACATGCAGTCCGTGCATCCTTGAATCCAGGTAGTGTGTTTGGGTAGTTCATTTAGAAGTGAAGAAATGTGTCAAATCTCAATGGTACACGAAATGTATCGAATTCCAGTGGTACATAAAAACCCCAGCACTGCCATTTAAGGCCTGCCAAAGTGAAACAAAGTATACACTCAATATACATATTATATTTTATCAGTGATATTACACTTAATGTATCAAAAGCTGCCAATTAATTGTAACATTATTTTACTAAGGTATCTTACCATACAGAAGTATAAATTCAGTTCAAAGGCAGCTCTATCTGTTAAAGGAGGAGAAGGATATGTTATTACACACTATAAAAAAACTTGTCACACTCCATTGGTCATTTAAGCCTAATGGTTCAAGAGCGCTCAATCTTTTAATCCACAAAGCCTCTTTCTGTAGTAGCAATTTCTTTTTATCGCCTCCTCTTTGGGGTTCCTGAATTACTTCTAATACCTGCCATTTTAATTGTGTCATGTTGTGTCTGTTGTGGGCGAAATGCCGTGAGACTGGGGTGTCAGAGTATGTGTCTGGAACAAAGTTTTTAATATCGCCCCTGTGTTCTTTTATCCTGGCTTTTATTTGCCTGGAGGTTTGGCCAACATATACTTTCCCACACGGGCATTTCAACATGTATACTACTCCTCCCGTATTACATGTTGCATAGTGTTTAAGTTTAATGTTGTTCCCTTTTGTGGGATGTTGTACAGATACACCCTTGATAACCGAAGAACAACAGACGCAACTCAGGCAGGGGAAGGTCCCAATACTTGGTTTACCTTTGAATATTGTTTCCATTCTTTTTGGACTCCTAGTTTCAGCAGGACAGAGAATGTCGCCTAGTGTGGAACCCCTTCTATAACTGAATAATGGTGGCTGTAAACAGAACTTACCCAGGGATTTATCATTATTTAATAGTGGCCAAAACCTTCTGAAGATTTTTTCAATAGAGTTGCTTTGTTTTGCGAAAAAGGCACCTTGCAGCAGTTCATCTGCGCGTCTTGTATCTACACCTACAACCCACAATTTTGACTTCATTGCCTTGGATGGAAGCATTTGGGTGAGGATACTAAAGTGGATTATTAGGGGTTCTGTGTGGGTGTTTTGCAGCCTAAGCCCCTTTCTTCCACTTGGGTTCGGCAATTTGCGGCAAATTCCCAAGATTCACAGATTCTCCTGGCGAAAATTCACTGGTGTAAAATAAAAAAATGAGATGCACGTCAAAAACGCGATGCGTGTCGAAAATGGCAGGACGCCCTTCAACAATGACACAAGACGCTTCAAAAATTAGGCGTCAAATAAACAAGACACATCTCGTTTCGTACTTTTATTTGCCAATTCGAATTTTTTCGGTTAAGCGAAATGGGATAGATTTGCCCATCACTATTCCCTACTAAGTTTCGCACACACAAACTCTGGGAGTATGTACACTTTACTCTCTCTCAACAGCACTTCCTTCCTGTCAGCTCACAGAGGGTGGGGCTCCTCCCCCTGCTTGCACAGAATCAATACAGAGGAGAGACAAGTGTTCACAGCTCTCTTAAATATATAAAGGTATAAAGAGAAGTTCCTGTTAAAACTTGGAATGTGTCACTATCAAGTTAACACGGAATATATTACAATTATGGCTAGTACTTGAATAAATCACCTTAGTTTAAGTGGGTTCAATCTAAGCTTATTTCTGCCATCAGCACATGCAAAATGCATGTGTAAAGCCTCATAGATTCTACTGAATTAAAATCAAGGTTAGCAATGTCAGGGTATTTAATGATATATATGCATTCCATCTGTAGCACTGGCTCATGACCAGCAATATAGCAGAGAACTGTAATATTTCCCCAGTGACACATGTACTTTTTGTGACATACTTGGGACATTTAAATGCCCCAAGACATCCTTCTGCCAAGAACAAGTCTTTGGACACTGATTTAATAATAAATCATGTGTCACTGTGTGTGTATATAAAATTATGCTTGGTGGCAATTTTGTTAATAAGGCGAGAAAAGTCCAAATATACGAAGGTATATTCTTTTCAGAAAGATTGGGAACCCTAGTCCAACATAGCTGTCTGCACCAAGAGCTTCTTCATGATGCGGGTGGTATAGCGCTCACTAATTTAATTTTTTTTTTTACAAAATTGTACCATTGTGGCAGCAGGTTGGGCTCTATTATACCAGTCCTCCAGTGAGAGAAACCTTTTTCCACAGATTGTTGCCCTTAAAGATGGCATCTATGGGAAATTGCCTTCCTGTATTTGAGAGATTTTTAGATCTTGATTCTTGATAAAAAAAGACCCTATACCTGTCTTACATATTCATTCCAACTGATGTACCTGCCATGTATGTTGTGGTTAATATAATCTGGAAGCAGGTGTAACGGAACAGTGTGAATATTCTTATGTGAATAGTTTTTCCACTGATGTTTCCTAAACTGTCTTCTTTGAAATAGCGTCATGGTAGAAATGACTGGGCATTGGTATAGCATACAATCTTAAAAATGACAATGCATTTTTCGTAAAATGCAGAACGTTTACATTAGTAAGAGAGACACGAGAATATAGACACAAAAAAAATTTATGCCAAAACTGAAGTAACGTGTTAGAGGTAGAATGACTAGCAAGTCATATAATTAATACGAGGAAGACATAAATTAGACAAATTATACTATTAATGGAGAAGCATGGCCCTCATTAACTGTTAAATGGCCAACTATATTTAGGCATTAATTCCATTAATACATTATTCGTTATGTGCTTTATCTGAGCTCTGCACACTGACAGCTCCATGGAATTATGAATATTTTCTTGCCTGTAGCTAGCTGAATGAAACTGCTATATAGTGCAACATACAGCCAGATTTCCCCAGGTCTTGCTAGTCAAATGTAGGCGTAAAGCGTCTCTGCAATTAGGGAAAAAAGTAAAGAAATGAATGGATTAACTACAATGTTTCAATAAACCCCTCATGCAACACCTAATTCTCTGTAAAATGCAGATTCTTAAAACTCTGAGGAAATTCTTCTTATCACGTAAAACATATTTTTGCCTGTAGTCACTAAATGGCACATTTGTGAGATACCATGAGTATTGTGCTCTTGTCCTTTTCCCTATTGGCTTGTTAGTATAAACAGCTCCTGGGCTACAGGAAGCAAGCTGGCATTTAACATGGAATAAATTACAATTTTGGCTAGTACTTGAATAGATCACCTTAGTTCAAGTGGGTATAACCTAAGCTTATTTATGCCATAAGCACATCAGGAAATGTTTGTCCCACATGTATAGCCTCATACACTCTACTGAAATTGATAAGAATCAGGCTGGCAATGTCAGAATACTGAATGATCTA
>CM044446.1:33002401-33018539 GCA_024363595.1 Xenopus borealis
TGCTGCCTCCTCTCATCCAAAAGGGTACAGGCCCATCCACTGCTGAAGTCCTTATCATGGCAATAACTTATAAACTCCTCCTCATAACTTTTGAAGCCCTTCATTGCTCTGCCCCAACTACAGTACATGTCATTTCTTGTTTCTCTATATGTTCCTGAAAACATTCACTCCTCTCAGAGCAACCACTTGGTTGCACCCCCCTCTACTACTGCTGTTTCCTGTATCAAACCCTTCTCTCTTGCAACTCCTTATATTTGGAATGCCATTCCTGAATCCTCCAGTGTTTTTAAAATGAAACTCAAAGACTACCTCTGGGAGCACCTGGACAACACCTGAATAGGGAACTGGCACTTATATAACAAACTGTAACCTACAGCACTTTAATACCCCTCTGAATTGTGCCCGTGTTACCCTCCTCTAGCCTTTTGTTTCCTTGACACTGTGCACGTGTCACTGTCACTTACACTTAGCACAATCCGTATTGTAATTTTATTTGTGAATTGTATTTCTAATAATGCACTTATTGTTACTTTTTATTTCAATGACCCCTTGTTTATTACTACTAAATTATTGATTTGCTATACAGTGCTTTGCCATCAAGCAGCGCTATACAAATAAAAATATAGGTACGTACATAAACAAAATATATACAATTATGTAATTTGACTATAATATTTACTAAATAATACAATCAGTTTGTTGCCTGATTTACTAAGATAATCCATATGTCTAACTGCAGTGTGGCAGAACAATTCCATGTATACAGCTAACATGAGCTAACAAAACAGCAAATGTGCTTTCATCAGAAATGTTGCTACCTAAATCTACAGTATAAATAAGATGAATAAACTTTGAGCAAGTTATTTAAAAAGCTTAAAGTCTAACTGGGAACTGTGAGGTTCTGAATATAGTGGGAAAAATTAGTTGTTTTGCACTCTTGTGGAGGAACTGGGGAAACCATAGAAGATCATGCAGTATGGTGATATAACATTTGTATGAGGGCTTGAAATAGGAATGTGCCAAATTCAAAATTTTTGGTTTTCACCAACCGAACAATCCTCCAAAAGATATTTTGCAAAATACCAAGACAGTTTAGAAATTTAAAAATTGCTTGTGAGAACATTTTTTACATTTAGCTGTCAAATTGCTTTTAGTTTTTAGTGAGTATACAGTATTAAGTAAATGTTTTTGCTTCTGTTTTTTTCCTTTGTATCCCCCAATTCATTGCCCAAATAATAATAATAATAATAATAATATGAATTAAATCCAAACTCTAAATATTTGAATCAATCTGAAGCCAGGGCTAGGATTCACTGCAGCCCTAGGTTGATTTCTTATGGTACTACACAGATGATTTTGCTTTTCTGGTGGATCCGACGCTTGTGATGCACGCATCAAGTTGGATGCAACGGAAAACAAAGTAGGTAATGCTGGATGGTGTTTCAGCATTCATCCAACATGACATGACTGTCGGATACAGCTTGCAGTGTTACAGCTTCCGACATTTCTATGTCTTGCTTTATTTCCATTGATTCAGACTTGATGCGTGTGTTTTGTCACCGAGCGTCAGATTTGCCGGTATTTGCCGGTATTTTAGTGGAACTCAAAGCAACTGTTTCAAGCAATGCTACAACTGATGCCAAAACAAATAAAGACAAATATATAGCACAGATCAGAACATTGGTCCTGGGGTTGAGTGAGCAGTCTATAAATGACTTAGACAGAAGGCTCTGTGTATGGTGTTTGATGCCCCTGGCTGGGCCACATCTGCCCCCCTCATGTTTGCTGCAGATCCGTCAAGAAACTCGTACAGTACCAGAATATGCCATAGAGTTCCGCACGCTGGTTGCTGAGATGGCTTGGAACAATGAGGCCTACTATGCCGCTTTTTACAATGGGCTCTCTTTCTGCCTGAAGGACAACCTGGTCTCCCGGGATCTGCCTACCCGTTGGGGGGAAGACCTTATAGCCCAAGCTGGACACTCAACAGAGAGAGCACCAAGTGGATAGGGGATGTGCCAAGAGATCCCAACCGTTATTTGTTCCCTGCTTCCAAGGGCCTCTGCCTCCTCCAACACCTTCTCCTACAGTATCTGCTCCTTCTTCTGCTTCACTTGCCTCTTCAGATGAGGAACCCATGCAGATTGCTTGAACACGACTTTTTGAACAGGAAAAACTACAGAGATGGGCAGCAGGACTCTGTCTTTATTGTGGGGTAAATCCCATTTTGCCCAAGAGTGTCCAGTAAAGCCGTGAAACTCCAATGTCTAGGTAAGTTTGGGGAGACTTTCCTGGGTGGAATTAATTCTCTTCCCCATGACTCATTGCTTTCTTCTTCCTGTCCAGATCCAGCTTTCTTCCAAGTCCATTCAAGTCCAAGCTTTCCTTGATTCAGGCGCAGCTGGGAACTTCTTGGATCAATCATTTGAAGAGCATCACTCCATACCTGTACGCTCCTTAGCTGTTCCCGTCCAAGTACTGGCAATTGACGATTATCCACTTTCTTCTGCTTTCATCTCCCAGTCCTCTGTGGAATTGTCCTTCAAGGTGGGCACCTTATATAATGAAACACTATCCTTTTTACTGATCAATGGTCCATCTACTCCAATTGTTCTTGGACTTCCGTGGCTGTGTCTTCATAATCCAAGAATTGATTGGTCTTCATCTCAAATTACTTGCTGGAGCCCCTTCTGTTGTCAGAACTGCCTACCAGCTAATCCCCTTCTTAAGCTGTCTTCAGTGACCACTACTCTGTCTTCTCTTCCTTCTGCATATCAAGCCTTTTCTGATGCTTCAACAAAAAATCTGCACAGACCCTCCCCCCTCATCGTCCATATGATTGTCCTATTGATCTTCTTCCTGGGACTATGCCACCTAGTGGATGCACATATCCACTCTCTCCTTCTGAAACTAAATCAATGAAGGCATATATTCAGGAGAACCTCCAAAGAGGATACATTCGCCCCTCGTCTTCTCCCACTGGAGCAGGGTTCTTCTTCGAAGAAAAAAAAGATGGTGGTCTCTGAGGCTTGATTACAGTATAAAACTACCTGCTACCCCTCTTTGCAGAGCTATTTGACCAACTTAAAGTTGCTTCTCTCTTCACAAAATTGGATCTTCATCGAGCATATAATCTTATTTGGATCAGAGAGGGCGACGAATGGAAAACTGCATTCAGCACTCGTGATGGGTATTACGAGTATCTTGTAATGCCATTTGTACTTGTACAAGAATTTGTTAATGATATCTTCTGGGACTTGTTAGGGCAAAGGGTTGTCGTGTACTTGGACGATATTTTTATATTTTCCAAGAACCTTGAAGAACACGGCTTCAAGTTCATGAAGTCCTCTCTCGTTTGAGAAGGAATGCTCTTTTTGCTAAGATCGAGAAGTGCACATTTGAAGTCTCCAAGATTCCTTTCCTTGGCTATATTATTTCTTTTTTTAAATGCATCCAGAGAAAATCTCGGCAATACAGAACTGGCCTCTTCCTATCAGTACTAAGTACATACAGAGGTTTATTGGCTTTGCCAACTACTATAGACAATTCATTTCCAACTACTATAGACAATTCATTTAAGGTTTTTCACCCAAGATTGCTCTAATTCTATCACTCATCCAGAAAGAAGGGAAACCTCAATGTTGGTTTACTCTAGCCTTGGAAGATTTTGAATCTTTGAAAAATACTTTTTCTTCTGCTCAGATTCTCAGACATCCTGATCCATCCCTTCCTTTCTTCATTGAAGTTGACGCTTCTGATGTGGGTGCAGGAGCTGTTTTATCTCAAAGGTCACCTAGTGATGGGAAGATTAACCCTTGTGCTTTCTTCTCCACAAAATTCTCATCTTCAGAACAAAATTATTATGTAGGCAATCGCAAATTACTGGCCATCAAACTTGCACTGGAAGAATGGAGATATCTGTTGGAAGGGTCTGTTATACCAGTGTCAATATTCACCAAAATTTGGAATGCATGCAATCACTTAAATGCCTGAATCCCAGACAAGCCCATTGGGCTCTCTTCTTTTCCAAATTTAATTTTGTATTCACATTCCATCCTGGTCCTAGGAAAAAAAAAGCTGATGCTCTTTCCAGAAGTTTAATTCCTGAAGACCCCAGTATCAAAAATCCTGAACTCATTGCCACCTTCTCTGGCCTCACAATTGTTGTCTGCACAATCTTCTGCACATTCGAATTCCCCCTTGGGGTAGCTTAATTGCCTCCAGAACGCCGACACTCTATTCTTAGCCATTCTCACAATTCCAAACAGACCTGTCACCCTGGAATCAGGAAAACAATCGAACTCCTGTCTCACCTTGTCTGGTGGCCTTCTCTTCGGAAGAATGCTAGGAATTTTGTGTCTTCCCGTACTGTTTGTGCTACATCTAAATCTGGACATTCTTCCCCAAAGGGGTTATTGCAGCCGTTACCCATACCTTCTCGCCCTTGGACTCATTTGGCAATGGACTTTATTGTGGATGTTCCAATGTCTTTGGGGCACACAGTCAGCTGGGTTGTGGTGGATAGATTTAGTAAGATGGCTCATTTCATACCATTGCACAAGCTGCCTTCTGTTGTGGAACTCTTCATCATATTTTCTGTCTTCATGGATTACCACTTGAAATGGTTTCCGACAGAGGCTCACAATTTGTTTCTAAGTTCTGGAGATCATTATGCAAAGCTCTCAACATTTCTCTCCAATTTTCCTCTGCTTACCACCCTCAATCCAACGGTGCTTCTGAGAGAGTTAATCAAGTTTTGGAACAATTTTTAAGGTGCCATATCTCCTTGTGTCCGGATGATTGGGTAGATCTGCTTCCCTGGGCAGAGTTTGCTCACAATAATGCCTTGCATGCTTCTTCTGGGAGATTGTTCTTCTTTTGTGACTATGGACTACATCCTCTGGCATTCCCTCAATATTTACTGCTTACCAATGTTCCTGCAGCCTTCTACCAAGCTTTTCATATGTTGGCCATTTGGCAAGTTACTGAAGCCAATTTGGTAAAGATTTCCATCTTCCAAAAAAAGTTTGCTGATATGAAGAGTCCCTGCTCCTCTGTATTCTTCCAGAGACAAGGTTTGGCTATCCACCAAGAATATTCGTAAACTTGGTCCTAAGTTTAATGGCCCATTTCCAGTCATAGAAGTCCCGTCTTCAACTACCTCCCGAGATGCAGATTCCTAATACCTTCCACGTCTCTCTTCTCAAACCAGCAGCTGATTCTTCTTCTCCTTCTTCTCCTGTTCCTATCCTGGTCAATGGTTATCAGGAATTCAAAGTGAGTAGAATCCTGAATTCTCATTTTTCCATGGGGTCTCTACAATATTTGGTCGAATGGAGAGAATTTGGTCCTGAGGAGTGCTCCTGGGTGAAGGTCTCTGATGTCCATGCACCACTTCTAATCCAGAGGTTCCATAAGTAGTTTCCTTCTAGTCCTCATCATGGTGGTCCTGAGGCCCCCCATAAAGAAAGGAGTACTGTAAGGAAGAAGCCATGTGGCGGTGCCTTTGAGGTCTTGCAGCAAGATGACGTCACCGCCAGACTACATGCCAGTGCAAGTGCGCTGGCAAAGAATGCCTGCATCACAAAGAGGCACAGAAATTTCTACGTGATGACCTCACCAGGAAAGTTTTGGCACCAAATGGAGGACCATTTAAAGTGCCAGAGTACTCCAAACATTGCCCAATTATAGGTCATACTCTGTGAGTTCCTGGGTGTGATTATTACTTATTGATTCCGGTTTTTACTTCTTGCCTGCCTTCTCGACTTGTGAACCTTTTCTGCCTGGATTGACCCTTTGGCCTGGACTTTGACAACTCTCTTGTTTAACCCTTTGGATACCTTGAACTGTGCTGGACTTTGCTTCCTCCTTGGTCCGCAAATCCTAGTCGGAGCCTTCGGGCCCTGACACTTCTATCCTCCTACACAGAAAAAGGAATCCTGTCTTGATCCTTTTTGATCCTGTATTCTTCTTTGATCATGAATTCTTGTTTAAGCTAGTATTCCTGTAGTGATCATGAACTCTTAATTGAGCTGAATCTTTATAAAGAACAAAGTCTGTTTTATTCCAGCAATTTCCTTTACCCTCTTAGTAGGTTAGTTTACTAAATGAAAGATAATTCTATGGGAGGAAAACACCACTGATATAGAGCTACAGATATTGGATTGTTATGCAGAAAGCAAATACTATTCCTTTTAATGAATTCCTTTATTCTCTATAATAATAAAAAAGCCTTGTACTTTATGATAACTAAAATAATGAATAAAATGAATAAATGAGTTCTAACAATCATTTACACCATAACTTTCACCATCCCAAACCTGGAGTAACCCACAATCAACTATAACAACAAAGGAAAACTGGCCAGCCCAATGTTGTAGCTACCAACATTTCCAGTGATCCCACTGGTGGCCAATAAAAGTGAAACCATGTTTGGGAGTTTTAACCTTGCAAACAGTTGTAGGTAAAACTTAGTCCCTGTGTAAAATGTATAACGAAGTAGTAGAATTCTTAAAGGAGAACTAAAGCTTAACTTAAGAGGTAGGCTAGAAATGTTGTACATCATGCTTTAGGCTTTTGTACCAGTGGAAAGCAACCACAGCCCTTTAGCTGGGAAGCTCTGTGCCTCCAAAGATGCCCCAGTAGCTGCTGATTCACTGCACATGCTATGAAAAGCAATATGTTCTGATAAAATGTGTGAGAGTAAACCCTAAAACTTTGTCTTTACTTCTGGCCTGTAGAAACACTCGCCCTGTAACATTTGTGCAGAGGAAAGGGTTTTTAAATAGCAATGTTTAAATTACTTTTTTTAGTTTTGACTGATTGTAATATCTACATTTGCTGTTCTCATCTATTTTAAAATAATCTCACGATTTTCCCAATTTGCCCTGAAACTGGTCATTTGACAGTGCAAAATCTTTCCCACATATATCCTGCTAGGCTCTGATTTACTTTGCTTTATGTCTGTGTTAAATGATTTAGGTTTTATTACAAAGTATTTAATATCTGACCACTGGAAGCTCCATTTTACTGTAGTCTATGAATGACTCTGCAAACTGGCTGTTATTTTGGTAACTACATATTTGAAAATAAAAAATTATAGCATTTATTAAAGAGTGAAGTATAAATAAAGTGATATCAGACCCTGTATTGAAAGATGATGCATTCGCCTTGAAATAGAAAACAAAAATAGAAAATAGAAAAAGAAATAAATTCAGAATGTGGATAAAATAATAAAAAATTTATGTAAAGGGCTCCAATGTGCTTTTCAAAAGAATTACCATCTGTGGTCTTTACAGAAGTTCTCACATACATATTGGAACTCTAATCTTTTAAGAGATATTAAAAACAAATTTAAAAATTGTTTTTTTCTTAGTATCTGCACTTTAGTAATGTGAAACTTCAACCACAGTGTGAGCATTTAATCTCCATGAAATGATTTGAAAGCATTACCAAAAAAAAAAGTTCATATATCAAATGCAAAATCAATTCCAGCTGATGAAGTCGTATACACATTAATTGCAAATTATAGTAAAGCATTCAAGGAGAACATAAAGAACATTGAGAAGAGTGGACAACAAGAACTGGATTAGCATTTAAATTTTAGTAATGAAAACAACAAAAAGCATTTAGAGGCAGTTATGTAATGATCAGACAATAGATTTTCTGATAAACAAAATTGCAACCAAATGCATAAGATTGTTGATATGAAATCCATGCAGAATGATTATGTTTTAGCCTGCAAGCTATGCACATGTGTAAGATACAATGGTGAACTATGATCAATTAATATAATATGGATCATGCATTGCAGGTCAAAGGCTTGTTAAGACCATCTTGCCACATCATCTGCCAGCGTTTTTATATGAAAGTTCTATGAAAATCAAAAAAGGGAAATATATAAATCACACAAGCACGTTTATATTTTAATAAAGATACAATATATTTTTTTAAACTAAATTGTCCAGTATCATAAGTAAACAGTAAGGAAGAAAGAGAGAGAGGGAAAGAAATAATATGACAAATTCATTAATGGATAAATTGTTTGCCACACTCTACACCAGGTGCAAATTTGTTACAACTATGATAATTGACTAAAATGCGAAGTTGTGTCCTGGGTGATGAACGCTGTCTACTTTTCACTAATGATACTTCTTCAGTGCGAGTATTTAATAGCGAGGATTCACTAACATTCGCTTGTGCCTAACAAAAACTCACTAGTAGTATTAACCTTCAGTTAATTTGAATAGTGGAGGTGCATAAAAGTCATATACATGTCTTTTTTAGAGCTGTTGGTGGCCACTTTTTATTAGAAATGTCCAATGGAGTTTAATAATGAGATGCCCTGGACATGAGCCCACCCTAAAATATATGTTGCAGGCCCTTCAAATGTGTTCACACAAAACCTTTAATAGTTTGGACTTTTGAAGGCAATCTCACTTTAAAAAAAGAAAAGTCACCAGCATTTTTTACACTTTTTATGACTCTGGCATACAGGATATGATGTCACTGACATCAGACTAATCAGACTTAGCAGTTTGACTAGTCTATGGTGGAGATGGAAACTCTGGCAAAAAGAGGTAACTTTCAGTAAAATCCATATTTTGATGAATTTGTAGAGCAAAGATCATTCGACAGACCTAGTAATAGTCACCTGCCGTGTAGGAACAAACACTAGCAACGGTCTCTTTCACTACAAAATGGTTGTCTTTGCCTGCTAGTGAATTGGTGATGCCCCTGCAGATTGGTTTCTGGTGAATTTTCATTAGCTACGAGCACTTCGCCCTTTAGTAAATCTGACCCAGAGAGAGAGAGATTAATAGAGATACAGTAGATAGATAGTTAATCAAACATATGGATACTATAATATCTATTTTGAACAGGAAATAAAACCATAAATAAATCACTACTTTAAGCATTTTAATATTAAAGAAATGCCCACAAAATTGCATCTGTGTTGGAAAATAAAGTCTATGTTTTAATAATTATATTTCTTCCCTAAGGTAATTTACTACATCTTACTTTTTTCCAATCATAGAATATGATATGCAGGTATTCTAATTATTTATATTGTACTATACTGTATACAAAATTAACAAAAACATTACTTTTTCAATAAGAAGTTTTAGTACATTGACTTGTGTACCAGCGCAAACTACAAAAAAGATTTGCAAACCTCCTTCTACTGTTGGATGTAGTTATTAATAATTTCTGGGTTCACACATTTCCTAGTACAAATATTTTCTCCTTCACTTTTACATTCCCCCATAAGTGTTTCAACATAAAGTGAAATGCCCACAAAATGTTTCAATATAAAGTGAAATGCCCTTGCTGCCAACAATAGAAAACTGTCAGTTAAAACAATAACATCTTTCTTTAGTTCACCGTAATCCATGTTAAATGTCTATTCTTATCTACATCTGCCTAATGTGACAAGCATACCCATGCTTCCAGAAAAACATTATTTTATGCCTAGACTAGAGTCTTTCCACTTTAAAGGCCTGCCAAGACTTTTGTTTCTGACAAGGCAGAGGAAGTCGAGAGGTAATAGGGGAATGGTGCAAAGAAGTAACTAATATGGGCAAGGTTACACAGATAGCACAAATGTTGATAAAGAGGGCAGAGAAACTTCTGGGTTTACTAGATAGGCGACATACAGGTTGCAATAACTGGAGAAGATTGCATTTTTGGGATTCCCAGATAGGAGCCCCATTTAGTCAGTAGCCCCAAATACAAACCCACAAACCTCTTAGTATTTAAGTAGCCCTTCCTCTTCCTCTCAATCAATAGCAGCTTGAAAGTTCATCAAAACCTGTCTCTGTTATTTTATGTTTTTGGAGCAGTTATGTTACAGTATGTTTTTGGAGAGGGTTCTCCCATTTTTTTCTAATCACAGTGCTGCTGGTCTCAACAGACAAAGAAGAGTTTTGCTCCTCGAACCTAATTGTTATATTAGGTTGGAGGAGCAAAACTCTTCTTTGTCTGTAGAGACCAGCAGCACTGTGATTAGAAAAAGATGGGAAGGGTGTGAAGGGTGGCAGAATTCAATGTTTTTCTTTTGCTTCAGTAAACCGAGAAATATTCTTATCTACCACACTACTCACACTTTCTCTAGGACTTGTATAAGCTGCTGATTGTGGAAATCAGAACACTATTTGCTACAGCTTCACATATATGAATTTAGTTACTGGGGTGCTTAAAGGACAAGGAAAGGCAAAGACATAAAATGTCTAAAAAAGTTACAAGATGACAGCCCACTTTTGAAAGTATAAATACTTTGATTAGGCTTGTGGTGCAGAAAGTTCATGTTTATGTTTAGTATACACAATACAGCATTTCTAGGCTCATTCTACTTTAGACTTTCCTTGCCCTTTAATACACTATACCCTTTTTAAAGTTCCATTTCTTTTCAGAATGATAGGAACTTCTGAGTTGATTCTGCTATTACAAAGTTAGAAGTTGAAAGCAATGGGCATTTTAGTAGTTATAAAACACCACATTTAATAGACTGTTTCTTCTTAATGTCATATCTCATGTTTAAGACCAATAAAGGAAAGTAATTGAAAAGTAAAAAAAAAAAAGGATTCAATTAAACAATATTCAATTTGTTAAGTAGGCATGGGATTTAAATAACCTGCAGGTGTCATGTGCTTCAGATACACAACTGGGAATCTGTTACAATGAAGTGATTGGATAATTTGATAATGCTCCCAGTTAATTTAAATTGGACTACGATAAATCATGATCGGATTGTTAAAAGAGTCATATTACTTAAAATATCCTTAACTTAATTTGATAAGTGGAGAAAATGAACCACTCTGCATTTGCTGCTAATTGTCTCTTTTCTAATTATGTCACAATAAATTAAATTTTGTCATTTTACGAAGCATTAATCTATTTTTTAATAATATACAGCTAGATCAGACAAACAGTGCATTAACTATTAAAAAGCAACTTTAGGGGGCAGATTCACTAAGGGTCAAAGTGAAAATTTGAATAAAATTCGAATTTAAAAAATTTTAATTTCAAAGCAATTTTGGGCTACTTTGACTATCGAATAGTCCAAAATTAGCTTTGAATTAAAAAAATTCTAAAATCTTGAAATACTGGCCCTTTAAAATCCTTCGAATTTGACACCTCACCACCTTAAAGCTGGCAAATTGTCATTTTAGCCTACAGTATGGGGGACCTCCTTGAGCTAGTCTCTCTTCTTTAATATATTCATGAATGTAAGCACATGCTTTCATGTATCGGTATGTGTAGCTACTGTACGTAACCAAATACAGCAAAAAAACATGTCTCCAATTAATCTTTTTACTAGCAGAAACCTGTTATTCAAATATTCAAGAACTAAGCCAAATGGCTCTTTGTCACCCATGCAGTTTGAATTAGATGCAGATTTGCATGACTTTGAATGGAAAACAGGTAAGGCAAGGCCTGCCATGAGTACAAGCAAATCAATCAAAATGACTGTGTGACAAATTGAGTCACTATGTTTTGGTAAAACTTGAAAACAAATGGTGTCTGAGAATAATCACTGAGCAAATATACTGTATTAAGGATTTTTCCATTAAATTAGAAGTTAAATGACAATGATTCAATATAATATAATAAATACTGCAAGAACTATAAATAATGGGACAAACTAATCAAACTGGCAAATACGGTTAAGTAAATATTGCCCTTTCATCTTTTTTACCTAGGAGTTTACTAACAATCGAAATTATTTCTTCGACAAATCTAGAAAAATGTGTGATTTTCCTATTTTTATAATAAGCTTTAAGCTTTAAGAAATTACTAAACCTCTAATGCAAAATTTTAGCACGTTGTCAAGATGTTAGCTGGATAGTTTTTCATTAGAAATTGTCAGAAAATGTACTTTTTCATATTAACTATAATCAAAAGAAAAGTATGAGTAGGAAAACACAGATCTCTCTATTCATGTCTCATGTTATGGAACATAAAGATGCACCCTTGGTTTGTTTGTCAGCATAGTGATGAAGCTCTGTCTATACATTGCATGTTCAGTATGTGCAGCTTGGGTTGTGTGTAAGCACAGTGCCTTGTGTAAACTAGAGGGACAAAAAGAATAAAGTTCCAAGGTTTTGGATAGGTTCGCTCTCCTTAGCCGGCTTTCCACTTGTATCCCTTGAAGTCCAAACTGTATTATCTGAAAACAAAGCCAGTTCCAAAAGGCACAGGAACAAAGAAATATGTTAGGGTAATATTGTTTACTATATGACACCCCACATAGTGCTCTATGAGGTTTATTAAGTACACCACTAGTGATGGACGAATTTATTCGCAATGCATGAATTCACAGCAAATATTTGCCTTTTATCACCTGCAAATTTTTTCGTGAAACCTCTGCAAAAGTTCTCCGACGATGTGTCGGTGCAAGAGGGCTGTGTCTTATCAGCAGGATGAATCTGACACTATGATAGTGACTTTTACAGATATGCAACTGGAGGGCAAGTGAGGTTTCTGACTGATGTAGCTCTTCAACAATTCCTTTAGCTATGTCCGTTAGAGTTGGTCAGCTGTAGTGATGGGCAAATCTACTGTATCCCATTTCCCTTCGCAGAAAATTCGTGAATTTCCAGCCAAATTCACGAATTGGCGAAAAATTTGCGAAACGAATCGCGGCATGTTATTTGATGCATGTTGCATCATTTTTTGCGTTGCGTCAATTACAAATTTTCACTGGCGTTTAACGAATTTATTCGCCAGCGGTGAATTCGCACCTGGCGAATAAATTCGCCCATCACTAGTCAGCTGAGCATCAGATAGACCGGGAGCGCATCTGCAGACGGTAACCTTGTAAACCTATGCATACGTAAATGCATGCCGACTTGGTGCTCCAGTGAATGTGTAGGATAACCTGGTCATCAGCATCATCCCCTCACCTCTATCAGCGTTGGGGCCTACATCACTGAGGCAGCTGTCAGCGCTGTCTATACACTTTTAAACATGAGATCCTCAATCAGCTGGACCTGAAAATCCCCAAGCAGCTCGATCATTAAGGTGAAGATCGTGGAGATTTGGACCAGAATGATAATGCACCTGTGAACATCCAGCAACCCCTGTCCAATGGATCCACAAAAGTCGGACTTGTGATTCACTGAAGTCTAGTGTCCTGTGCAACTTTTTGGTCACCCAGATTAAAGCTTAATTTGCCAATGAAGGGGTTAACACAGAATCGACCGCACCACTAACAGTGAGGCGGGGGCCTCGGGCATTGGTTTGGGTTTTGGAGGGTGGTGGCTGGTGGGCACAGTATCAGCTGGCATTTCCAGCTTCTTACCACTCACACTGTTCCAACTGTCTTGAAAGGGCACTAGTGATGGGCGAATTTGCGGCGAATTCCCGCGATTCGCCGCTGGCGAATAAATTCGCGAAACTGCCAAAAAAATTCGCCGCGCAAAAACGAGTCGCGCGTCGTTTTTGACGCGACGCGCCGAAAACGACGCGACGCGCGACTCGGATGAGTGGTAGGTCATGTCAACTAAGTATAATGGGGGTATAATGGGGCCCAAATGGAAAAATGAATGCCAATAATGCATAAACAAACTGTACTCTTGGCCCAAATGGCCCTCTCACTCGTACTGTATAGTTTAAAAAATAGTTTAATTTCTGGTGTCAGTATCTTTTTAACATGAAATGAATACAAATGCAGATGTTGAACTAAGCAAACTAATTGGGAATTGATTTCCTCATCTCAAGAGGTTATATGACTGAGACTTTATGAAGGCCTTGCACATATCACAGCTTGTAAAAATTGTGTTTTTACTTTTAAAAATACACTAGAATGATTCACTTCTTTGATGTACTTGGAGATCTACAGTTTGAGCAGAGTTGTTGATTGGCAACCCTAAACTGTATTGCCATGCAGTAACAATTAATCCCTCTGGGTGGAAGCAGAGGGAAAAAAAGAAACTGGTAGCAATATCTGACAGTGTTGCCAATGGTCTTCTGCACATGCAAACACATAGAGGAACAAATTATACCAGTTCAAAAACTATGAGCATATTCTTCCTGATATTGTTCTGCCTTCAGATGAAGTTAGACTATATTTCAGGTTATTTTCAAGAGCCATTAGAAGCAGATAGTTACATAGTTAAATTGGGTTGAAAAGACAGTCCATTAAGTTCAACCCCTCCAAATTAAAAACCCAGCATACACACACACACATCTCCACTCTTTCACACAAACCATATATGCCCATAGCTATACTGACTGTAGCGTTTAGTATCAACATAGCCTTTGATATTATGTCTGTCCAAACAATCATCCAAACCCCTCTTAAAAGCATCAACAGAATTAGCCATCACAACATCACCCGGCAGTGCATTCCACAACCTCACCGTCCTGACTTTGAAGAACCACCTACGGTGCTTCTGATGATACATTATATGTATTTATTCTTTCTAAAAACTCAGGGTGAGAGTACTTTTCTTTGAAAAGCTTATTGAATTGTGTTCAGATGTTGCCTAGTGTCACAGTTGTCATCCTTATTCAGAACCTATGCACGGGATGAGCCGTGGGCTAATCGGATGGTGCCAGGTCTTATTAAGAGAAGTGCAAAGCATGGGGTTCTGAAGAAGCACAGGGGCACAATGGTAAATGCAAAGTCTTTAGGCAGAAGGGCGCCGTACTACTACTACTACTTCGGAGTAGTCCGAAGGAGCACTTCCCTAGTGGAGGGAGCAGTGGCAGTGTGACCTTCGGGGTCCATGGCCCGTTATAATGTCATGGTTGGCACCCTAATTCAGAACCTATACCAAGCACCCTGTTCTCGGATCTTGCTTCCACCTGAAACAGCCGCCTTTCACCTCGGGAGGAGCCCTGACCAAATCAGATGCCGCCAGGTCTTATTAAGAGGGGTTCTGAACAAGCACAGGGGCACAACAGTAAATGCAAAGTCTTTGGGCAGACGGTTGCGTTACATAGGCTTAGGCAACAGAGTAGACAGATCAAGCCAGGTCGGGGCAGGCAGAGTGCAGTCAGAGTCAGGCAGGCAAGGGTTAAACCAGGAGATCAATCAGAAGGATATAGAAGAAGCAAGATTGGATATCAGGCAGGGGTCAGAATACAGAAGTCAGAATCGTCAATAGCCAGGCAGGTACACAACAGAAATTCCTAATCAGGATCCGAATAATATCGCACAGAAGCACCAGGAACAAATCCAATGATGGGCAATGGAAAAATAGAAAAGGCCCCTTTAATACTTTTAAAATTTGCGCCATTGCACGCTGACGTCACCGTGTCAGCACGCATGCAACCTATAAAAACCAGAAGTGTGTCACAATGTGTTAGTGAGTACATTTATCTACCACATTTAATAATTTCTGAATCTTAACTCTTGCCCCATTGCAGCCTCTGGTACTTGTTTTAGCTCTGGCCTGGCTTCTTAAATTGCTGTTATAAGAGACTATCGTCAAATATGAAAGTGGACAAATACATTTTTTATGGGCGTACCTGTGTTTTTCACACTAAAAGAGCACTGTTCTCTGCACTCCAAATTAGCATGCACAGACCTGTGTGTACCCAATAAATGCAACAGGGTGCTATGCTCTACACACAATATAATGCCAATATAGCAAAGTGTATGCAGAACCCAGACACAAATGCAGTAATGTCAAGGACATCGTAAAAGACCAAAACTCTGTGGGAACTCCGACCTGTCAGGTCTTTGCTCTACTCTCTTAACCTGGTGGCACATGTACTGGCACCAAGACAGATAAGTATTGTAGCAGCTTGCTTAAGGAAAGGGAGGCATTAAATATGATGGAAGACTAGTGAATTGTAAAGGGTCACAAGCAGTTGACACCAGAAATTGATCCAGAGTCTCTCTTATGAGATCCCACATCAAAGTCTGATCACTTAGACCAACTCCTTTTTTTGAAGTATGCATAATGAGAGGTGACACCTGTGTAAAAAAATGTATTTTGTCAGAATCACTAATGTTTATACAATGGTGTTTCCTTTGTGTCTGTGTTTCTTGCAGGTACAAATGCCAACGAACATTGTAATTATTGTTATCATTACAAAAAAACAAGGTGTTGGTACCAAACTTTGGCCAAAATATGTAAACTCACGTGCCACATGTGTACTCCAGTTTCCTCCCACACACAAAATA
>CM044446.1:33048453-33058781 GCA_024363595.1 Xenopus borealis
TATGAAGTCCAGTATCCTATCATAGGATGACTTATAGTATACCTTTTTATACTGACCCATGTAACCGTAATTTTCCATTGAACTAAGAACCATTCTGCCAGTAGCAATGTTACTCAGCACAGAGTACTCAGGTTTACATCATACTCAACAATTAGCAGTGCTTTTTTGAAATTATGTGTTTGGTTGATTAAATTTAAAAACATTTGAATGACACCACCAAAATGCTTGCAGGTGCTTGAGTAAGGTCTGATCCTTCAAAAAATCAATCATAATAAAAATCGCAGATAGGTCTCTAATCTATGTTTCCTACAGTATCAGATATGTACTGTTATTTAACAGATAAAAGTACATTGGAAAGGACTTGAATTTTTCAAAAATGTTTTGGTGGAACTTGAGTTGCATGTGTTTATTGTTTCCAGTGAACTTGTGCCTATCAAGGTCAGTATGTTCATGTACTGTATGTGATAGCCTGATACTTGCTGTAAAACAAAAGCGCTCCAAAATAGGGGTTTGATGGAAAGAATGTAAGAGAAGTAGAACATAAACCAGTCATGTAAAATTAGAGCACCCATTAGGAAATTATTTCATCTATTCATAGGTTGTTTTACAAACCAATTTCCAACATTAACTTTTCAATGAGTATTTAAACTATTGACAAAAGACAGGTAAACATTCATCAGCAGAGCACTGCCAGAATAAAATCGTTTATTGAATTTGCTACTGTAAAGGACTGCTATAATACTAACTGCTTAGGTTTTACAGTAATCCAAGCTTGGTAAGTTTTTCTTAATGCCCATAAGGCAGTTAGTAAGGATTCACTGTCTACTGTTAGTTTGTGTAACTAAGCTTTAGATATACAGGTAGAATATCTATAAATGTGAATGCCTGTGATCTGGGGTCTCCTAGATAAAAAAAATGTTGTGTTAATTGGATCACTAATCCTCAAAAGGGACCTGTCACCATAAGAAATAATTCGAAATTAATTTATATTGTTTTTTTTCAGGCAAAATAAACTTTATTTATATTATGTAAATTACTTAAATCTTGTTTGCTCTTGGAATGACACAATCACAGCAATCAGGCAGTGGCCATTTTGTGAACACTGTTATAAAGGCAAACTTTTCATGTTAAAATGTTGTTTATGCTGCAGAATAGGAAGCTAACATGTCCATGCACTGACTACTAGTGATGGACGATATTATTCGCCAGGGGCGAATTCGCGGCAAATTCCCGCGATTCGCCGCTGGCGAATAAATTAGCAGGACGCCAGCGAAAATTCGCTGAAAAAAATGAGTCGCGCGTCGTTTTTGACGCGACAAAAATGACACGACGCAACGAAAACTACGCAATGCACCAATTAGGAAATTTCGCTGGAAATTCGCAAATTTTTCGGCGAAATGGGGTAGATTCGCCCATCACTACTGACTACACAATTATATGGTGAGGAGGGAGGGGTGAATATACGGTGTGCAGTAACATTGAGGAAATGCAGAAATTAGGGGCAAATTTAAAAAATTCACTTGAAGAGATCGAAGTTCGATCGAATTCGATCGAATACAGATCGTACGATTTTTTTAGAGGATCGAATATGCACAGTTGGCCAATTTGATCATCGAATACCGAATATTCGAATTATCGAATAGATCAAATGATCCAATATTCGATCATTCGATGATCGAAGGACTTTAGCTTTCAAATTTATTCGAATGCCTACTTTGCCAGATTGAACCTACCGAATACCAATAGAAGCCTATGGGAATCCCCCATAGGCTTCTTTTGCAAACACCTGCTCGAATACCATTCGTACGATCGAACGCCTCGATCGTTCAAATCGTACAAATTTTTCGGAGGCTTGAAGGAAAAAGTATGATTTTTTTTCGGTATTTGATCGTACGATTTCATCGAGAAATCGAATATCGAGGAAACAAAGGCTAAAACTATTCAATAAGCATTCGAGGGAAGAGGGTCCTTCAGTCGCTTTCCCGTCTGCCTCAGATGGTCCAGTCTGACCCTGGTCCACTTCATCTCTCTGTGTATGTTTGTGCATTGCCTCTGTGCTCCCTTTAGGATCTGGTCAAGCTCCTGTTCGAATGCTTATTAGAAGTTCAGAAGCAGTATTTCAAAGTAATGAATCCGCTATTAATTAATAGGCAACTCAACATGAAGCAGTTTAGGTATAAATGAACATTGCCCCACAACATTAGATTGTTTTCATTATCCTTCTATAAGTTCCCAAATGTTACTATAAAGCAATCACCTATGAACTGTTGGTAGGTACTTATTATTCACACTGCACATTGTTGAATGAATGAGAATCTTCATAGTTATACTGCACATTGTTGTAAAAAAAAGTCACTGTCAAATGAACTCTTGTGGTATAGTCTCTACCTCTACTCTTGGTCAATCACTCAATACACTGGGCTCCTTGTGGTCTACCAACTAAACAAGCAGAAACTTTTAAGTTCATCCCTATTGTCATTCAGTCTGGCAATGTTTTGGGGAATTTTGCAGAAAACTTGTTCCAATATGTGAGCTGGCCAGGTTAATGTACTGTCTGTCCTGCCTGTTTCTTCCAAAACACTCGAGCATTCGGGACGTCTTGCATGTTTAGCAAAACACACCTTCTCATGTGTTCCTTAATCCATCACTCCCATTTCTAACATAAATACCTACAACTTAGCCTTTATGAAGGTATATGAATACGGGTACTCTCTTTATTCCACTTTTAGTTTTTATTGATATACTTTTATTACAAAAATGCATTGCTATAATCCCAGAAAGATGCTCTTAGTACAGAATAGCAAATACAGCAGCAACCAAGAGAGGAGTGTGATGACATTTATCTCGACTATCAACCAGAGAGAAAAGAAAAAGGCTTTAACCAAAAAACGTTATGTTTAGTCCAAAAGAAAATATTGTCTGATCACTTACGAGATGCCAATGCAATTCATTTGATGTCTACAGGAAATGTTAAAATAGTTTCCATGTTGTTTTGTGACACTTCCCAAGCAGAAAACAGAATATACCAGAGCTTCAGTCTCACAAAAGCCATCCATTTTCTGCCTAGTGTATAGTACTGTAAATGTGATATATCAAAGAAAGAGTATAGTAAATATTAATTCCAAAAAGATTGCTGAAACAAGAAATATCTCAATTACAGTTGTATATACATACATTTACTTTTTTTTTCTTTTAACAATATACTATTGTTGTTTTAGAACTTATATCATGAATGTTTAAAGGGGTTGTTCACCTTCAAAAAAAACTAGTTGTTTTCAGATAGATCACCAGAAATAACAACTTTTTCCAATTACTTTATATTTTCTATGTGCCACTGTTTTTTTAATATTGAAGTGTAAAGTGTAATTTTTCACCTTCTAAAGCAACTCTGGGAGGGGGATCACTGACACTGTTAACTGTTCTAAATTGATACATTTAGTTGATACAGTTCTGATCTTTGTTCCTGCCAAGCAGAATCTTTGGATTTCATTAAAGGCAGCTGTTAGAATTGATACAATAGTTGCTAATACTCCAGAGATGCTGCAGAGAAATGTATCAACTAAAAGTTGCAAAATTGTAACAGTTTAGAAAAATGGTAAAAAAAATAAATAATGGAAAGCAATTAAAAAAAAAAAAGATTTATTTTTTGGGAACAATCTGAAAACAGTAGAATTGAAAAAAGTGTCTGGAAGGTGAACAACCCTTATAAGCAGTAGATCTCTAATTGTTGAGCTTCAGCTATCAGCATCTTTCCTAGCTATCTTGCATCTTGCCACTATCCAGCATAAAATTCTTGCTTCTGTTTTGTTTTCTTATACAGATGAAGCCACTTTGGTTTGTGTGTTTGACACAGAATAACTAAACTCAGATATCCCACTTTTCCCATTTAACACTGAAAATTGCATCACAGCATCCCATCTAATTAAAGTGTTCATCATTGTGAACAATGGTGCTTTGGTATGCTAATGAAAAGGTTAAATTCATTAAATGAGTTAAGATAACTTTAGATAATACAGTTTCTTCAAATAGTCCCATGATGCATTTAATACACAAATCCAAGTGGCTTCATCTGTAGGTACTGGACATCACTGTCATTGCTTTAGTACTTTCCCATCGGGGAAATATATGAAAAGGCACAAAGCAATGCCCTGTATAGAAACCCATAACAACCAATTTGGTGATTAGTTGCTAGGTGTTAACTAGAGCTGCAGCCGATTTGAATCTTTATTACATTCCCCTTAGCATGTAAAAAGTCTTTAAGGAGCTTGTTTACTAACAATTGAATTGCAATTTTTTTCTACAAATCATGAAAAATTTGTGATTTGCTAAAAATCTCTAAAATCTAAAAAAAAAATACAAAAGCCTTTCATGCCAAACTTTGCCATGTAGACATGGTCCAGGTACTTTAGAAGTCAATGGAAGGAGCGCTGATCCTGTTGGGCTATTTATTCTTACACCAATCAAAATGGTAGAGGTTTTCAGATTTTTTCAATACAAAATATCCAAAAAACTTACATTTTTAGAGCTATTTATGATGATCTGATTTTTTTATTTTTTTTTTTGATCATTCAGTGCTTTTTTTCATTCGTACTAATAAATTCAATGACAATTATGGTTTGGTGTTTAGTCAAAAAACCTCTAAAACCACTAAAATCTGACCTCTAATAAATAAGCCTGCACATATTTGGAACTATGTGCATTGATGCCATTATGATCATTATATACCTCTTCTGTTAGAATATTAAAATTCCATTAATTTTTATATTTTTATACATGAAACTAAAATTAAACTATCCAAAACAATTATCATCTGTGTTATATAGTATTTCAGTGTGTTTAACATGGCATAAAGTTATGATAAAAAAAAAAACATTGGCCCTGCAATGGAAAAACAAAAAAAAAAAATCCAATTTGGTAGCCATTCCCCAATGATTATTTGCCTACATTTCCTTCTAGGATCATGGTACATAATAAGAAACATACAGCTGAACCATCAATAAAACAAAGACTGCTTACAAAAGGGAAATATGGTAAATTTATATTAAGGTCTGATTTATTTCCCTTAGGAAAATCTAGAGGGAAAATTTTAAAATAAAGTATAATAACATTTATCAACTGACCATACCATTATATCATTGTCGAATGAGCGATGCCTTAAAAAAAATATGAAAGTAATCACATGAAAGTTGATTGCTAGCTAAAGCAAAGCATGCTTTCTATATTTTTTAATGAAAATCTAATACCAGAAGACATGGTTTCACTGGAGTTTACAGATGGAAGGAAAGTTAATTTGATGTTCTAACAAGAGAAATGGCTGCAGTTCAACAAAGAAATGCAGACCAGTTAGGATCCCTGGGAAGTAAAGCATGTCTATTTAGTATGTGTATGTCTAAACATATTGTTATAGAAAATGTGAAATGTTTTTCTTAGCAGAAATCCACTTTATTAGATCATTTTCATAATCCAATTTGCACAACTGAAATCATGGTATAAATCAGTGGTTCTCAACCTGGGGGTCAGGACCCCTTTGGGGGTCAAACGACCCTTTCACAGGGGTCACTTAAGGGGTTCTAGGAGCAGCTTCATCTCTCTCCCCACTAGCCCCGTGTAGGGAAGCCAATTGCACTACAACTTTCTATATCCCCTTAGTAGGGACTGCCATACAGCTCTCCCTGCCCATTTAAAATTTGTAAAATTAACATGGTACTTGGGATGTGGCAAAAAAATTTTTGCCGCACTACGCACGGAAAACAAACCTTAATGTAGCCACGCTGTCTCCTGTACTTTCCTAACAATCTGCTCAGGGCTGGCAACGAAAATATTTTTATATTTTATGGTTGGGGGTCACCACAACATGAGGAACTGTATTAAAGGGTTGCAGCATTAGGAAGATTGAGAACCACTGGTATAAATAATGTTACCTCATCTCTAGACCCATAAGGAGCACAAAAAAAAACAAACCATGCACAAACAACAATGCACAGTTGTAGACAACATTCTACAGAGACATGAATATCTTCTCATGGGCTGTACATTCACAAAGGGTATGTGCACTCTCTTTGCATAATATATATATATATATATATATATATATATACTGTTATTAATTTTAAAATTAATAATTTCCTTTTTCTCTGTAATAAAAAACAGTACCTAGCACTTGATCCAGGCCAAGATATAATTAATCATTTTTGGAAGCAAAACCAGCCTATTGGGTTTCTTTAATTTTTATATGATGTTCTAGCAAACTTAATGCATGAAGTTTTTATAGATAACAAGTTGTCTAATTCTGGGCAGTGTCATTCTGTAGCTACTAAAGCAAATAAAGTTCTGTCTTGCATAAAAAAGGGCATAAACTCAAGGGATGAAAACATAATTATACCTCTTTATAGATCCCTAGTAAGGCCTCATCTGGAGTATGCAGTGCAGTTTTGGACTCCAGTCCTTAGGAGGGATGTAAATGAGCTGGAGAGAGTGCAGAGATGTGCAACTAAACTGGTTAGATGAATGGAAGACAAATTATGAGGGTAAACTGTCGAGGTTGGGGTTGTTTTCTCTGGAAAAAAGGACTTTCATTTGAAGCAGCGTAGGTGGTTCTTCACAGTGAGGACATTGAGGTTGTGGAATGCACTGCCGGGTGATGTTGTGATGGCTCATTCTGTTAATGCTTTCAAAAGGGGCTTGGATGATTTTTTTGGACATACATACATAAAAAAAGGCTATTTTGATACTAAACTCTACAGTTAGTATAGCTATGGGCATATATGGTTTGTGTGAAAGAGTGTAGGGGTGGGTGTGCGTGTGTGTGTATGCTGGTTTTTAATTTGGAGGGGTTGAACTTGATGGACCTTGTCTTTTTTCAACCCAATTTAACTATGTAACTATATACATGCCCAGCACCCTCCATTTGCAGCTTCCATGACACATGCCTCTTCTACCTAAATCCAGTCCTGACCTGGTAAAGTTCTGAAACCCATCTCAGCAGTCTCATTTTGCATAACTGTGTATTCTTGAAGGGGAATTTCTATGCTGAAACTGGATAGAGCCTTGCTCAAACTGTGACTGCAAAGTAGGGCCATGAAAATTACAAAACTGTCATTGTATGCTGAAGTTTTGCTTCTATTTGGACCAGGGTCCCTAGATCAAATAATGAAAGACAACCCCAGATCGCTATCCCTCAACCACCAAGTTTACTGTTTGTATTGTGCATTCAGGCAGGTGGTATTCTCCTGGCATCTGTTAAATCTGACAGAAGATGAAATGTAATTTAATACTCCAGAGAATTCTTTCCACTCATCCAGGTCCAATGGCTCCAATATCACTCCAATGACCTGTATCGGTCCAGCTGAAGTTTGGCATTGCAAATGGTGTTGTAGGTTTATTTGTCCCTGATTTTCCATAAAAAACTCACACTCGCTGTCAAACACATTCTTCTGCTAAAGTTAGTGTTAAAGACAGTTTGGAACATAGTAGTGAGTTTTCCAACAAAGGACATTTTTTTTTTACACAGACTGTTTTGACTAAAAATGCAACTGGATAGGTTTGGCTATGTAACCTTAAGGGGCAGATTTACTGAGGTTCGAATTCAAATTTTAATAGTTTTTTTTTTTTTTAATGTGAGATTTCTCACCCCTCGGCCCTGGAAATGATACTTAAATGTAAGATAAAACCTGCAGAGTTCTAATTCCGTTTGAATTTTCAGGTCATTCTGATCAAATGTTAGACTTCGAGTTTCATCATAAACAACCCCTGATTCAAGTTGTGAGTATTTAGAATTTATTAGAGTTTAAAAAATAACTATATATATCTATCTACAGTATTTACATAGTTTTTATTTTTACACTGAACAATTCCTTTAAGTCTACTAGAAAAACATGTACATTAGATAATCCCAATATGATGGTTTTGCTTCCAGTAAGGATTATTTTGAATTACTTTGGATCAAATGCAAGGTACATTTCTTTTATTATAGAGAAAAAGGATTTTTTTTTAAAAAATTGGATTATTTGATAAAATGGAGATTATGGGAGACATCCTTTCCATAATTCTGAGCTTTCTGGACAATGGGTTTCTGGATAACATGTCCCATACCTGTAGTAGATCTATTATCTAAAAAGTTCTAATATATGTCAATCCAATTACCATAGTGTCCTGTTTTTCATTTTAATTATTTTTTTACCAAAGGATTTGTAGAGTTAGTGGTAATAAAATGTAAATAAAAAATTGCAATATTTCTATAAAATGAGCAGTCTATCCCCACCATACAATACTGACATCACTTACTATTGTAGGCGATCATAAACTAAACTGGTAAAAAAAAAAAAAAAATTATATATATATATATATATATATATATATACACACCCCTAAAACTGTTTTATATCATTTTGTATCTCCACATAACTTAATCTAGCTCAGAAAACTATTTTTCATGCTGCTGTTACCACTATAATTGACAAGAGATAGTGGAATCTTTTCTTTGATCTTCTTTGCCATTATTTTTAGCCATGTGACCTGTGATATACAGTTGATAGGAGAGGTATATATATATATATTTTTCTTATGTTGCCTTGCAGAACTGGAATGCTTTGTAAACAATTTCTGATAGGTATCAGTCCCAAGTGAAATTCAAGGCATCTGACAGATATCATCCCTTATCTCATTGAGCTACTGCTGTTTCTTACTGTTCCCACAATGCACTGAATCATTTTTACTGGGTGATCTGTCTGAATTTTCCTCCAGCCTATAGTAGATCAAATTGATGCCAAATACCTATCTATCCACCCCCTGTAGTCTCTTATTGCCTTGGTGAGATGGCCTCATTCCAAGATTTTCTTTGCCTTTATGGAAAGTTCACAGTAGGCTGAAACAAACCCTCTTGTTTCTCTACCATTGTTTTTTGTCCCAGGCAGCCTGTGTAACATAAATCTAATTGAACTTTACTTGATATTTGAGTCTTTCTTTGCTGACCCATCTCCCTTGGTTTCATTGCAGCAATATGCTTTCAAAGAAAAAAAAAATCTGATTTTATGGCTAAGTTATTCCATGTCCTTTCGTTCCTCCTTAGTAACATTTTCCTTGAACTTGAAACCCTCACTGGACAACAGAGGTCACTTATTGACTCAAAGTGCTACACTGTGTTTAGTTGTGAGCACAATCATGGTTGACCTCCTCAAATAATTATATGCATATAGATAAACATGTCCGTGTGTTTAAAAAAAAACAATGGCAATTTGTTTTACTGAACAATAATATAAAATTAAGTGGATGTAAAATGTACTTATAGAGAGAAAGTGTTTTCCCTTTCAGTTGCATCTAGAATTAATTGCTTAATGTATAGTGTGCAGATTCATCCTTCTAGTTTTGATGCAAGGGTAGGTACAGGATTTTTGTTTGGTATACCAGAGTTAGAAAAATTAATGCAGATATCTGATTGGTTACCAAGTTATCTGCACCCCTGTTTTTTTATGTGGAGTGGTGTTCCATGGCTGAATGAACCAACTACCTACAGAGCTGTTACCTCCCTGCATGTATTCTTAATGTACCTTTCCCCCTGTTATTTTAGGTCTCTTATTTAGGACAGAGCAGCATCTATTGCACAGATGAAAAATCAGCCAATTAATAAGCAGATGCAGCTACCATCCAAAAATAAAAAGTACATAAATAAATATATATATATAAATAATTACACAAGAACACAGTTCTGCAAGCCATGTTAATAATCATTTCCATAGAGACAGTTTCTCCTAAATAAGGCTTTATTGTGGGCTTCTTTTACTTTAGTTTCTTAATTATAGAATATAAATGAAAGCAGCAAAGTCAATTATAAAGTGGAGGTAACTAAATGTGCATTATGGCACTTGACTCATACTTTTTATTGTAGGCTGTGACAAAACTGAAGCAAAATTCTACTAAAACAGCAACGCATGTGTCAAATAAAACAGAAGCTACATAGCATACTTCTTTTCTATGAGCCTTGTCCTTTTTTATTTCTAAGAATGTAGCATTTATATACTTTGGGGTTTTGAAAAAGTCTCTTTACAGATTGTGAAATTGTATTTATTAACCACTGAGATGAAGCAGGAAAAGTCTTCGCTATTTTCCTGTTCACTCAAGTTTCGTAACAGCCGAACAATGATCTAGCAAAGTATCTTGAGCCAAATTTATTGCTTTCTTGTGCATGGAATAATTCTTCAAATGCTGTTATTGAATAATTTGGTAAAGGCATTAAAGTGGCAGTACAGGTTTGGGACTTATTATTCAAAATGCTCGGGACCTGGGTTTTGCCGGATAACAGATATTTCCGTAGATTACATAGTTACATAGTT
>CM044446.1:33060913-33079597 GCA_024363595.1 Xenopus borealis
CAATTCGCCAGTCTCTCGGCACCATGCCAGACCTCAATGAATCCTGAAAAATTAAGTAGTTCTAGACTCTTTTGAATTTCAGCATGTGTGAACCATGCATCATTGCATGTATTGTTATAATTGGGACTATTAATAAGGAAACCTTCATTAGCTGGTTCCTCATTTGTGTAGACAGACGACAAGTATGCATTCAATATCTGAGCTTTTTGCTTGTTCACATCAACCAGCTGACCCCCCTCTGATAATAAAGGTCCTACCCCTTCCTGTAGCGCTTCTCCTACCCCTAGTTCAGCTTCCGAACCTACCTCCCATACCAAATGTCTTCCATCTGATCGCATGTTTGCCAATTGCAGTACACACACATACAAGGCACAGAAGCAACTTTTTTTACCAATTATGAAAGCCCACCTAAATTGCTAACACAATAATGAATAATTTTACAGTGTTTGATATACTTTCAAAGGATCCAATCAGTGGCGTAACTTCCAAGGGAGCAGGGGGTGCAACTGGGCCAGGGCCTGCACCCCCACAGGGCTCCCCCGGAAGTCTTGTGCCCACTGCAGCCTGCTGGAGTCAGCGGCATACAAATTCAGCACAGACGAGGGTGGGGGGGATGGCTGCATGGCCTGCACCATGGCCCGCCCCTCACCTAGTTCCATTACTGGATCTAATGACTTGAAAATTTGTAGAATACGAAAAAAAGTTTTTTTAAAAGTGGATAGCCTTGTCCATTATGTCTGCCCCTATGGTTAATGGTGGCTACAGCTGTATGATATCAATAAATGAAGAGATTTATTTTTTTATTTAAAGTCTGAATGTCAAATTTGAAAAATTCTAATTCACAGGTTTTATTTTACAATATAATCAAAGTTTTAGTGGCAAAAAACCTCAAATCTTTCAAGATTTATTATACCCTGAAGATGCAAAAAGTCCAAAAACGGAAATCCACCATTTCAGACCTGCCATGGTTGTATATAATACAATGGGAGAGGTCACTATCCTGGAATTAGCCTGGAAATCTGACTATTTTGGACAAAAAATTCAAGCTTTTCGGGCAAGAGCCCAAAAAAAAAATAACCTCTCAAAGTACGACTTTTTATCGAGTTTTCCCATAATCCAATTAAATCATGCTTTTTTAATAATAAACTAGGTCATATTGTGGATTCTAGTTTGGTTGGACTTTATTTTAAGAAAAAATAAAAAAATTGGATTTTGATAAATAACCCCCTTGGTATTTCGTAACTTTGTGCTTATAATATTTAATGATGCACAGTAGAAATCCTTGTTAAAGCCATAACAGCATGAGGCTCATTAGTTCACCACTCTCTCAAGGCTGGCTGTCCCTCGAGTCCAAATGTAGGATACAGCTGAGCTTCAAATATTTTTTTTTCCAATTACTGAAGCTGGTTAACTACCCTCACAGTATACAGAACTCATAATTCAGGACCTTCTAGAGTTCTTGGAATATAGAAAGGCACAAAATAGAGTGATCATTTGTTTGTCCTTCCCTTAAACAATACATGGTCGTTTAAATGGCATAGATTGCATAAAAGACGCCAAACATTTCTTTACTTTTTTTATGGGTAGGTTATCTGAATAAAAGTATCTGAAACTTTTAGATCTATGCCTGGTCCATGTTATGTGTTTACACATATTGGAAATGGAAGTAAATTATCGTAATGCTTCAACATATGTCAATATTTCCATTCATATATGTTTAAGTCCATTGTTTCAAGTTTCAAGACTGACTGTATTGTTTTTCTAATCAACACATCACAGACATGCATTGTGAAGTATTACTCCATGCTATACATAATACATTTTTTTTTTTCATTTGAAACATGTAGGTATCCAAGAACCCCCCCCCCCCCAAGAGTATGGATAACATGAGTCTGCAGCAGAGGAGCTATCTGGTATTGACAGAGACTGTATTATGTTCACATCTACATCAATAGACCTTTTTATATAAACATTCCTGTGGTGAGCGACCAGGAGAGTCTGCAGGGGGTGTAAATCCCTCCAGTTTAGCTTCTTTCATATACTGTACATGTGAAATCTGCTTTTATAAGCAGATGAGAAAATCAATACAACCAGAACACAAGAGGGATTGAAACAAAAAATACAGCCGTAACATGAACAAAGTTATAAAAGAGCATTCCTGAGTAAGTTCAAGTATTACATACTAGTAAAAGCTTATATTGTACACAGTGCATTCCAGTTCCTTTAATATACATGTTATTATTGGTATTGATGGTTTCATTTAATAATGCATGACCCATTCCATTTATTTACTGCACTGCTGTCATGAGTAAACCTTGTCTTAGACGGCAGGGAGTGACAAGTTACCAGGCAGTAAGCAATCAGAGACTTGAGGGGAGGCCACATGAGCCATAACTGTTGCTTTTGAATCTGAGCTGCATGCTAAGGGTCAATTGCAAACTCACTGAACAGTTATGTCCCATGTGGCCTCCCTTCAAGTCACTGACTTACGCATAGTTAGAAAGCTGCAAAGCAGGAAGCAGTGTTCTGTTCTCTTATGTGAGACATCCAGTCCCTACAGGCTTTATAGATTATATTTTGTCTAACTATATCAGAAATGTTTTTATTTTGCACAGCCTATCTTTTTACCCAGTTTTTATACCAGGTTGAACTGTCTTGAACTGGGCAGCCCTTCAGAAAAATGGGTTGTCCAGGTCAAATCTGTATCACTGAAAAATGATGATGTGATAGATGTGGTCATGTCTTTATTATTCTAACTAAAGAAAGCTTTTTCATTACCCCTTCAGTGCTATGTATTTACATCAAATATAAATAGACAGGAAGCATTAGTGTTTTTTTTCTTCTCAGAATGTTCTCCGTGTCATAAGTTGATTTCATATATAAAACCATCCAAACCTTTTAACTCAATCACGCTAACATTTCTACAAATTCATCCTCACATTCTCATGTATAGATCTTACTGGGAAAATAAAAGAAAAACAAACAGTTTCTCTGTATGGGGTCGAGAAAATGTGTCAGTTTTAGACAAAAGTTAATTGATTGATTTAAACTTAGGTTTCTACTGTATTTCTTCCTTACTGTATATAAACTAGTATTTTTTCATTGATTCACAATGATCTAAAAAGAAATAGTTTGTGTTCTGATTTCTGCTGACATACCTGGAAAATCTGACAGTTTGTCGCTGAAGCTCACACATTATTAGACATGCTCCACCATGTGAACTGGTTTTTTAGTGTCAGATAATGGATTTGTTTAATGTGGTGACGTGAAGACCCAGATTGTTCTAATTGACAGTAATTACACAGGAAGGACAAGGCACTCAACTCTAATCAGGCTAGTTGCTGAATACAATAATAGTTATTGTTTGGTGACCTCAGTACAGCTTTGTATTATGTGATGATACCAATGATGGGCCACAGTTTGGTTTAAAATGATAGAAATGACCTGTAAAAGTGTTATTTTACAGATTTCACTGGAAGCTTCCTTATGAAGGAAAAGTGAGTCTTTATTCCCCTGTAACATTTTTTAATAGAAATGTCACTTAGTGGCACTTAGTAGCTCTTCTGGGGTTGTCTGATTTTTCCTGGGATACTATCTGTATGGAGTCTATATGTCCTCCCTGAGTTTGCCAACTGGCTTCTGGTTAAAAGGATACTGTCAGGGGAAAAAAAATATTTTTCAAAATGCATCAGTTAATAGTGCGGCTCCAGCAGAATTATGTACTGAAATCCATTTCTCAAAAGAGCAAACAATTTTTTTTATATTCCATTTTGAAATCTGACATGGGGCTAGACATATTGTCAATTTCCCAGCTGCCCCAAGTCATGGAAAAATAATGGAAAAAATAAAATTTTTCTTAGTCCATCTAAAAACACTATAAAGAAAACATTACACAGCCTTCTATAGTTTTGTTACAGAGAGTATATTACAATATGTAATATAACAATACTATAGATGCAGCCACTTGGATTTGTGTGTTAAATACATCATAACTCAGGGTTAATTGAAGAAACTGTGTTATCTAAAGTCATCTTAACTCATTTAATGCATTTAACCTTTTCATTAGCATGAAAAAGCACCATTGCTTCTTGTATCTTGGCACCTGATTTGGGAATCACCTCAGCCACTGTATTCAGCCTGGAGTCTTTGGTCTTGGTACCCTATCTGGTCATCAACTCACCCACTGTAGTCCCTGATCTAGTGGACCACCGTGTCCTAACCCACTACTTCCCCTCGTTAGAGTGGAAACTGCTCACTAGCTACCCTGTACTAACTCTCACTCCTATAGTGACTATTACAATGCTCACTAGCACTGTATAGACCTAACTTCCAGATTGGACAAGAGCCCTGGTCCTGTGGCACCTCACTGGGAGGAATGGTCCCAGGGGAAAGACCATGAGCACATGCATGCTTTAACTATTTATAATTTTAACCACTGCCATCTAGTAGCAGTGTAACTCTTAAGGACCCAGGAAGGGAGACATAGCTGCCTGGCTATACTACAGGACCCTAGTACCAAGGGGGGAACTGCCCGAGTAAACATATCCAAAATGTCAGGGTCCCTACATAAGCATTCAAGGCTTCTTCTAAATGTATGAAGGTTGACCTATGTTGCGTTCATTTTCTGTCACTGATAAAGATACAAATTGGTGGTGATGAGCATACAAGGCACACTGAGTAAAAAAGGCCAGAACAGGATATCCTAAGCATTATCATCCTTTAATGATTCACATAGCTGATGTAGCACTGTATTAACATTTTTAAAACACAAGATTATGAAAAATAAACATAAACAATACAAATACAGTATTTCATTTGCCTTGCAGTAAATTATCGCTGCAAGTCTATGCATTTACAAAGCAATGCAATGGAGAATGATACACAAGGTCTGTATGCTGCATAAAAAGTTCAACACAAGGTTAATGGCATTAGTAAAAACATTGAGTTTTGTTAGAAAAAACAACACACATAACTCTGGAAGAATGATACATTGTGTAAAAAAAAAAATTACTTTTATGGTACTACTTTCAGCTTGTGTAATCTGATGCTCCATCCATAGAAAAAAAGTATTTTTTAGCAAGTGCAGTTGCATTCTGCAGTATAACACTGTGTGTCCTAAGGGGCTGGTTAGGCCTTCTGGGATCTTTCTATTAATGGCAGAAGTACATTGATACTGTGAAGCAAGTATGCAATAGATGTTGGGACAAGACAAGAGTGATCAAAAAGGAATGTTCAGTACAGGGATCTGTATGATCCGTGTGTGACTCACTGCATGTTGAGCCTTATGAAAATGAATGATGTGTCACGGCCTTCTCACAAGTTTATATTACTTTGCTTGGCTTCCCATGAAAATCTTACTCAAAATCAGTCTTTTCTATTTATGTATTCGCTTAAGCCATTAATGCAGTGTGTTTACAAGTGTAAAACCTCAGGTTAATAGGTTATACAGTAGGTTAATCCAACTCAATTGAACAGTAGGGTAATTGCCACTTAGGCCCTAGCGATCAACTATGCGGAATTCACCAGACAAATGCACTCTCTTTTATTTATGAAAGTGGCAGTGTAAGTATAAAACATGGACATACAAATATATACTGGTGCATTATAATTTAACATCATATTGCAAAAGATCTCTATTTGATATCAGAGTAATGCGTTGTGGCATGTCGGATCATGTTCCGCAAAATATACATTTAAATCCTGTTTCATCTGCAAGAAATCTGCCTCGAGGATAAAGCAACATGAGCTATATATTCACAGTATTTACAGTGTGATTACAAATATGAAATTATAAAAAGAATACTATGAAGAGAAACCATATACTCCAATTAATGGGGGGGGAAGGAAAGCTATGAAAGAACTGTCATTGTCTACATTTATGCTTTCTCTGTACATGCTCCAATGTGACATAGTTCACTATCCATTCTTTCATGAGAAAAAGCATTTAATTGTTTAAGGTATTTTTTTCTGAGCCCCAGTAGCTCCGCATCTTCTTTTCTGATTCACTGCACATTTTCTGTGCTGCTGTCACTTACTGAGCTTTGGGGCCGACTCACAATATACAGTAAACATAGAATATGAATGTAGTTATATAAGGCTGTTTAGTAATTTGATACAGATAGTTAATACATGGCAGCACAGAAACCAGTGCAACTATCATCAAAATGTTATAATCAGCCCTGGAGCATCAGCTTATATTATAGGCCAACATAATTTTCTGCTGGATATTTTACTTCAACCCCTAAGCTTAGCTTCTCAACAGCTCAGAGCCGACTGAGCATGTGAGTTTCACAGATACTTTTCAAGCTGGTGACCCCCTGTGACAAGTTTCAGGTCCTGGATCATAGCTGCTATTGACAAGCTGAAAGTTTAGGCTGGTGCAATAAGGTTGTTATATAAAACATGGCATTTTTAGTATTGATGTTGTAGAATCATTGTAATAAAAATATTTATAGGACAATAGAGAACATATAAAATCATGCTCAGTTAATTTTATGAAATTGCTGTTTTGGATCAATACTGATGCCTGAGCGCAGCAATACAAACAGGTCCCTTAAGTGATGATTCTAGAGTATTGAATCCCTCTGTGTTAACTGTGGACAATAAATAGATATTGTATACCCCCAGAATCTTTATTGAAAACAATTTCATTTTTGATGTTACTGGTCCTTTAATAGAGACCTCTGTTCCCCTAATTTACAGTAAGCCACATTTATTGTAGCTGTTTGCAGAGCCTTTTGATGCTCCTTCTTGTATCTCCTCATCTTCTGCTCACTTGCTTTGCATCTCACAATGTCAGGATCGCGCTGCCCGAGTCTTACCTGCAGCTCCGGGTGGCGTGTCCTCTTCTGCTGGAGTCGCTCCCACAATGGTAGTGCCCATGGCTGCCAAGTGGATAGCGACACCGGACGATGACTTCATTGCGTCGCGTCTGATGTGATGACATCACAGCACCATTTTTAAAATTTAAAAGGATGCACTGGATGCGAGGATGGCACCCAATTATAGGACCCTTTTGCCATAGTGTCACTGGGTTGGCATGTTAAAAAATAAGGGCTGCCCCCTGGGAACATATGATCCATGGTGCAAACAAACATACCAAACAAACTATAAAGTTAGGTCATATGAGCCAATTAACAGACAGAGTTCTGCCTTTTGCTTCCACCCTTTTTCCTGTTAGAGTTGAAATATTTCTGGTCAGGTGATCTCTGAGGCAGCACACAGACCCTCATTAAATGGTGGTTCAAGGCAAGAGATGTAAAAGGGCAAGATATACCAGTTTGGTCTATGGCTCAAGTATTCATTTTGGGGGCTACAGATTTCCTTTAAAGATCATCTAGCATACAATCTCCCTTCTTTTCATGTTAACTATGTTAACTATGTTTCCTATTGGAAGCCATTTTTAATGTTTGCAAAAAGTCCTTATTGAAGGTTTCTATATTTACCCATATAAATTGGTCAGTGAGCCCACACTAGATATCAGTTCCAGCTTTTTTTTAAGAACTTTCCTGTTTGTCTGTCAGTCTTATACTGTACAGTATGAACTTATATTTTAGTTCCTGCCTATAACTCGCTTCATGTCCTTGACTGTGAATCTTAGCTGTCAGACCTGATATATGCATTTCCCTGGGCCATACCTTCTTCTGCTGAGTCATGTCTTATCTGGTTCTTGTACACTGTAATGTCCAAGAAGTCTCTGTTGATGTTAAATCCTTTCTAGCTGTAAAAAACACAAGGCCTCAGAAGGCCAGACTAATGGTGGGGTTCTTAAGCTCTCCTATAGCCCAAATGGCTCCTTACAATGTTTTAGGAGACTGTATCTTATCAACCAGAGCCTAGACTTTTTGTGGTGTAGAAGCACACTTGTAAAACTAGTGAACTAATAGTGCTTTTCTACCTAGGCCCCTAATAAATAATTATAATGAATTATATGCTAGCCCTCACCTCAGCAATGTTTTGCTTTATTAAAGTTTTGTGTCTGAGTCTCTTTTTTTATGGACAGTTAGCCATATCTACACTGTTTGTCTGTGCTCCTTTTCCATTATTTATGTATTTCAATAGTTTTGAATCTAACTCTGAATGACAGAAAAGTAGCTTGTTTATTTATTTAATGCCCACGTCATTTCTTGATTACATCTAGAAAGTCTCTTATTTCCATGGGATAAAATGTTTTACTTTTTTATTTTCATGAAAACTTCTCCTTTGTTTGTGACTGCTATTGTCAAATGTAAGATTTTATACAGTGGGGAGTATCTCAAGTGATTTTTACAACTGATTGTCAACTATAGATACTACATGACTATGGGTTGGCAAGTAGTCAGATGCCTATTTATTTCCCACTGTTTATTATGATTAGTGATGGTGAGCTTGTTTACTTAATCTGCTTAGCATCTTGGATTTTCCTTCTCATGGGACATACTAGGTTTATCTTAAAGGACCAGTAACATCAAAAAATGTAATTGTTTTAAAGTAATTAAAATATAATGCAGTGTTGCCCTGCACTGGTAAAACTGCAGTGTTTGCTTCAGAAGCACTACTATTGTTTATATAAATAATCTGCTGTGTAGCCATGGGGGCAGCTAGTCAAAGGAGAAAAGGCTCAAGTTACACAGCAGATAGCAGATAAGCTCTGTAGAACATAATGTTATCTGTTATCCATTACTTATCCTGTGCCAAGTAGCCAGTTTTCAATTTCCGCCATTGCTACTCAGCAGCTTGTTTATATGTACTATAATAGTGTTTCTGAAGCAAACAGATCATTTTTAACTGCGCAGGGCAACACTACATGATGCATGCTTTACTTTCAAACACTTTAATTTTTTTGGTGTTACTGTCCCTTTAAAGTGTGAGTGTAAATGATATAATAATGCACTAGTCTGTCAATTTGTCATCACCCCACTGTCCCATCACTGGCCAACCCCCAAATCTTTCATCTTATTTTAAAAAAATTCAGAGAGAACATGCCTATAAAATGTGTGTATTTTTTGACTAGCAATTAAACACAGAGGTTTTACAGATTTCCTTGGGGCTTTATAAGAAAAGCAGTAATTCTACAACTACAGTTACCTAGTGAAGGAAACCTGATCCCATGCTCCCCATGGATTTATGCTCATGCATCCAAAAAGCCTCGCCTTTATCCCACAGTCACTAGCAAGGGACCTAAGTCAATTAAGGTTTTCAATGCCGTGTCATCATCATAGAAATGCAGAATTTGCTGTCAGTTAAAAAATCCCTTTCCAGATACCCATCTATTTTTCTGTTATAAAAAAAAATGCACACTGGATTAAAGGTGGATTGTATATAAAGCTTTCTTAATAAGAATGATTAAACAGAAGCTGGAGATTTTTAAGAGGAAAAAATTTATTTTAGCTGTAATTGTCCTTATACCATTTTTTTGTGATCCATTAAAGCAAATGAATCCATGAATTTTTGCCAATATATATTATTTTACCAAGGTTACCCTAGGTGTAGAATGGCCCAAGAGCTGTTCTAGTTTGAATCCGGTGTAATCTATGCTGCAGATACCTTGGGGCAGCACTTGTATGCAACCCACCCATATATAGTTTCTTTGAAATGGTTCTAACTGTTGGGTGGTCATTATATTGTAAGGCAAGATGTTGACACTAGCACATTATTTTACGGTTATCCAGAATGCAGGCTCCTGCAGCTGCAGAGCTGCCAAGGGACTGCCCAGGGCCCAGCAAATTGCTTCTTCCACCTTTAAATATAGGCTTTTATTTAATAGATTCTGACTCTTTTGTAAATATTGGAATTTTTTTTATATATTTTTAAGCTTGAACCTAAATTTGTACCTGTGTAGTAACCCATAGCAGTCAGTGAACAGTTGTTTTTGTCAGCCAGATTCAAATAGACCAACATAAGCTAAAATCTGGTTGCAATGGTTTACTGCATAGGTGCAGACATAGCCAGTTTAGATGAATCAGCCCTTCGTCATTGAAACCATTCATTAAACATACTTCTTAAGATGACAATTAAACATACTTCTTAAAATGACCATGTCCCTTTAAGCTAAACAACACAGACTGACAACATTAAGTATGTTATACATAAGGCTGAGACCTTAGAAATGCTGCATGCACCCTTAACACTTTTTGGATCATATAATATTTATAGTGGGATATTTGATATATGCCAAGTACCAGCCATTAGTGATGGGCGAATTTATCCGCCAGGGGTGAATTCCCGCGAATAAATTAGTGAAACGCCAGCGAAAATTTGCAGAAAAAAAACTAGTTGCGCGTCGTTTTCAACAAAAACGTGTCGCGACTCGTTTCACGATTTTTTTTTGCCAATTCGCAAATTTCGTTAATTTTTTCGGCGAAACGGGGTAGATTGGCTCATCACTACCAGCCATCTTTAATGGTTGCATTGCCGGTTAATTCATAGTGCACAAGACATTGTGACTTTCTGGTGCCTGTTTGGGGGGCATGGTAAGTGCAGCTGAAGTCTATCTGTACATGGTCAGGCCACAGCGAATCACACATCCCTACACATCTGAATATGTTTTCAGTTTCACCATAGGACATAGTAAGAGAGAACTGAAGCCAGCTATACGGAAGAGTGCAACTGATATCGTTAAAATAAAGTGACAGAATTATTTTACACCATTTGTGTACAATGGAACATCTGATTGGATGGTACTTGTTCAAAAATGTTTCTGATATCACTGAAAACAAATGCCAGCAAAAAAAGAAAAGCATTTAATTAGTCCGCTAAAAATGATACAGATATTATATATTTACTATTTATCAGGTTCTTGAAACTTTTCTTTACACTGTATGACATCTGATTTTATCTTATATAGGGTAGGTTTGTCCTCAAAGAAATACCAGTCTTTAATTTGATACGAAAACTACAGTCAGTATTTAGGAGTCCCGGGGACACTTGTTGTTGTCAATTACCTTTACCAATACAGGAGCAGTACAGAAAGTTCCCCAAAAGATCAGATGGTTTTTACAAACCTTTTGACAGTTTTGATCTGAGAATCAAATATGTGGAAGAAACCACTGTCTAATAAGCAAGGTAACACCATTGTTCACACTGTACACTCCTAAAAGTCTTCTTATATTAATATACCCAAACAATGCTGCTGTCAGCACTGAAAATAATCAATCTACTATTGCACTGCTGGAGGAAAAATTTTACTTTTAGTTTATGTATAATCTAAAGAATATTCCCAATGGAAAGTTATGAAACTAAAATACTTACAATTCCGCTTTGGATAAAAAAAAAGGCTTCCTTCTGACAACTCAAGGTTTGTATGACTCCATACATATCTTTTTTGGATTCACGCGTCCGTTTTTGGACGCCGGCGCCCAATGCCGGCATCCTTTTTTTCGACACTGGCAATAGGTGCCGGCATCCAAAAACAGACATGTGCGTCCAAAATGAGACACGGTGACATTTCACAAATTTTTCGTCATTTCGCAAAGCGAAAAGCCGCCAATTCACCCATCACTATATTTAGCATTCATGACACTTGCCTTGTCTGAGACATTCTCCACAGACATCACTGTAAAAGGGCTCATGGTGTTTAAAATACAGTAGATTGCTCTGCAGTGAAGACTGCTGATCATTTTATAGTGCACTACACCGAATGCTGCAAGTTCTTCATATATACCTTAAACAGAAGGTAAATTCTACTAATAAACAGGACATACAGTATCTCCCTTTGACTCACGATTTGAAGTATAACACCGCAGTGTGCTACCATGATGGACATTAATCTTGTGGAAATGTTAAGCCATAGTGATCATGTGCGCTTACAATTTTTTTTCTATGCATGTCCAAGCCCTGATAGAGATAATTTTGTTTGTGAGAAGGATGTCTTCTGTATTCCATGCACTTAGCAAAATTTTAACATCGATCTTTGAATACAGCTAAAGGTAAAGACGTATAGAAACACGATTATTGTAAGCAGCGCTTCACTTTTTGGCCAATTTATAGAACTGTATTTGATTTTTACCTTTCCTTTTCCTTTAAAACCTGATCCATCCTAAATCTAGCATTTCACCTTTTCTCTAGTAAAAAAAATCGGGCCCAGACCCACCCTTTTCCTCATCAATCTACCCATTTGCCTTACTGCACTGGTCTATCCATTTATGTCATCAACCCACCATCCCATCACTGGCCCACACCCAAATTTAATGTTTAATCTTATTTTCTAAAGGAACTAAAGAGTTAAACACATGGGGCAAATTTACTAAAATTCCCGTAAAATCCTACGAATCCATTCGAAATTCGATAAGTATTCGACTATCGAATGCTTATCGAATAGTTTTAGGCTATCTTTTTGCTCGATATTCGATTTCTCGAAAATCGTACTTTTACCTTCGAGCTTCCGAAAAGTTTGTACGATTCGAACGATCGAGGCATATTCCAGCAGGTCTTAGCAAAAGAAGCCTATGGGGGGTTCCCAAATATGTACCTGTGTAGTAACCCATAGAAGTCAGTGAACAGTTGTTTTAATCAGCCAGTTACAAATAGACCAACATAAACACAAATGTGGTTGCAATGGCTTACTGCAGAGGTGCAGATATAACTAGTGTAGATGAATCATCCCTTCAGTGAAACCATGCATTAAACATACTGCCTAAGATCTTCTTAGTGTGTTTTTTGCAAATGACTATGCCCCTTTAAGCTAAACAACACAGACTGACAAAATTGTTAAGTTTGTTATAGATAAATAAGACTGTGACCTTAGAAATACTACATGCACCCTTAACACTTCTTGGACTGTATAATATTTATAGTGGAGTATTTGCTATATGCCATATCCAGTCATCATATACCGTAAGTTTGATGGTTGCATTGCCGGGTTAATTTATACCTCATAGTGCACAAGAAATCGTGACTTTCTGGTGCCTGTTTGTGGGAATACTCAGTGCAGCTGATGTCCATCTGTACATGGTCAGGCAACAGCAAATCACACATCCCTACACACATCCCTGAGCATCAGTGAATAATGCTGATCATAGAGTACACTGCACTGAATTTTGCAAGTTATTTATATATCCTATAAACAGAAGGTAAGCTCTACTAATAAACAGGACACATCTCCCTTTTTAAATAACATGATTTGAAGTATAGCACCACAGTGTGCTACTATGATGGAAATTAATCTTGGGGAAATGTTAGGCCACACTTGAAAAGTGTTTTAGAAGAATGCCAGGAGGCTAACTCACCAGGATTAATGTTGAAGACGGCATCTTGCTAGACTTTCCTCTCCGAGTGTGATCTGCTTTGTTTTTACAATAGGTAAATATGGCTTACTTGCTGACAGAAGCCCATAGGGACACGTTCTCCAAAGAGTTCATTTCTTTTGTACCCAACACAAAATTAAAAAGGCCCCAAGGAATGTGTCACCAGATTGTCTATAGTTTACCTCTTGCTTGGACAGGTTTTTAACATTACAGTGAATCCTTTTCTCAAGTACTGCCACCACAGCAGGACTTGTTTATCATCCTATACTGGTTTCTCTTTGTATTTATTCAAATCTATTTTTATTCTGAAATTATAGAAACTCCCTTTTTCCTTATTTCTGCTGTACTTTCACTCAATCTAATGTGAAAATCCACAATACTATACAGCCTAAGAAAATACATTTCCGATAAAGGGCTAAGACACTGACAGACATTTACAGATTTATTCTATATTTGGCACATAAGGCAGTAGGTGTGACCAGAATTATACAGGTATAGGACCTGTTGTCCGTAATGCTCAGGACATGGGATTTTCTGGATAAGGGATATTTCCTTAATTTAATATACTAAAAAATAAGCTAAAGAATAAATACATCTTATATTATTGTTTTACCACCAATGAGGGTTATTTACATCTAAATTAGGATAAATATAAACTACTGTTTTATTATTATGGATTAACATGAAATCATTTTGAAAAATGTGAATTATTTAATTAAAATGTCTATTGAAGATGACCATTCTGTAATTTGGAGCTTCCTGGATAACCGGTATATGGATAACTGATCCCATAACTGTAGTCTGTAACTCTCATGAATTGCATAAAGTATTTCAACATCTATCAATGACTATATCAGCCATAATTGAATTACAGCCTTGTTTTATAATGTAAAATGTGTGCCAAGAAAACAGGTGGGAATTGGCTCAATATTTGTTATGATATACACTGTTTATATGTAATTGAACTGTGTTAAAATGAAAATGTGTAAGAACTGAATAACTCAAGCATGTAACAAGAGCATTGCTGGCTGATTCTACTGACCAGAAGGCAGAGATGTGGCCATTCAGGATTTGCAGGCTTCTCTAGTTCAGCTCAATAATTAAATAAGACCATTGGTGGTATGGTAAGCTAGTTAAAGCTGTGTCAGGAATTTCTATTTCCTTTATTGTCCAAAAATTAACATCTTTATAAAAAGTTTTCCACTTTATTTATGGCCCATGTGCATCATTATGTACAACATCACACTCAAGTAAGTGATCATTCGACCAGCTCCTTGTCCCTCTTTTCCTGTATTAGTTGGTCTACACTTATCACTTACTGTTCTAGACAGGTGTAATGGCATAGTGGGATTATGGGAGGTGTAGAGTACCATCTTTAAGTCATCTTGAAGTCTTTATCTTCTCATTCTCAAGGTAATATAGATGCTCCAAGATAGCCTAATTGACAAAGCAAGTGTGTCCCAATGGAAGCAGAAGGTAAATTTGAGACTTTTTTGTACGAAAAACGTAAGACTAACCTTATGTACCTAAAAAACATCTAATCATTTTCCAAGTCTGTCTGGAAGATTGGTCTCTGAAGTGCCTGCTCTACTGCAACACAGTTATCCTCTCCCTTAGCTGAAGGTTCAGGTTGGAGTACCTGGACCTCTTCTTGTACTTGGTGAGTTTTACCTTTTGAGACTTAAAAATTGTATTACGTTTTTATAAAGCCAAGCAGCAATCTAATGTAAGAAATTGTCTCTGTTGAAATCCTCATATATTACTTGTGGAAACATATATACAGTACATTTTTTTTAAATACTGTAGGTATCTGATATTGTCCACAGGCTTATTTTTCTTTTCTGGAAAAAATGGGTTCGCTGGGTGGTGGGACAGTGAACATCTGCTTTCCCTACAATTTAGAATCGACTACAAACCAGAAATACACTCACTCTGAGAAAGTCCTATTAACAGTAATGTCAATATATATTGACCCAGAATCCATTTGTGGCTCAAACACTACATAAAACTGGACATAACATGAAATATAGATAATTATAAAGTACAGATCCAGAAGTGTAAAGGATGGACAGACACTGTATTTTAGATTGTTGCTGTGCATTCTGTAGAATACCATTATTAAATAAAATGTAAATCTGTTAAAACTGGATTCTGATTGGCCTATCAGAAGCTTTATCATATTGTTAAATGTTTGATATTATATAATGCTGATTCAAGTGCATTCAGGGGTAGCTTAGAATGCATTGGATTTGGATAAAATTCAGTTCAGTTCAAATTCTGACATGTAATTAGGCTTTACAGCTCTTGTGCATATTACCTAGAATGAATAATGGTTTGGCAGATTTATAAGGCATAACCTACAGTTTATTGGATACTACTTGAACTGCGCAAGTGTTTGGTATCCTAAATTGTAAACTGTAATTTTATGTTTTTTTTACTCAGGCACTTTGCCAGTTGTCTAATACAAAGATTTATTCGGAAATGAGATATTTTTCAGTACAGAAAATTGACGGCCAAGTGACAATTTAGACAGATGTAATTGATGCCCTATACTTTTATTTAAAATGAAATTAAGTGTAAAAAAGGAATGCACGTTATGACATATCTCTGTCTCCCGTACATTTGGCCAAAAGAATAAAAGAAACATCAACAATGATTTAATTTTGCCATTTACATATACACTGAAAATTTTGAGTGAAAGGGCTGTTTGTCTTCAAATTTACATTTAGAGGCACATTTATCAAAGGTCAACTTTTGAGTTAATTTGAGTTTTTAAAAACTCCACTAAACTCCCATAAATTCAAAACATATTATTACAATCAAAATTTTCAAACTCAGATTAAATAAATCGACCTTAAAAACTCAAACCAAATTCAAATAGAATTTGATTCAAATTTTAAAACTGGATTCTCAGGAAAAAACTTGAATGTTAGGAAGGCTGCAAACAACTCCAACACTTGAATCTAAATTGAATAACTCCCTAGTTGAATTTGACTGTTTAGACCATAAAAAATTCTAATTTAGAATCCAAATTTTCAATTCAACCCTTGATTAAATGCCCCTTAGTATAGCATAGACAGCAGAAATCTGAAACAACTTAAACTGACTTAGTTTTTTATTCCTTGTTTGTCTAAAGGAGAATTCAACCTTTGGGAAAAAAAACCTGTACCCCCCCACCCCAGGTAGACCTCCCCCTACTTCCCCCAGGCTAACTACCCCTGGGGAGATGCTCCATACTTATCCTTCGCCGCAGATTCTTCCAGCGGAGTTGCACACAGCCATCTCTGTAAGCTGACTGGAAGATCGTCATTTCTGCGCATGGGCAGTTGGAGTAGTTTGCTGTTTTGCGCGGCTACAAATGAGTGAAATTACATGGAAATTGGTGATCAGCTTACAGAGATCTTGGAAGATGACTGCATACAACTCCACTGGAAGAATCTGTGGCGAGGGGTAAGTGTGGAGTATGGGGCATCTAGCTCTGAGGAGGGGGGTAGTTAGCCTTGGAGGGAGGGGGGTCTACCTGGGGTTGGGGGTACAGGGTTTTTTTCCCCACAGGTTGAATTCTTCTTTGTCATGGAGGTTTATTGTTCTGCAGCTCAGCTTTCAATGTAAACTGTCATTGAATTGCTACAAGGTGTATTTAGCTGGGGAACAGTTTTGCTGTCCAAATGGAAGATTAATAGTAGAGGGCCTCATAAAATCTAAGCCATAAAAATAACAGATTATTAAAAACAATATTGCCCAGTTAATAAGTGTTTTGCATCAAATAAGATAGCATACGTTCAGGGGCAATCTCAATTTATCTCTGCAGATTGCCAAGTTATTGACCAAAGAACAAATCCATAAATATATAAAACAGAAAAGTTACATCCTTGCTTGTAAAATTAAACAGACTAATGTACCTAGTAAAACTTCTTAATGGTCACGTGCTATTGCTGAAATGGATGTAAAATTGTGAGCGCTTGTATGCTATTCATATAGGGGTTATGCCCCTCCCCATTCTTTGCATATCGTATGTACTGCCAATGTGCCAGTCCAGCCTGCTCAGAGCATGCCTTGTTGAGGTGTCTCCTGCATTCTTTTGTCTACACTTGCAACTGACTTACATCTGTCTGTCAGGCTCTAATGCAATTACTAACAGTACAGTGGCTTGAGAAAAGCTTGAGCTGCAACTCTGCACACTTTTGCTGAAATAGACATGCATTTCTAACAGCATTGGTAAACATAATGCAGAAACTCTGAGAAAACATTGCATAGAGGTAAAAATAAATTCATGATATGCAATTTGGTGCATTTTATACTTTGGACTTGCATTCAAACATTTACCTTAACCTGCCTTTAGGATGCTTTTAGTATACCAAACATTTGTATTGCTCTCAGCGTTATCTTTCCCTTACACACTCCTATGGAAAATGTAGCATGGCAACCTACTGTGATGCTTGCTTCTATGTGCCATTCACTGATAGAACTCACTCAACGTTGGAGTGCTCTACCCCTGTATTACCTCCTTTTGGATCAGGTGCTAGACAGTGTATAACCCAACCTGACATATAACCCGAATCACATATAGTCCAAAATGATGCTGCAGACTGATAAATTTAATCAATTCTTTAGTTGTGCAATTTTAATGGCTCAAACAAAGTAGACAATGCCATCTGAATAAATAGACGATGAGGAAAATTAATAATGTAATCAGTTCTACGGCACTATTTTCCTGAAAATGATTATAGTCAATCAAAGAATGTCATGTCCTTGGCTGTAGACAGATATAATATCAATTCTAAGGCTAAAAATGTGAAAGAAGTTTAAAAATACTCCAAATGTTATTTTATTTGCACCCTACTTCACATAGTATACTGCATAACGCTGTACTAAAAGGTGAGAGTTTGTGTATACTGTAGAGTCTCTGCACGTGTAATTGTATTGACTAGGAATGTTTTGCTCTGCCTTCTGTATACCAACACACTGGCCTTATGCTGATAGCAGATGTCAAAGCTAATGTTTCTTTCACAAGGTTTCTATCTACAGCCTGAAATAGTACTGAAACCGGTTTTCCTTCAATCCTTTTATCTGTTGCGCTGAATCCTCTGCCCAAATTAAAGTTGGTTTCAAGTCAGCTGAATCTGACATTCAAAAAGGCAACAATTTGGTGATAAATGATATGTGCAGCAATGACAGTTAGAAGCCAGGAATCCTGTATCAAGCATGGGACAAAATGCAAAAATGAGGTGCATTGGAAGGCTACAAATGGCATTTGATATGTAGTCAAAATACCCATATTGCGCCTTCTACAGTACTTAACAGTGCTAAAAAATAAGTTGGCACTATAAAAATACAGAAAATGTGTATAATTTAATAATAGTAAGCTCTAGTCCTTAATTAAATGGACCGCAGCTATATTGCCCCCTGCCCTTGACCTACGGTGCTCACCCTTAGTTTAAAGGGGCCCGGGTGCACATGC
>CM044446.1:33103201-33114083 GCA_024363595.1 Xenopus borealis
CCTGAGACGTTGATTATACCCCCATACATCTCTCGGGTGGATGCCCCAGTGCTTCTGAATTTCAACTAAGGGGATCACTTTATTATTTATGAATAAGTTGCTGATTCTAGTGTATCTATTCTCCCAATCACTCCATCTATTAAAGGAGCCCCTTTCCATATTGAGTAAAAATTCTGGATTGTACATTAGGGATTGAACTAGATAGAGGGCGCTTTTAAGTTTATCTCTCTCGTTATTTCTTAACCAAACCTTAAGAGTAGCCCCAATCAATGGATGGTTTAAAGGTTCTTTGAGCAGAGTCTGATTTTCAACCCACAAAGTATTTTCAATAGGGTAGGGTATAAATGCCCGTTCCAGAATACATCAATCTTTCTTTCCACCCAGAATAAATCAACCATAGATTTGTTCTAAATGGACTGCTATATAGTATAGATACATATCCGGTAATCCCAACCCTGCTTTAACTTAAAGGACCAGGAACATCAAAAAATGAAATAGTTTTAAAGTAATAAAATAGAATATAGTGTTGCCCTGCACTGGTAAAACTGCAGTGTTTGCTTCAGAAACACTACTATTGTTTATATAAAGAAGCTGCTGTGTAGCAATTTGGGCAGCCATTTAAAGGAGAAAGGCTCATGTTACACAGCAGATAGCAGATACGCTCTGTAGAACATAATGTTATCTGTTATCCATTACTTATCCTGTGCCATATAACTGTTTTTCAATTTCCACCATTGCTACATACTTAGCAGCTTGTTTATATGAACTATAGCAGTGTTTCTAAAGCAAACAGATCAGTTTTAACAGCGCAGGGCAACACTACATGATATTTTCTTTACTTTAAAGCACTTTAATTTTTTGGTGTTACTGTTCCTTTAAGGATGAGTTAAGGGGTTGTATTTGAATCTTGGATTTTTGCCTCTCCATATACATTTTACTTGCATAGTCTTTATAAAGAAAGATTAGGGTAACATATTGGTAATGCCTGGAATAGGTACAGTATTGTTTGGTAATAAATCAATTTAATTGCTTGTATTCTACCAAACCAGGAAAGTTGTAGTTAATCTCATGTATCTATTAATTTTTGGAGTGTTGGCATTAATGGGGCATAATTATCTTGATACACTTTATCAGATTGAATTTGTACTCCTAAGTATTGGATGCTACAGTTCGCCCATTTGAATAAGAAGTTTTGTTTTATCGATATAAAGGATCTTTCTGAGATGTTAATATTTAAAATTTCAGACTTTGAATAATTAGCTTTAAAGTTAGAAACAACACCAAACATTTTCAATAATGTCACTATATTAGGGAGAGAAATTATGAGATTCGTAAAGCACATTAACAGGTCATCTGCGAAAGCGATACATTGTATTCTTTACCATCTACCTTTAACCCTAATATGTCTGGATTTCTCCTGATGTGTGCGAGGAGAGATTCCATTACAAAAATAAAAACAGTTGTGGAAAGAAGACACCCCTGCCTTGTGCCATTAAATATTTGAACATTAGCTGACCATGAACCATTAACTTTTAGGGGTTGATTTACTAAGGCTTGAATTTTGAAGTGGAAAATGCTTCGAAATTTATCCATCAAAGTAAAATACTTTGACTTCGAATATCAAAGTCAAAGTGTTTTTAAAAAAATTCTGCAGTCATCCTTTGATCAAACAATTTATTCATTTGAATCATTTTTTGCATACGATTTTACTTTGACAAAAAAAAACAAAAATGCCCATAGGTTTAATTTGGCAAAAGTATTGAATTCAGTTTTTTTAAAGAGACAGTACTTCGATTATCGAATGGTCGAATTTTCGAAAGATTTCCAAAAAATTACTTTGAATTTCAAATATTTTTTACTTCGAAAATTCCCTCAATTTTACTTCAATCCTTAGTAAATCAGCCCCTTAATCATATGATATAGTGCTAGAATTCTCTGTCTGATTTTTTCTCCAAAGCCCAAAATCATCCAGGAGACCGAATCAAAAGCTTTTAACCCAGAAATTTGGCTCCGCTAGTGCAGAGAGCTCTATTGTCCTCAATGCACTAGCGATGCTACCCCCATTTGACCCACTCCGACACTGATTTTTAATAGCGGAGCAGGAGATGAGGGGCGGCGTCTGAAGTGCTGCCTCAGACAGCAGCAGCTCCAGGATTGGCACTGACTATCTGAACTGATATTCTATGTGCTTCCTCAGAGATCATCTGACCAGAAATACTGCAGCTCTACTTGTAACAGGAAGAAGCGTGGAAGCAAGAGACAGAACTTTGTCTAATTGGCTCATGTGACCTATCATGTATAGCATGATTTGTTTGGTTTCTATTTAAGATCACCCAATGGCTCATACTACTAAAAAAGGATAATTTTATGAAAAGGGTTTATTTACATGAAGCAGGGTTACTTATTAGCTGTCTTAGGCAGTATATTTTTACAGAGACCTACATTTTTTGGGGCTATAGTTTTCCTAATTTAATAATAAATAATAATTTTTTACACATTTCAGGCAGTTTCAAACACAAACTCAATAGAATGAGCATGATGGTATTTTTTCTTTAAGAAATGCACTGCACATTACTAATGTATGTAAAGGTTGTTGAGAAATTGAACAACCTTCTATTGCCTGTAGTTGAGGGATTTGTAATCAGCCATCCTGAGAGAGTAGTCAGGTAGCCAACACTAAGGGGCAGATTTATCAAGAGTTGAATTGAAAAATCGAATTTAAAAATTTGATATTCAAGGTAATTTGTGTACTTCTACTAGGGAATAGTCCGAAATTCGATTTGAATTGAAAAAAATTAGACCATTTGAATATCGAAATGTATCATGTACTGTCTCTGTAAAAATTTGACTTTGACCATTCTAAAACTTGCAGAATTGCTGTTTTAGTGTATGGGGACCACCTAGAGCCTATTTGGAGTCAAATGAACTGGTGCAAAAGTATGATTTCTTAATATTTCATCATACAAATGCATGTACAGCGTTTCAAAATATGTTGGCACTACAAACTCGATGAAACGCGCGTCAAAAACGTGCCACGACTTGTTTCGCAAATTTTTCGCCAATTCGCGAATTTCGTTGGAAACGGGATAGATTCACCCATCACTAGTTGGCACTACATAAATACATGTTATCAATAATAATAATAATAATAATAATAATAAAAGGGAATGTATAAAAAAAAGGGTTTTATTGCTAGGAATTTTTAGAGGTGGTATTTAGATATCATCTGAACTGTTGTTACTATTCACTTTCAAATTGCTTTTGCACTATGTATTTACCAACAAATGGAAACAATCATAGTATATCCCTAACTTACACTTTTTCTGCTCCCCATAGGCTCATATCATTCAACAACTCTCTTTCCAGAGAATATGTGCACCACTCACTATAAAAAATAAAGGGACTTCAAGTCCCAGTATCTGCCATTTTACAGTGGAACAAGTTGAGGGTGGGTGTTCCTCTTGTCTCTGTTCATTACTAACTCACTCACTTTGTGTCATTTATGTCATATATGTACAGATAGAGTCACTTGGATTTGTAAGTTAAATGCGTCATGACTCAGGGCTAATTGAAGAAACTGTGTTATCCAAAGTTATCTTAACTCATTTAATGCATTTAACCTTTTCATTAGCATACCAAAGCACCATTGTTTTCAATGGTGAACTCTTTAATTGGATGGGATGCTGTGACACAATATTCTGTGCTAAGTGGGATAAATGAGATAGATGAGTTAAGTCACGACGCATTAAACTTACAATCCAAAGTGACTGCATCTGTATGTATATTTTTATTTATATATCACCACCTGTGAATAATGACTAGCAATGAGCAAAATGTATCACCAGGCATGGATTTGCAGTGTTTCAGTGAAATTCTGTATTTCATCACTGAAACCAAAAAACAGGGGCAAAATTTAGCTACAAAGATTTTCACTGCAAACAAATGTATGAGAAAATCCGAGCAAACATCCTCTATTGACTTAAATGCATTGTGGCAATTTTCAACATTTTGCTAATTTTTCCACAGTTTTTACAGATTTTCCAGCAAAGTGAAATGGAACAAATTTGCTCATCACTACAGATATAAGTAATAATTAATACAAATGTCAGACCATTTGATGAATCCTGCTTCTAGGGAATTGTTCAAATTTGATTTTTTTTTTTTTAAATTACACATATAGGAAATATACTGAAATACATTACTTATAAACGTGTCAGAAAATAAGAAACATAGAGAAAATAAAGCTTACTTATAAATATTTATTCCAAGCAACACCAATGGATCTCATTATATGAAGTACTAATGGACAGGGAAAGGGTTGATTAAATATTATAGCAATTAACTAATGATTTTGTTAGGTGCTTAGTAGGGATACACCGAATCCAGGATTTGGTTAGGCATTCGGCCAGGATTCGGCCATTTTCATGTACCTTTTCGTCATAAAACAAAAAAATCGTGCACGGCACACTTTTACCCTCCCCCTTGCTAATTTGCATATGCAAATTAGGATTTGGTTCGGTATTCGGCCAAATATTTCGCAATGGATTCGGGGGTTCGGCCGAATCCAAAATAGTGGATTCTGTGCATCCCCAGTGCTTAGATTTCCTATGGCCCAGTACAAATAATAGCTGCATAAAAAACACTGGAGCAAGCAAGGACTAAAGGTTAGAGGGGCCTGAGGGGATTTTAGTGTACAGTTAATTCCCCTGGGCAGTTCAAGTGTCAGACAAGTCATCTATTTATATAGATCACTGCATGGTTTCCAGTTTAGCAGTCTACTTGACAGACACTGCAACAAGCAAAGTGACCAGTGCAATATAATCACTTTGCTTGCGTTGGTTGTTCATTGATTCGCTTAAATATTATTTAATGAATTTAGTTCATTCACCATTTTAACATTTACATTGGGGTTTTAGGTTCGGTCAGTTAAAGAAGAACCAACCCCCCAACAAAAAGTATGGCTAGAAATGCTGAAATTTATACACTGAACTTATTGACTCGCTTAGAGTTTCAGCATCTCTATAGGTGTGTCAGTGGCACGCACATGCTCAGTGTGCTCTTGAAAAGCTAACCTTAGTCATGACAAATCATCAAGAAGAAAATTAGGTTCAACTGTCATATAAGCTGATATCATAGGGCCAATTGTTTGTCTCATACAGACACTCCTTTGGAGTGGAAAAACATTTCAGTGTTTTAATTGGTCTTCATTTTTTTTAATAGCTTTTTTATTTCCTTTTTTTATTCTGATTCCTTCCCACTTTCAAATGGGGGTGGCTCACCCCATCCAAAAAACAATGGTGTTTAAGACTACATATTTATTGTTATAGCTACTTTTCAGTACTCATCTTTCTATTCAGGCTCTCTTCTATTTATATGCCAGTCTCTTGTTCAAATTAGTGCATGGTTGCTACGGTAATCTGGACCCTATCAACCAGATTGCTGAAATTGAAAACTGGAGAGCTATTTAATAAAAAGCTAAATAATCAAAAACTGCAAATCAAATTTTAAATTCAAGTTTTTGAGTTTTTTTATGGTCAAAACTGTCAAATTTCGACTAGGGAGTTATTCAAATTCAATTTTTTTTATTTTTTTTTTATTTGAATTTAATTTTAGAGATATCATACTCTGGTAATTTAAAGGACATTTAAAGGCAAAAAAAATAAAGTCCCATTTTTACGTTCTTTAATAAAAAATCTCCAATATAATTTAATTAAAAAATGTGTACAGTTTTTATAAGAAACCTGACTGTATTCTGTGACATTCTCCATTCTGTGGATAGGAATTGTCAGACAGTCCCTAGCTGCTGTGCAGGGAAACAATCATACAGTACTAATAAACAGCAGGGGGAGCCCAGTCTTATTTCCCAGCCCTGCAGAACTCTAGCAGCTTTGTTTCCCTGTAGAGAAGTCATGACTGTGTATAGATTGGTATTGGATTTTATTTTTGCCTTTACATCCCCTTTACTGTTTCCAACTCCAGCTGCAGGGACAAAGATCATGAAGCCAGATTTAAACAGATAAACTGGGATTCTATTTGGAGGATTATTTTGCTGCAGCCACTGGTTCTGGAAAGCTCGAGAAAGTTTGTATTAAATATAACTACAGGACTCAGTTCAGTCTGCATATTCTGATTATTAATCAGGCTTGCTGTATCGGCTTCTGACCGATATTCTTTGACTTGTGCCATATTAACAATTTATGACAATCCCTAAATTTAGCCCAGACAACCATCAGAAAAAATGCCTATTGATGCTTGTGTAAAGTATTGTCGCTCATTAAAAAAAGTTGACTCCAACTGAATTCAATTTTTTTCGGCAAAGTGAAACCGGACAGATTCACTCATCCCTACTTGCTAGTAATGCAGTGTAGTAAATCCCAAGATTGTCTTCCATCACTCTACATAAAAATATTGCAAAAATAATCCAAAAATCACTGCACAATTGATTTTTTTTTTTTTGCTGAGAAGCTTATAGGACCAGGAACATCAATTTGTTAGTATACATAGGGAAAAAACACCAAAACAAATTGAACTTAAAAATCGCTTAGTCTTTATTATGAAATAAAATAACTTACCAAAACTATGCTTACGCTCCTCTTCAGAAAATGCGATTGGGTGATCAATTGTGCGGCGCTCGATTTATCCTCCCTGCCTTCCTTATAGGAGATAGTCAGGGAGGATTAATTGAGCTCCGCACCATGGATCACCACCCTATTGCCTTTTCTGAAGAGGAAAAGTTTTGGTAAGTTATTTTTTAATAAAGGCTTTGTGATTTTAAAGTTTAATTTGTCTTTGTGTTTTTTTTCTCTGTAAACTACTAACACACACTAAAATTATGTTACTGGTCATTTAATCTGTCAGTACTGATGTCTTTACAGACGTTGCCAGAGGTCAGCCGAAAGGACATGTTGCATGCTTTTTCGATGACATTCCTACAGAATTGGAATTCCTATTGGCATATTATTTATGTTTGATGTGGTATTAATTAGAAAGGTTTACTTACAGTTGCAGCAATATACACTTTTAAGAGATAAGCATATTATTTTGAGGTAGGAGGATGTAAACATGCTGCTTATCTGATAACCTTGCATTCAGATTAATAAAACCACAGCTCTATTCATTACCACTTTACTTATAATTGCTGGCTTCCTTCCCACATGTTATACTATTCACAGCTTTAAAGAAGAACTAAACCCATACTTTAAAAGCCCCTCCTCCTGTAGACCCCCCCCCCCCCCCCCCCCCCCCCCCAGCCTACTTGCTACCGTGGACAAATGCCCCTAACTTTTTACTCACCCCTCATGGCAGATTCAGGCATCATAGTTTATGTTAGCCATCTTCTTCTCCTTCAGTAATCCTCATGTATTCAATGGTGTTTCAGCGCATGTGCAGTTGGAGTGATTTCCCAGTTCTGGACAGCTGCGCATGTGACAAAACTCACAGAAATCATCGAAGAGCCGAAAGAAGACTCAAAGATTACCGAAGAAGATGTCTACCATGAATGCCAATGTCTGAATCTGCCACGAGGGGGGAGTAAAAAATTTGGGGCATATGCCCGGGGTAGCAAGTAGGCTGGGGGAGCTGCGAGGCGGGTCTTTGGATATGGGTTTAGTTCTCCTTTAGGCTGCACATTTTTACAAATATAATGCAAGGTCTAACAATGGTATTCTGTCATTTGACAGTTGACGACCAAAAAGCACTCAAAATTGGGGGCAGATTTATTAAGGGTTGCATAGTAAATTTAAGTTACAATTTTCTAATAGGTTTTTGGTGTCAAAAACCTATTTTAATCTCCCAGTTAATATATCACTCCTTGACCATGGAATCAGTTCTAATTCGAATATTTGTCACCTTAAGCCTGCTGAGTTCATTTACAAGTTAACAGCAGAAGTCTTTTGAACCATTTGAATGTGATAATTGCCTTATTGACATTCGAGTTTTTTATGGAGGAAAGCTCATTTTATACAATTCGAATTTGATTCAATTTTTTTGGTTGGGAATATTCGATCGAATATTAGACATTCAATTTTAACCTCCCATTTGAGTATGTGAGTACATTAAAATTAATTAATTAAAATTAATTATAAAATTATTCAAATGCATTTATTAAAAAAATTCAAATGAATTTCAAATTTGACCTTTAATAAATCTGTCCATTAAAGCTGGGGCAACATTGGAGAACAAACTGGCATTGTGCTCATTGCTGCAATGATTAAAGAGGTGGATCACCTGTAAGCTAACTTTTAGAATGTTATAAAGGGGACAATTGACTGTAGCTACTTTTGGTTACTCATCTTTCTATTCAGGCCCTCTCCTAATTATATACCAGTCTCTTGTTCAAATCAGTGCAACCTGATTGTTGCAAACTGGATAGAATTTAATATAAAACTAAATAACTCAAAAACTGCAAATAAAAAACACTTTCTATGTCCACTCTCTATGTCCTACTAAAAGTCCTACAAAAAGTGTGTTATGGTAATTGTGTAGCACAATTTAGGGCAGATCTAATTCGATTTTCGAGATTTATCATACTCTTGCCCTTTAAAAACTCAAATTTGACAATTCGCCACCTAAAACCTGCCGAATTGCTGTTTAAGTCAATGGGAGAGGTCCAGGGATCAATTTGGAGTTGTTTGCAGCCTTCCTGACATCAGGGGTAAAAACCTCCAAACAAGTTTTTAAAATTTTAATCGAATTGGATTCGAGTTTTCGGGTCGATCCTATTCAACCGAGTTTAAACAATTTGATTTTTATAATAAATTTTGATTCAAGTTCGAAATTCGACCCTTAATTTGCCTCTAGGTGTTAAAATTCATATGATTGTTACATCTTTAACCTTACCTATTATGCATGCAATTCAGAAATACCAACACATATTTACATTTTCTCCTCCTACCATGTATTGTTAGGAATTGCAGAGTCGTAGGTCGACAGTCCATGAAATCTTTCCATAGCTAGAGGAGAGATATTTTACTACAGCCAAGATAAAAATGCTCATTGGTGCATGCAAAAATGATACAGATTATTTCAGGCTTAACATTTTAAACATTCAGACTGCAAAGCAACAACATATGCTACTGACCAAAACAAAACAATACTAATGATGGCTATGAGAGTCAGACTGTGATTAAATGAGGGATATCCTTTGCTGCAGCTGTGCTTTACACTAAACGCTTGAGTTGATACATAAAGCTGGGTCTAATATATAACAGAACTGATAAGACTGAGCCTACAGGCTACACAAATCAATATCCTACATGCTGGCACAATGCAGTGCACTGAGACTGAACTGAAAGTACACCACTATTAGCTCATGTTCTACAATGGTAGCATGCTATTTGCCACTACGGGAGGATACTATTTCATTATTATGTAATGCTAATTTGGCAGACCAAAAAGCTGTTAATGTCCAGCTAGTGATAGGAGCATGGATTACATGTGACTCAACGCTTCAGGCTAGGATGTAGTATAACTACAACTATCAAGCTACTTTGCAATAAAAATAGGAAAAGATGGATGCCAGGAGATTCTTGTGATGAAATAATAGAGTAACAGTTTATTTGTACAAGACAAATGTCCTTAGGTATGCTTACAGTCATAGGAGGTATATGCAAATGGTACAGTATCAGCAGTGCTGAGACAGGCAAGGCATAATACAGCTGAGGAATGTTACTCCCATAGGCATTGTAGTCAATTACTAATAAAAATCCCAGGCAGGTGTACCTGGCAGTGGTGTCTGGATCCCAGACAGTGGAGTGGTCAATGAGAAGATGTCTATCTATCCACTGTGGTCCCATCACTAAAGGCAATCTAGGAGCCTTGGGAAGCAACTCCCTGCTACAGATCCTTGATGGAGCACAAAGCTGCACTTACTATCTGTACTTTCTATCTCACTCTCCCAGAGAGTCTATAGCATGATTTTATGCATAACAGATCTTGCCAGTCTAACTTAATTCCTTTTTATGAGAAGGTGAGCAGGGACTTCGATTCTGGGATGGCAGTGGATGTGATTTACTTAGACTTTGCCAAAACATTTGATAGACCACTTTAGGGGAGAGCATTTGCTGGGGTGAGCATTTGCAAGGGTGCTTCATTTTGAAGTGATTCATTTACAAGTGATCTGAAAGAGTTTAACAAGGAGTTACAAACTGACATCTCTCCTCTTCTCTGTCCTTTTCAGGTAAATCTGCTATTGCATTTACTTCCATCTCTGCTGTGGCCCTATTGTCTGCATTTGTGCACTATTATTGGTAAATCTGCTATTGCATTCACTTCCATATCTGCTGTGGCCCTATTGTCTGCATTTGTGCATTTTATTGGTAAATCTGCTATTGCGTTCACTTCCATCTCTGCTGTGGCCCTATTGTCTGCGTTTGTGCACTTTTATTGGTAACATCTGCTAAATGTGTATCAACATCTGCATTACACCAACCACTGTTTAATGTGTTCTATATATGCATTGTTCATTTGTCACTGCTAAACTAGCCACATAATATTGATTATAAGTTCTCCTTGTAGTCTTGTAACTTGTACATTTTACAACCCCCCTATAAACTCCTCTCAAAACAGACGTTGTAAATCAGGTTATCTCTGTATACATCTTTAGCTTTACTCTGCTCTTACTCTCTGTCACAGCTGGGTGATCAGTTTGTTTGATCAATTAGAATCAGTTTTGATTCCCCAGACTTGTGTGCAGCGGTTCCAGCTTCTACTCTCCCTATTTATTAAGACCTCTTTAAGGGAGAGCATTTTCTGGGGTGAGCATTTGCAAGGGTGCTTCATTTCGAAGTGATTCATTTACAAGGGATCTGAAAGAATTTAACAAGGAGGCTACAAGGAGTAGGGATGGCGCGAACTGTTCGCGCTCGAACTTGTTCGCGCGAAC
>CM044446.1:33120653-33151945 GCA_024363595.1 Xenopus borealis
GCAATTTTACACAATTGTAAACATGTCATGTATTTCTCTGTGTATTGACAATAAAACTCACTTGAACCAAAAAAATATAACTATGTAACTATGTAATCACCTTCTTTGTCTTTATGTCATAATGAAGAATTAATCTGGACAAAAAAAAAATCTGACACACACTACAAATTAGTCTATTCTAACCCACTAAGTTACATTATGAAAGCAAGGGAAGGTAATGATACAGAACAATCAGTTTTATCTGTAGGATACTTCATGGCTAATGAAGTGTTTTTAAAAACAAATATGCTGATGTTCTGTTGGCTATCCAATGCCAAAGTCCAAATTTCTTGCAGCAGTTGGTCTGTTCTACAAGCAGTGTATTATTTACTCCAACATGTTTGTTGCCCACACAGTCTGTTGCTCTCTCCAGCAGTATTTCTGTCACACAGTATGCTACAATCTCTGGCAATATGTCTGTCCTATAAACTGTGTGCAACTGCCCCCAGCAATATTTATGTCAAGCATACAGTGTGCAATGTATTTATTGTCAGTCCCACAAACAGAAATTGCCTTTAGCAATATTTCTGTCCCACATTCTAAATGCCTACAGGAGTATGTAAGTTCTACAAGCAGGATCTAATTGCCTCTGGCAGTATGATAACTTACTAGTGATATACACATACATTTTAGAGCTTGAGACACATACAACCTATGTGCAGTAAGTGCCTCCTGTATTATGTCTGCCAATGTATGGCTCTTCTGCTGCAAAAAGAGATCATAATACTGTACTGGAAATAATGTCTTTTAAACCAAATATATGCTGTTGCTTTAAAACTAGTCTGGGTCATTAAAGTGAACATGGCCTACATTCTTTTCACTGACAACTGCTTTTCTGCAGTGTGTATTGATTTGGTGACCGGAGACTGCTAAAAATGTATTATGTTAAATAGCGAATTATAGTTAAAGTGGTTGTTCCTACCATTAAATTAACTTTTAGTATGATGTAGAGCTCCAGTATGCAGTTTCAGCACTCTAGTTGTTGTGGTCCTAATTACCCTAGCAACAATTCATTGATTTGATTAAGTGACTGGAATATAAATACAAGAGGGTCTAAATAGAAAGATGAGTAATAAGTAGCAATAACGATACATTTGTACATAGAACATTTGTTTTTTTAGATGGGTCTGTGACTCCCATTCGAAAGCTAGAAATAAATAGAAGAAGGCAAATCATTTAAAAACTTTAAAAGAGAAATTGGGAAGACAAGTTAAAAAGTTGCTTAGAATTAGCCATTCCATTACATACTAAAAGTTAACTTAAAGTTCAACCACCCCCTTTAAGGAAAATGCAGGTGTAAAACTAAGGTACTGTCTCGTTTCCTGTATTTAAACACCTTATTACTTGGATTCTACTTGAAATAGCCTTCAAAATAAAAAAAAGAGGATGACAAATAATATAAAAATAAAGTTGGCCATACACTGGCTGACCTGCAAGGTATCCCCTCAATCTGATGCTGTGTGATTTGCTATCCATGTATCCATTCAAGTTGCACAACTTGTAAGACTACATTGGTTGGCTTCATCTCAAGTGAAAGGGACCCGCATTGACTATGGCTAGAAGAGGTTTTTGGATGACGCTAAAACAAAATTAATTTTCACAGATCAGAGTCTGTTTGAGAACATCATGTTGCATGTGCATATTCTCAACAGAGATCTCACCTTATACAGCCTTATATCTGTTATATTTTTCCACTCTTTGGCATTGCAGGCCTACAGTAATTGAATACCATTTAAATTATTGAAAGATGCCTCAAGGTCTGTGCTGGATACTTCTGATTTTTCATTTAGTTCATCAGGCTCATTAAAAGTGGATCTATAGCTTCCAAAGTATATCTCCCAGTATGTTACTTATAACACAAATAACACAGGCAAATTCTGCCTTCAATACTAAATGTTATCTTGCTGGTATGGAATGTAGGAAAATGACTGAGCAATTTACTCCTGCTGATAATGAACTTCAATCAAATATAAGTGAAGATGATTTTAGCAAGAATGTAGAAATACAAAACCCCATCTCCCCAGCCAAAGTAATGCTACAGCCATCCACAAATCACCAGACACAGACACACTTAGTGGATGACAGTGGGCCACAGCATTAATCTAAAAACAATTATTGTCCTTTTTATTTTATTGAGTTTTAATATGTTTTATAACGTTGCCATCAAATTAGAGCTGCACTGAATTCATTTTAGGATTACAAAATACCTAATACTCCACATGTCACCATATGCTAAACTGAAGAGTCATGTAATTTTAAAGACTGCACCAAATTTTACAAACATTGGGAATTTGGCAAACCCAGAATTAAATCTAATTCAGGGAATTAAACCCAGAATTAAAGCTAATATCACCTTAGCACAATTTTTATATGTAATTTTGCTTTCCCAAAATTTTGTTCAATGTTACAAGTGATGAAATAAGCAAAAATAAATCTGGAAACAGTGGTTACACAAAGCATGTAGTAACAAGGCTTTCCTCAGCTTATTTTAGCCTGTATGCCCTGGAGTCTTTTAAAGCACAATATAAAACAAGTATATCAGAACAGAAAGCCATTTTTTCATAAGTGCTTTTTTGTCCCCAACACTAAAATATGTGATGGTCAACAAGCCCTGTTGTCTTCTTCAATCAAGAAGTTGTTGACCCATGGATTTTTATCAATGAGCAGGAACCTTGTATTTAATCTTGTGGGCTGGGACAGGTATAATAGCTATTCTTTCACAAAGGCATGTAAGGAGTACATTGTATGAAGAGCACTGCAGGCAAGGGGAAAACAAATGTTTGCTTTTAAAAAGCTGATTTTGAACCTTGTTAATATTCATATTAATATTAATATTGTTAATGGTCATGTCTGAGAAACACTGAGTGGATGAAGACTGGAAGGTCCATAGACTTTGGAATGCTTGTAGAACAAATACTAAAGAAAGCTTAGAATCTGGCTACAAAACAAGTTAATGCTATGCACAATATTATTCTTAGTAACATAAAAAAAGTAAAGGAATGATCGTTAGTTTTATTATCTGCTAATCAAATATATAATTTTTATTATATACATACAGGAGATACAGAGAGACAGAGAGAGGGGGGAGAGATGGTATTGTGTCTCTGTACTTCAGTTAGAAACAGACTTTAAAATATATAAATAATACCATGAGTAACATTGGAGCAAAACTTTCCTGACCTCTCTAATTAAGGGCAACTGATATTTTGCACATTGTCACTTCTCCATTTCAGGAGTGTACATTTAATGAATATATAACACTTCTTTTTTTAACTTGCTAATAAGTTTATTAAAAGTTGTGTGAATTTTTTTTTTTAAAGTATTATGTAATGAAAGTATTATGTAATTTTTATGAATATTCAGTAATAGCCAACAATTAGGACTCATTTGTTACTTGATGCAGCAGTATGTGCAAGATTACTGTAATGTGCCCATTAAAATGCCATACAGGAGATGCACTGCATAACTCTGCATTTTTATAGCAGCAAAGACAGGGATTCTAAACAAGACCTGGTATTTCAAGAACACAGAAGCCCAAACAGCCCCATACAAGTTTACCGAATAGTGAATAATCTGTGGCATTTTACAACATTCCCGTTTACCAGAATACAAAGTAACCAGTCTGGGCCTGGGGTTATGGGGAATGTGTTGTGCCCATATTCACCAGTGATGCATGTGTAATGAGTTTTTAGTAATAATAATGACAGACTCCTTCATGTCAGTATACAAATTCCAATCTCTGTGACTTAGTAAATCAGCCCCCTACTGTTAAACTAAGGGTCAAAGTGAATATTCAAATGCCAAAAAATCAATATTCAAAATAAATTTTTGAAAAACTTTGACCACCGAATAGGCTACTTTGACCTTCAACTTCGAAGTGCCGTCTCTTTAAAAATCCTTCAATTTTTTACTTAGCCAAATAAAAGCTGCCAAAATGCTATGTTAGCCTATGGGGACCTTCTAGACCATTTTTTAATTTATCGAAGAAACATATGCTAAAATCCTTCGAACCGTTTGATTAGAAGGATTTTTTCGTAGATCGAATTTTTATTCGATTGCAGGAATGCCAAATTCGATGAAAAATCCTTTGACTTCGATATTCAAAGTCTAAGGATTTTAATTAGATGGTAGAATTTCTAAGTAATTTCCACTTCAAAATTCGACCTTTAGTAAATCCTAGTTGTTAATAGCCACATTGACTTTTGTTAGACATTAGACTTTGCTGTTAATATACTGTAGAAAAATAAATATTCTGCATTTGTACAAGAATGATTTTTAACCACTTTTACAGTCTCAAAAAGGGGTTTTGTTTGCTCAGTAGACATTATAAAGGGTACTTTTATTTATATATAAAATTAAGTTAAAAAGTATTGATCTCATTGTTTCACTGTTCTTAGCTTGATGAACTAGAAAACTCTCAACTAAATTTAGTTCCTGATTATAAATAAAATAAGAGCTTCCCTTTAGTGGGTCTGTTTGTATATGTGTGTATTTTTATGAAATCCCAGGAAACCCTCATTTCACAGCTGCAATTAAATCAAGAAGCATTTCCTGTGAGGAGGCAAGTGTGTGTTCACATATGGTAGATGTGCTTTCCAGAGATATTGTCTGTTGCCAAAAGACACATGGAATGATAAAAGCTGCTGAGACAGCAGCTTATTGGCCCATGTATGGGAACCTCCAATGGACCTGAAAATTGTCCAGATAGTTTGAGCTGCTACATGCAAGCTGAGGTTTAAAGGGTGGTAAATTCACAAGAAACCAGTTATGTCTTCATAGTTAGGCTTAATGCAATAGGCTTTGCTATGAACATTTGCGGTTGGCTATGTTGTTGCTTTCGTCTTCAGTACCTTCCTGTGGCCTTCTATCATAGTTTTCTTGATAGCACTTTTGCAAGGGTGTTTTTTTTCCTGCAGCTGTAGGGGACAATTATTTTGGGAAGCATTCTCAGTGGTTTCTCAAAAGCCAGGACCTTAAATATTCGGTCCCAGCCAAAAAGAATAACCTTTGCCCATGGCACTTACGTACAGCTGCTTCCCTCTGCCTCGTGTAAATAGTGATATTTCCCTTTTAATTAGTGATGGGCGAATCTCCCGCGAAATTCGCGAAACGAGTCGCGGGACGCTTTTGACGCACGTCACGTCAAAGTTGAGGCACGTCGCGTCGTTTTCGTTGCGTCGCGTCAAAAACGACGCGCAACTCGTTTTTTAGCCGAAATTTCGCTGGTGATTTGTGAATTTATTCGCCAGCGGCGGATCGCGGGAATTTGCCGCGAATTCGACCCTGGCGAATAAATTCGCCCATCACTACTTTTAATACATTGGAAGGTCACAATAGTATAATCCCAAACCAGGCTTTGATACAAGTTAAATCCAATCACAAAAACAAACAAACTGTACTACAAATCTGTTCATATGACTTAACATAAGAGTATTTCTTGCACAAATTGATGCCAGAACTGGAAAACCACCAAAATTCTTACGAACACTGTATGATTTTATGATTGAAGAAAAAATCTTTGCTTCTGCAACCTTGATTGTTCTGCGTATTTGGTTGCCATATTTTACAACCTTGCGTGGTTTTGAAAATCTGAAGTAGAGCACAGTGCCCATCACTCACACTTACCCTCCTAATGCCAGTGATCCTTGCCATTCATAAAATCATAGAGCAAAATGTTGGGTATCTTCAGAATGCACAGTATGCAGATAATCATTAAATGCCTTAAACAGGCTTATTCACTGAACACATTGTTTTAGCCAGACCGGCTAATTTCATCTTTACTGCCTTTGTGAATTGAGAAGAAAGTTTAGACTGTCCTAAAATCCCAAAGTAACATTGTCACAGAGACAGTAAACCTCCCTTCCCTCCTTTGAAGATAAGACTCTGGTATGTGGCTTCCTCCAAAAATAGGTTCCTAAAGGGTTGAAATGGAACAGAACATGAATAGGGAAAGGAGGTTCAAGATAACAACAGGCCAAAAAGTACAGAACTAACAAAAACTAAATGTACTAACTCACCCTGGTGGTCTAGTGGTGTGGCGGGGACGCCAGCCACACTGCATTTCTTCTTCTGTATTTATAGGTGCATGCATGCTGGCGTGATAACGTCCGTACGCAATGGTGCAAAATGTAAAAGTATTTAAAGGGGCTTTTTGTATTTGCTCATTGCCCATTTTCCTCTTTGTGAATTTCCTGGTGCCTTGTGCTGTTAAAGCTTCTGATTCCTGTTGTGACCCCTGCCTGTTTGTGACAAATCCTGACTTCTGAAATCCTGACCCTGCCTGGTAAAACAACTCTTCTGTATCTGTATCCCTTCTGACTGATCTCCTGGTTTGACCCTTGCCTGTCTGACTCTGCTTGTACTCTGCCTGCACCGACCAAGCCTGATTTGACTACGCTTTCTGTCTACACTTTGTACTGTGACCTTCTGCCCAAAAGACTTTGCTTTACATTCATGCCCCTTTGCTCGTCCAGAACCTTTTACTTTGCACCTCTCTTATTAAGACCGGGTGGCATCCAATTAGCCGAGGGCTCCTCCAGAGGTGAAAGGCGGCCGTTAGAGGCAGAAACAAGAACCGAGAACAGGGTTCTTAGCATTGGTTCTGGATTTAGGGTGCCGACCGTGACACTAAACAAGATATATAGAATTCAAGCAGGTGAGCGTTGAATTCATCATGGTCAGCCAGGTCAAAAGTTAATCGCAAATAAGAATGTAACATTTACAGACATGGAAGCCTCTGTATCTCTGAGCAGAAATTGTAGATTTCATTCACAGTAGTTTTGAATCAGATCAGTTTAAGCAATGTGTAACGTAATGTGTAATCTGTTATTGTTGTATGTAATCATGTAATCTTGGCCTAAGATTTCCCTAAACCTGTAGCCTGATGTCTTTCTCTACAAACTTCCATAATTGCTAAGGGTCTTCCTTCCTGCAAGAAGCCTACACAAGGAGAAGAACATGGAAAGAGCATAGCAACATATCTGAATGAGCTATCAATCTACACTGTTACAGGAATTACAGCACAAACATATAGGGGGACAGTTACTAAAGGTCAAATTTCGAGGGTTGAAAACCCTTGAATTTTGGTTGACTTTACCGCAATATAATCTATTGAATGATCGAATAGAAATCATTCGATAGATTGCTAAAATCGTTCCAAACTGGCGTAGTAGGATATCGATTTTTTTTTTTCTTCAAATTTTAATAATTCAAATCGAATTTTGGGCTATTCGATAGTCGAAGTAGCCCAAAATTACTTTTGAAATTCGAATTTTTAAAATTCAAATTCAATTAGAATTTTCACTTCAATCTAATTCGACCCTTAGTAAATCTGCCCCATACGGTGCAAACAAATGAGATTGCCAAGAATACAAAGGAACACCACCAGATCAGAAACCAGGGCAGTGGCGTAACTAGAAATGACTGGGCCCCACAGCAAAATATTTTTCAGGCCCCCAAAATGTCTAGAGATTGACCTGTTTTACCAATATTTATTGATATTGTATATGAATTAAGGCCTCATGGGGCCCCTATACTTCCTGCCCCCCCCCCCTGCAGCTGCAGGGTCTGCTTCCTGTGTAGTTATGCCACTGAACCAGGGCAATACCAGGAAAAAAATGACAAATGTCAAATGTAAAAACAGATGAATGGTCAATAATCAAGCAAGGCAGTGCAACAAGGATGAGGTGCACAAAAAAGATCCAAAGTCAGACAAGAAATACAGCATGTACACACAAAATGAGACCTGAAATTGATAAAGTAAGGTTGCTGGTGGGGTGTTGCCAGTGAAATGCCTAAGCCTATTACTTTCCTAATCTACAGTTAAAGTGCAAGGAATGAGCATTCCATTTTGATGCAAGTGACTTTTTGGATGCACATCAAAAAAATTTGACACCTGTGAATTTTCGTGGGATGTACTCGCCAGCAGCAAAACACGGAAATTTGCTGCAAATTCATGCCAGCTGAATGTATTTGCCCATCACTAAATCCAGGGCCGGAACTAGGGGTAGGCAGAAGAGGCACCTGCCTAGGGCGCAACCAAAGGGGGGGGCTTGGCAGGTGCCTGTCTTCTGCCTACCCCAGGATTGCTGGTCTCCCATCCAGCGCTCAATCCTCTTGACCCCCCCCCGCTGGCGCTCTCTCCCCTCCCCTCTGTGCAAACGTCGCATGCGCGTGCTCAGCGCTCCAGGGGAAGTGCGGTGGCACCTGGGGCACCAGGTACACTTGGCCCGGCACTGACTAAATCTGACCATTGAGCTCATCGCTAGACTGATGTTGCTTTGTAAATTTAGCCATCAGGTATTCATTGAGTGCCTTTTTGCTAATGCAGGGCTATAATTCAAAAGATTTCAGTTATAGATGATTGTGCTTTTTCTTCCCTCAGATCAAATTGTTCCAGCGTCAGACTTCAGGACAGGAAGTTTGTCATGATTAAGTGGAATGCCAATGCAGAACAGTCCTTTAGAGAACTTTAATGACATCTGTATTAAGGATAGGGAGTACCACATGTCATATGTTCAACATGGTACCAGGAATAAATGTATGTTTGCAAATGCAAGGAGTCTGACTGGTAAAATGGGAGAACTGGAGGTGCTGGTGCTGGAGGGAAAATATGATGTGATTGGTGTGGCCGAAAAATGGCTGGATGAGTTGCATGACTGGGCAGTTAATATCAGTGGCTATACTTTGTTTCAGAGGGACAGAGGCAAAAGAAAAGGAGGAGGGGTGTGTCTGTTTGTTAGGCAGGATTTAAAAGCTTATATAAAGGAGGAGGCTATGTTAGAGAATGAGGGAGCAGAAGTCTTATGTGTGGAATTCTTCACCAATTGTAAAGAGTCCAACAAATTAATTGTAGGAGTATGCAATAAACCCCCTAATGTAAGTGAGGAGAAGGAGGCTAAGCTCCTGATGCAAATAGAAAAAGCTTCTAGTTTGGGTAAAGTAATGATAATGGGGATTTTACCCAGATATTGACTGGTGCAACAGTACTGCCAATTTTATGGCACAGGTTGTTGTGCAGCCTACCAGAAAAAATGCTATTCTGGATCTAGTGATCTCAAATGACCCAGAACTTATAGCAAATGTGCAAGTCATTGAACCCCTGGGTAATAGTGACCCTAATGTTATATAATTTAATGTCTGGTGTAAAAAAAACATTTAAATACTGAGGCAACAAAAACCATGAATTTTGGAAAAGCTAATTTTAGTGCCTTGAAAGTATTGATTGAGGCATTACTTTTTCAGCTAAAACCACAGAAAAGAAATGGTTGTCATTTAAAATGATGATAAATCATTACTGTTCTCAATTTGTTCCCTTAAGGAGTAAATGTAGAAGCTCAAAGAATCATTTTATGTGGCTTTATACAAATGTAAAGAAGTTAATAGGAAAGAAGAGAAAAGCATTTAAAAACTACAAATCTTTTGGGACAGAAGCTGCATTTAATTATGAACACTGTAATAAATGTAAATCAGCAATCTGGAAGGCAAAGAAGGGTAATGAAGAGTTAATTGTGGCGCAGGTAAAAAGTAACCCTAAAAAGTTTTTAAAATAAATTAATAGTAAAAAGATGCAGGTTCAGAGTGTTACTCCATTAAATAATGGTACCAGTATGGTTGTAATAGAAAATGCAAATGTGCTAAATCAGTCCTTTTCAACAGTGTATACAATAGAGTCTGAGTTCCCAGGCTAACTTCATAGCTGCACTAATGACTCAGCTCAGTCTAGTCAGTGGCTGACTCAGGATTTGATTCATAAAGCTTTAATAAAAATTAATGTAAAAAAGGATCCAGGGCCTGATGGTATACACCCACGGGTTCTAAGAGAGCTTAGTTCAGTTTTAAACCAGTCCCTATTTCTGATTTTCTCAGATTCGCTTTCATCTGGTATAGTGCCTATGGATTGGAGGAAAACTGAGCTCATCCCAATATTTAAAAAGGGATTACTGTCTCGGCCTGGCAATTATAGGCCAGTAAGTTTGACATCTGTGGTGGACAAATTATTTGAAGGCTTCTTAAGGGATCACATTAAAATTTTTGTCCGAGTGAATGGCATTATGAGCAGCAATCAACATGGCTTTATGTAGGATAGGTCATGTCAGACAAATTTGATTGCTTATTATGATGAGTAAGTAAGATGTTGGACAGTTTGGGGGCAGTAGATGTGATCTATTTGGATTTTTCCAAAGCGTTTGATACCGTGCCCCACAAACGACTGCTTTCTAAACTAAGGTCTATTGGTCTTAATGAAGTCGTTTGCACATGAAAGGAAACTGGCTACAGGATCGAGTACAGAGGGTGGTTGTTAATGGTACGTTCTCTACTTGGAGTAAGGTTCTTAGTGGGGTCCCTCAGGGCTCGGTATTGGGTCCACTTTTATTTAACTTGTTCATTAATGACTTAGGGGAGGGTGTTGTAAGTGATGTATCAGTGTTAGCAGATGACACAAAACTATCCAGCCCAATTAATTCCATCCAGGATGTGGCATCCTTGCAACAGGATCTTGACAAACTAGGCAAATCCATTATGGAAAATGACCTTGGAGTCCTTGTAGATGATAAACTTGGCTGTAGCAAGCAATGCTAGTCAGCAGCATCAAGAGCAAATAAGGTCTTGAGCGGTATTAAAAGGGGCATAGAGTCTCGGGAGGAGGGGGTCATTCTTCCACTTTATAGAGCAATTGTAAGGCCACATCTAGAATATGCCGCAGAGTTTCAGTCTCCCTCACTCAAACAGGACATTATTGTATTAGAGAGGGTACAGAGAAGGGCAACTAAGCTGGCAAAAGGTAAAAAGGTATGGAACATCTTAGCTATGAGGAAAGACTGGCCAAATTGGGGATGTTCATGCTAGAAAAGATGGCGCTTAAGGGGTGATATGATAACTGTATAAATATATCAGGGGATCATATAATAACCTCTAATGCTTTATTCACCAGTAGGTATTTCCAGCTGACATGAGGTCACCCATTCCTTTTAGAAGAAAAGAGGTTCCGCCTAAATATTTGGAAGGGTTTTTTTTACAGTGAGAGCAGTGAAGATGTGGAATTCTCTCCCTGAATCGGTTGTACAGGCTGATACATAAGATAGCTTTAAGAAGGGGTTGGATGGCTTTTTAGCAAGTGAGGGAATTCAGGGGTATGGAAGATAGCTCATAGTACAAGTTGACCCATGGAATTTTTTTCCCCCTCTGAGGCAAATTGGAGAGGCTTCAGATTGGGTTTTTTTTGCCTTCCTCTGGATCAACTAGCAGTTAGGCAGTTTAAAAAATCAGATTTGGTTTTTTGCCTTCCTCTGGATCAACTAGCAGTTGGGCAGTTAAAAAAATTACATTGGGTTTTTTTGCCTTCCTCTGGATCAACTGGCAGTTAGGCAGTTTAAAAAAAAAATCACAACTTGATGGATGTGTGTCTTTTTTCAGCCTAATTTACTATGTTACTATGTTTGCATTGTGCTAAGACCCCATTTTTGTAGCCTCTGACTATAGTCTAGAGTTTATAGTACAGACAGATGCCTCTGATTTTGGCCTTGGGGTGATACTGTCACAGATTATCAATGGGGAAGAACATCTTATAGCTTTCCTCAGTAGGAAGTTGACCTCTGCAGAGAAAAATTATGCAGTAGCTGAAAGGGAGTACTTAGCCGTAAAGTGTGCACTGGACACCTTAAGCTATTACCTTCTGGGAAGGAAATTTCATTTGATCCCAGACCATGCACCCTTGACTCGGATGAGAAAAAATAGGGAGGCCAATGCCAGTGTTACACTGTTATTAGCCCTCCAGAATTTCAGTTTTTTACTTTGAAACACAGACCCGGGAAGCTACACTCACTGCAAACAATAGCAGCAATCGTTCTGTCCCTTAAAGGAACAGTAACACCAAAAAATTAAAATGTTTTAAAGTAAAGAAAATATCACGTGTTGTTGCCCTGTGCTGTTAAAACTGATCTGTTTGCTTCAGAAACACTACTATAGATCATATAAACAAGCTGCTAATTAGCAATGGTGGAAATTGAAAAATGGCTATATGGCACAGGATAAGTAATGGATAACAGATAACATTATGTTCTACAGAGCTTATCTGCTATCTGCTGTGTAACTTGAGCCTTTCTCCTTTAAATGACTGCCCCCATGGCTACACAACAGCTTATTTATATGAACAATTGTAGCGCTTCTGAAGCAAATACTACAGTTTTACCAGTGCAGGGGAACACTGCATTATATTTTTATTAATTTAAAACAATTAAATTTTTTGATGTTACTGGTCCTTTAAAGATATTACTTAAAGGATATCCATCACAAAGGAAACACCGTACATTGTGATCTAATTCAACTATAACTCTTCATGTAGCGCTTCTAACTAACTTTTCAATATAGCGCTTGTGGCCTAATTAAGCCACAAATATACATCTGTGAAGTGTTTTGCAATTAAGATATCTATCTCATAGCGCGGTTGGTTAGCGTTTTATAGTAAGCTAAAAACTGAACACATCGACTTTTTTTTATGCCACCTGGAAATGTGTTTTAAAATACTAATAAGTATCTGGCCGGCCAGCCTTTTTTAAAAAGTATTGTGATATTGTTAAATAAATGTATTTGCGATTTGATTCAAACTGCATCTTTAAGTTAATCACAATTTTAAAGTTCCATTGCTCAAAACACTCCATCTCTTTTAGAGATATCCAGCATTGAATCTTCACCTGTTTCTGGAAGCCGCAATAATTCTCTTATTGTTAATATCTCAATTATCTTCTAAACTTAATAAAGAACTTGATGTTTTGATACCTTCTGATCAATCACAAGGGCTAACACATAATGAAACTATGAGATGTTCACCATGATTAAATATGTCAGGAAAAAATCTTTTCATTATGTGATAGAGAATACAATTATTAAAATCAATTTATATTGAACTGCAGAAATATTCTTCATTGCCAGAATTGGGTTTAAATATCCATCCATTGCTTCACATATTCTTTCTCAATAAATGTATTGATTTTTAAACATATACTGTACGTATATTACATACAGGAATACTTTGTTACATTATAATGTAATGGGTAAATTCAGAGCAATTTTACATATATTGTAAATCAATGATCCGTAGTTGTGTACAAAGCATATCTGAAAACTCAACACTAATAACAAAGTTAAACAATTATGAATGAAAAAAATAAAATCAGTTATTTGCAAGGGAATCAATGGTTGCTTCAAACATTCTTAACGATTTCCTTGATACATATAAATATTATATTAATGCCAGATATGTTGCATTTATTGTTTTTTGTGCAGTGTATCATTTATTATATTTAAAGGGCAATGAAAGTGTAAAATAGAATAAGGCTAGAAATGCTGTATTTTGTATACTAAACATAAACATGAACTTACTGCACCACAAGCCTAATTAAACAAATGATTTATGGCAACAGGGGGCTGTCATCTTGTAACTTTGTTATACATCTTTGCAAGACTAGACTACATACACATGCTCAGTGTGGTCTGGGCTTCTTATGGATCATCATAAATGATCAAAAAACAAAGCTACTTCAGTTCTGCATGGCTGGTAAGTAAGGCAGGATCTCCCCCTGCTGTTCATAAGTATGATTGTTTCCCTGCCAGAAGTTAGGGACCGCCTGACAATTCCTATCCCTGGCACTAAATGAATGGAGAATTTCACTGCATACAGTCAGGTTTCTTATAAAAACGGTACACATTTTTAAATTAAAATATATTGGAGATAGATTTCTTTTTCATTAAAGAAAGTAAAAATGGGATTTTATTTATTTACCTTTCCTTGTCCTTTAACATAACTTGCAACCTAATAAATACAATAGTTATCAGCAGTCAGCTCTACTACCAAGGCGCCATACATAGTTGGTAAAATTGGGTTGAAAAAAGACAAAGTCCATCAAATTCAACCCCTCGAAATGAAAACCCAGCATCCATACACACACACCCCTCCATACCTTCACATACATTTTTATATGCCTTTATATTAAATATAGAGTTTAGTATCACAATAGCCTTTGATAGTATGTCTGTCCAAAAAATCATCCAAGCCCCTCTTAAAAGCATTAACAGAATCAGCCATCACAACTTGGTACCCCACTAAAACACTATTCCAATTAGAAAATGTTCTATTTATCACCACTCTTTGTAATATAACTTTTAGCCAGTTCTTTACCCAGGTACAAATACAATGTTTCAGGCCAACATTCCTTAATTTAACCAGTAACATTCTATGTGGCACTGTATCAAATGCTTTAGAAAAGTCTAAGTAAATCACATACATTGCCATCCAAAAAGTCCCTGCTTACCTTCTCATAAAAAGAAATTGTTAATCTGGCAAGATCTATTAAGCAGAAGTCAGACTTACTGGCCTATAGTTTTGAGTCTGAGAACAGAATCCCTTTTTGAATAGCGGCACCCCATTAGCAATTCACCAGTCTCTGAACACCATGCCAGACCTCAATGAATCCTGGAAAATAAAGTAAAGAGGTTTGGCAATCACAGAGCTAAGCACCCTGGGATGAATACCCTCAGGCCCTGGATCTTTGTTTATTTTAACATGTTTTAGTCTTTTTTGAACCATGCATCATTAGATGTATTACTATAATTGGGACTATTAACAAGGAAACCTTCATTAGCTGGATCCTCATTTGTGTAGACAGATGAAAAATATGCGTTCAGAATCTGAGCTTTTTGCTTGTTCTCATCAACCGGCTGACCCCCCTCTGATATTATAGGTCCCACCCCTTCCTTCTTCATTCTTTTTACTTTTAACACATTTTAAAAATATTTTTGTATTCTTTTTACTGCTTACTGCAATATGCTTTTCCATATTGATTTTAGCTGGCCACCTTATAAATGATTTGGCTGTACCAGCTAACTTGAAAGCCTTAAAAGCACGTTTTCTTACCCACCTCAAAACCAGCACTTCTATTGAACCAAAAAGGTTTTGCTTTGCAACAACGTTCCTTGCTTACAAGGTTAAAATACTGACATGTATATTTATCAAGCAGCATTTTAAAGACTTCCCATTTTTGTTCTGTGTTTAACTTGGTGAAAAGCATTCCCCCTTAATATGTTGCAAAGATGCCCTATACGTTCAACATTTGAACACCTGAAATTTTGTGTTTTAGTTACTCCTTATATAATTGCCTCTGTAACAGAATCTCAAAGGAGACTATGTTATGATCACTATTCCCTAAATGCTCACCCACACAAATGCTAGAGATGAGCTCAGTATTATTAGTTGTTACAAGATCCAAAAGAGAGATATTCCTAGTAGGTTCTTGAACGAGCTGGAATAAAAAGTTGTCATTTAGCATATTTACAAACCCACTAGCTTTTTCTGACTTGGCAACCCCATTACCCCAGTCAATGTGTGGATAATTGAAGTCACCTATTGTATAACTTAAACTAGTTGTGAAGCCATTTCTATTTGTAAATTGCTAGACTTCATACTCTAATTTTCTTTGTAACCTTTTGCCCAGTCAAAATTTCTACCCAGAGGTATTCCACACCCTCACCAGTGCCAGCAATGGTTATTTCTTTGGTGCATGGCTTTAATTCAGGCTTTACATACAAACACACTCCTCACCCCTTTTTAATCCCTCTGTCCCTCCTACAAATGATTGAGCATTGTTCATTGTTTCTTTTGCAAATTACTTAACCAATGTCTTCTTTTTTTTCAGGAGGTAAAACATATGGGAGATGACCTTGACAATGGTACATCTTTGTCAGATTTAGGGCTCTTCCAGACGAGGAGATTGCAGGGAGATTTGTTGCCTGCGACATGCATTTTCGAGCAATTTTCAAAAGCGCCGCGTGTGAATAGGCGCAGGCGACTTTACACTTTAGCGTGCGCAAGACTGGGGGAAGAGATTCAGGGAGATTTGTTGCCCAAAAAACGCAGCGATTTGTCGCAGGCAACAAATCTCCCTTCAATCTCCTTGTCTGGAAGAGCCCTTATATTTATTAGGTAAGTGACACTCAGAGCTATTTAATCATTATCAACAAAATTCCTGCTGTGAAAGATATTCCTTCTGGTCATACTGGATGTTGTAACTGATACAATCCCATTATTTACACCGTACATCCAAAGGGACTGGGATTATAAAAATGTAATCTGCAGGAATATTATAACAAGTAAGTAAAGGTAGCATTCAAGTACTGAAATCTAAGGGGGCAATTTGTCAAAATCCGAAAAGTTCTTATTATTTTCTGAAAACTACTCCGACCAAATCTGTACTGACTCCCCTCCCATTTATGAAAACATTTTCACAAAAATATTTCTTGCGCGCTAAAAATTGACAACAAAATCTGTATCCTACTTTTTTTTTGCTCTAAAACCTACAATTCTTTCATAAAAGCAGCACAACTTTTTTCATTGGACTTTTAACACCATAAAAATCAAGTTTTTCTTTTCTCCTAAACAAATGGTGTTTTCCCATTCCCCCAATAGAAAAATTTATATCTTAATAAATAACCCCCCCAACCACCATCCAGTTAGATGCAAAATTTAAAATGGTGAACAATAAATGACTACTGAATATACTGTATTCATTCTACGCACATGATATGCTTAACTCTCATAGCTTTTATAATCCCCATTGGGGTCATGCAGAGTATAAAACAATCTGAGCATATTGCCATAATCCTACCCACATTCCTTTCCAAAATCAAGAATAACTGCACCTTCTACAATGAGATGTCAAGTTGCAGTAGATAGAAAAGATTTTCACTGCTTTGTAAAGTCGTGTAATTCAAGTGCTACAACAATGACCACCTACAGGGAGGATGTACAAAGATAGCCCTATTCTTATAGCCTAATCAAGGCAGGTGTTGGGCAGAGGTCATCCTTGACAGCTCATTCCTAATGATAATGAACCCTATCATTTTTTAATGTAAAAAGCTTATCAACTTTGACTTTCTCGTGAGACCATACATGATCAAACAGATACTGAAAATTGTTAGAGTTGTGTTTATGTACTGTATTTGATGTGCTTATTTAATGTATGAATATAAAGATTTGCTGCACATTTAATAACGTGCTCAAATCATTAGTAGTCCAAGATCAGAAGTCCCACTGAGTACAGTACCTTGTTCTTTTTTTATCTATATTTTATGTGCAACCAAGTCATTTCCTCTTCTGTATAGTGATGGGCGAATTTATTCACCAGGGCCGAATTTGCGGCGAATTCCCGCGATTCGCCACTGGCGAATAAATTCGCGAATCACCAGCGAAATTTCGCCGAAAAAACGAGTCGCGCGACGTTTTTTGACGCGACGCCAAAATCGTCCCGCAACTCGTTTCGCGAATTTTTCGCCGATTCGCGAATTTCGCTAGAAATTCGCGAATTTTTCGGCGAAGCGAATTTCGGGAGATTCGCCCATCACTACTCCTGTATACTATAATGCCAGAAGATGTTGGTAAACCCGCGTGCAGGCACAAGAAGTATAAGGCCTGGTCTCACATATTTAGCATGGATAGAATAAAGATAGCGTATTACCAAATAGATCACAGAATATAGGAACAATTCTTCTTTTGTTCATCAAATGTGATCTTCCTAATTATGTGACTACAGAACTGTACAAATGAAAAGCAGAATTACAAAGGGCAGTGGCAATCACAGAATTTGTGTCCTCAGGGTCACTGTATTAATAGGGAGCTTTAAATCACAAAATGCCAGAAAAGCAATGCAATATGAAGTCATGGTAATGTCTGACGTCCTTTGCATTGGCTTAGATAGAGAAAAAAGCTTCCTGACCCATTACGAGCTGTAACTGCCATACATAACCATATTGTAGGGTATGGATACTTCATATGGCCTGACAGGATCAATATAGCATAAAGGATCCTTATTTCAACCGTATTCAGTTTATCCATGTAGCACACCTGTAGGTGGGCCTGAGATGTGTGGAAATGGTGTGACTTGCTCCCAGTGTATACCGGGGCACCCTGAGGTTATGGGCAACTCCCAGCAGTGTGTAATAGCTAGGGTTGCCATCTTTTCTGTAAAAAAAAATACAGGGTTTCCTATATTCATGCTGTTTTAATTAATAACATTGGCATCAAGCCTATACAGGCCGGTTGGCAACCCTAGTAGTGGCCCCATTAAACACCTTACCCTCAGGTGGATCCTCTGTGTCTCTTAGTGCACAGATCACTCAGGCTGAAGGTAAAAGCAGTCCAGGTTAATTGCTTGAAACAGATTACTTCTTTATTGGACAATGGCAGATGTTACGGCACATTGAAGTTGGGCAGCATAGCTCTCCAAATACAGTCACATTACTTTATATTGCCAGTAGATGCCTTTCAGGGGGTAGTGCAGCCTGTCTAGGTGATTTTCCCCAGCAATAGGGATCCCATGGTGTATCTTACTCCTTGACACTTACCCTGCTCCTGAGCTCACCCATTCGTGTCCCTGTCTGGTGGCTTGTTCACTGCAAGAGTGCTAACCACTATCTTTTGCTCCTAGAGTGACTAACACAAACTTCTAGCACTAAATAAACTTTCCCTAACCCGAGCCTGATACTGCTCAGACACTCTCCTGTACCCACATCCCCACAAGGTGGGATCCAGGAAGAGAGCCCAAAGCACTTGTATTCTCCATTTTAAACGTTTAAACAACTACTGGCAAACCTTGAACTGCAATGGACCCAGAAAAGGGACATAGCTGCCTGGATGAATTAAATGACCGCTTAGGTGTCCAAACACAGGGCAAACTGTCTGAGTAAACCATACCTAAACATTGGGGTCTCTACATCTACTTTTTATGTTGCATGTCCATTGCATGATTCTGCTTTAATGTAAACTGCACCCTTTATATGTTTCTTCACTTTCAGCTTCTCAAAATTAAATATATTCTGCCTTTCATTAGTGATGGAACTACCAGGGGATCAGGGGGTGCACCCCCTTAGGGCCCCGTTAGCTTGCGCATCGATGATTCTGGGCTGAAAGTCGCGTACGGAGGAGGTTGCCCATCTGCATGTCCCACACCAGGGCCCGCCCCCTCTAGTTAAGTTACTGCCTTTTTTACTTATAATAAATGGATATCATATAGAAAAAAATCCTATTTTAAATAGGAATTTTTTTAGAAGCAATAAACAATACCATATATGAATTCGCTGATGATGGCAGCCATGTTATATGATTGTACATGTGTGTCTTTGTGTGTGCATATTTTGTATACACCAATATTCCTATTCTTTAACAAAAGAAACTAGAAACACATGACAATGGCATACTTATAAAATATGATTGTATAAATGTAGTTCTAATTAAGAATTGTCTCTCTGCTGAGTGTGTGAATAATGACCTCGGATATTAAAGGCTTCAACAGCGAACACTTCAGCGGGTTCTTTTATGCCCATTTGTCATGGTTAAAGAAATGTGCTTAACCTAAGATATATTCCTACATTTCATTAGCTGAATATCTGTCAAATGTCAGAGCAGCATATGCATAACCTATTTCTCCAGGGGCCAGAGAGAATGACCTTATAAACTTCCCAGAGTGGACTTCTCTTTGATGATTACCACTTGTTTGTATGGAAAACAAGATAATTGTCTGCATTAGTTAAGGGGCACCATGCTGTGCTGTGGTGTGTGCAAAATCAATTACTGTGGCAGGTTTGTGCATTAGGAGTATGAACCAATTCATAAGCATTAAAATGAACCTAACAGGGAAGAACATTTTGTCTTTACAGAATCAGGACATTTCTCTGGCAACCTGAATAGCTGTCTGAGGTCTGTAAATGTGTTTCAGTTGGCTGTAGTTGTCTAAAAGACATCCATCTTCTTATATTATCAACCTTTTTCAGTTGCTGGCAACTGCAACTATTTTCTTTGAACAGTATTTTTTTAACGGTTCTCTTAGTAGGTGCTAATCTCAAGATATTTAATAGTTGCAGCAGACAGGAGCTAATCTGATAGTTTTGAAGCTGCCTCACAGCATAATGCTACCATCACCATTCTTCACCATGGGTATAGTGTTTTTAAGAAATGGGCAATAGTAGATTTGTGCCACAAAATAATCTGTTAACATTAACAAAAAAAATCTATTTTGATATCATCTGACCACAGCCTTTTTCTACCTCATCCTTTTGGGAATCTCAAAATATATTTTCCTATCTTTATGGGAGTAATGGTCCATTATTTTTTTGCCTGTTAAAAGGAAAACAGCCCTGCAGGAGACCTGTTCAATCAGCTGGAAAACATGAATCTAAGGCAAACACTAGCCTTATTGCAGGGCAAGAGTCCCAAACACAAGGTTTACAAAATTATTTAGAATGCTACTGTATATATGACACTTTTTGAAAAAGTGAACAAGTGCCTTCCGACTAACCTGAACGACCTGCAAGTGTGCAAATGCAGTTGCAATTCCCACAATTTCCCTTCAGTCAGTTGTACATAAAACCACTAAAAAATATTTATATCAAAACACACTCCTTGTACTTTTGTATAGTTGCGATTGTTGCTGCTCAGCCTTTCCCATCCTTGGCTTCTAATTGATGATTGTTGTGCATATATAACCCCTTCTTGACTAGGTGGTAGCTCCAGATTTATTCACCAGGGGCGAATTTGCGACGAATTCCCGCGATTATATATATATTGTGTTTAGTATCCAAGTGAATGTCATATAGTTGTTTGTGGTACAGGATAGTTTTGTAAATCGATCAATTCCACCACCTTAGACTCTAATTTTGACTGTGCCTTGATCTTCATATCCATTCAACACATCAACTGCATTACTATGATTGTTTTTCTGGGAACAATGTACAACATAGTAGGTGTTCTTTGGGTTAAAAACTGTGGCACTTTGACATTGAACTGGAACCATGTTTGTGGAAAAAATATTGCTGCAGGTTGCAAGTAATGTTACAGACTTGGGGTTATGTGATGGAAAGGTTGCTATAGGTTCAGTCACATAAATTAACCAATCAGCAGGTAGCTTACTGATCGTGGATTTAAGACAATGTCTCACAGTCCCAATGTATCTGGTTCATATGGGTTTCTAGACTTGGGAAAACTGTTTCTTTTATCACTGTAGCTCTTTGTTTAAAAGAGATGTAAAGGCAAAAAAATAAAATCAAATTTTTTACTTTCTTTACTGAAAAAGAAATCTATCTCTGAAATACTTTAACCCTTTGCCTGCCAAGCACATACCTGGTATGTTCTTGCAGTCAAGGGCTTTACCTGCCAATCACATACCTGCTTGCAGTTATGGGTGCTGTACTCTGCATCAGTGGCTTTAGCCGCTTCTGCAGAGCTTTAGCAGCATTGACAGCCCCCTGGGCAACGAGGCTGGGGGGCTGTCATGTCGGTCCAAGGACAGAATTGACACAGTTTCCTCCTGAGGCTCCTTCCTTACCTTGTGCTCCAGCAACGTCCACACACTTCCTGCCTGCCGACTCTGCAGACAGACCTCTCCAGGGCACCTCCAGCCATCAGATCGCCCCCAGGAACAGTAAGTAGCCGTTATTTTGCCTACCTACATACACATACATACATGTATACACACTTACACACATATTTTAGTTAAAAAACAAAAATCAGTTTTTTTATTTTTTTACACTTGTTTACACTTAGATGCACTTATAATACACTTATATACAAACTAACACACTGTCACACAATTTTTTGGAGTGTATACACATGTATAAACATTTTGTTTTTTCATTTTACCAATTTGTGTTTTTTTTGAATCCTAAAAACTGTTTATTTTGGCAGCGTGACTATTGGATAATTGATTTGGGTCACTAATTATGCTGTCAGTCAGTTATTTTTTATTAATTATGTTTTTATTTTTGTGGTTTTTATTGCAAATTTTATCCCTGCATTATTGTTCCTTATGAATCTTTAGTATAGTTTTGCTGTTAGGTGCTTTGGTATAGAAAGATGTATTTTCCCACGTTTGATCCATCAGAATATGTACTGTCTTTTTACAGTTTGGGGGTCTTCCGACACATAATGCACAATTGGGGCTCTCTTTTCTGCAGCTGTGAAAATGCAGATGCACGTTTTTCATTTGGGGTCTGTACATACCACATACTTTTGTAAATCTATGCCTATTAGGCATCAAACTATTCAATAGAATTGTACGTAAAACATTGTGTGAAATAAATGCGGCAAACATTTTTAGGCGATTTTCTGAAATATTGTAAAAAACTCTACATTTAGAAACACTTTGCAGTTTGGTGTTCCTTTTTGTCTTTACCAAAGAGCCCCAATAGTGTAATATGTTTTTACAAGGAGTAATGGTAGAGTAAACAAATTAATACTCACAAACCAGGGTTACCAATAGGTAACCACTGTATAGGCAGGTGGGGAGATTATCCTGACCCCACTCAGGAATAAGAAGTCGCTCTCTGTAGAAGGAAGAAAAAGGGGAAGACACCCCTCCACTCGGGGTTGACTCGATACAGTAATAAGACAAAACAGAGGCACCAAAAGGATAAAATGAGCTAAAAACACTTAAAAACCCACGCCTGGCGTGTTTATAAAAAGGCACTGTTGTTTTTGCTCCCGTTCCACATTGCCTGATGAAGCAGGAAATGCCTGCGAAACGCCTTGCTATACTGTTTTTTGAATAAACTATTACTGAAAATTAATACTTTCGTTGGTGTCTGCTTGGAGGAGGTAAGTCCACTACTACCTCCTCTGAATTACCCATTGGGTTTTTAAGTGTTTTTAGCTAATTTTATCCTTTTGGTGCCTCTGTTTTGTCTTATTACTATATCGTCTATGCTGTTAGGAGGGTCTTGTGGTACATAATATGAAGTCAAGGGTCTATGTTCACAGAAGACGAATCGGCAGCAGAGAAAATTCAAATGTTCTATTTTTATTTGTGGTCCGCACATGCCAGCTGCCATGGTATATCTTTGCATATTGTGCATCAACCTGTTCAGTAGACCCTCGGTGTCAATATTTAAGTTTTCTAGTTGTATGTAATAAATTGGGTGAGATAAATGTGGCCAATTGCAATTTTTTTAGGCGATTTTCAGAAATGTTTGAACCCCTGCCTTTATCGCTAAATTTAGGAAAGGATTGCAGCTTGGTGCTCTGTAGTAGAAAGACATTCATACCCAATTTGGATTTGGGGAGTGTGTGCTTTCCGAAAATATATGATTTTGTGGGATGAACTTACTGTTTTCTAACTTTGCCCCCCCCCCAAACTATGTAAATGTGTTGATTTTGCAGTACCTGGAATGAAAGACCATATGGGGGCCTTCATTTTGGGGCTCCTAAATACCACGTGCATAGGTAACCTATACATATTAGGCACCAAACTGTTCAGAGGACCTCAGGCTTTCTTATTTGTGGTGATTTGTCTTGATACCTAAAAGTATGTTGCAGGGTGGATATTTTGAGGTGATTTTTGGAAATGTCACTAAAATCACCAAATTTAGGAATGGTTTGCGGCTTGGCACTTTGGAGTACAAAGACTTGCATACCCAATTTGGATTTGTGGGAATGTGTATTTTCCGAATATATATGGTTTTCTGGGGTGAAATTACTTTTTTCTAACTTCGCCCCCCAAAATGTAAATTTGTTGAATTTGCAGTACCTGAAATGACAGACAATATGGGAGTTCTTCCTTTAGGTGCTCCCCATGTGCCATGAACTTGGGTACACCTATACATATTGGTAGTGATGGGCGAATTTATTCGCCAGGGGAGAATTCACTGCGAATTCCCGCGATTCGCTGCTGGCGATTCGCCCATCACTACATATTGGATATCAAACTGTTCAGAGGACCCTAGGCTTTCATATTTAGGGTGATTTCTCTTGATACCTAAAAGTATGTGGGGAATATAATGCTGAAGGGTGAAAATTGTAAGATTATTTTTGGAAAGGTCACCAAAATCAACAAATTTAGGAATGGTTTGCTGCTTGGTACCTTAGAGTAAGAATACATGCATACCCAATTTGGAATCAGGGGAATGTGTACTTTCCAAAAATATATGGTTTTCTGGGGTGAACTTGCTTTTTTTCTAAGTTTGCCCCCCCCAAACTAAGTAAATGTGTTTATTTTGCAGTACCTTATATTACAGATCATATGGGAGGTCTTCCTTTTGGGGCCCCTATATGCCAGGTACTTGGGTACACCTATACATATGGGACATCAAATTGTTCAGAGGACACTAGGCTTTCATATTTGTGGGGATTTCTCTTGATACCTAAAAGCATGTGGGAAATACAATGCTGCAGGTTGTAAATTTTAAGGTGATTTTTGGAAATGTCACCAAAATCACCAAATATAGGAATGGTTTGTGGCTTGGTACTTTGGAGTAGAAAGACATGCATACCCAATTTGAATGTGTGGGAATGTGTACTTTCCGAAACTATATGGTTTTCTGGGGTGAACGTACTTTTTTAACTTTGCCCCCCCAAAACTATGTAAATGTGTTTATTTTGCAGGACCTGAAATAAAAGATCATATGGGGGTCTTCATTTTGGAGCCCCTATATGCCATGTGCTTGAGTACACATACATATTGCACATTAAACTGTTCAGGGGACCCTAGGCTTTCATATTTGCAGTGATTTCTCTTGATACCTAAAAGTATGTTGGAAATATGATGCCGCAGGGTGGAAATCTTTGTGATTTTTGGAAATATCACCAAATATAGGAATGGTTTGTGGCTTGGTACTTTGGAGTACAAAGACTTGCATACCAAATTTGAATTTGTAGGAATTTGTGCTTTCCGAAACTATATAGTTTTCTGGAGTGAACCTACTTTTTTTTTTACTTCTTTTGTGTTCTTATTTGATCAGCTCAAAGGTTCTTTGTTCTTCACTAAACTAGATCTTCGAGGAGCCTATAATCTCATCCGTATCAGAGAGGCTGATGAATGGAACACTGGGTCCAACACTCGAGACGGTCATTACGAGTACCTGGTTATGTTCTTTGGTCTCAGCAACGCACCTGCGGTTTTTCAAGAACTGGTAAATGATATTTTCCTGGACTTGTTAGGTCAATGTGTTGTTGTCTACTTGGATGATATCCTTTATTTTCTCAAAATTTTTTAAAGATCTTCGACTCCAAGTAAGTGAAGTTCTCTCTCATTTGAGGAGGAATTCTCTTTAAGCCAAGTTGGAAAAATGCATCTTTGAAACCTCTTCCATTCCCTTCCTAGGTTATATTATTTCTCTGAATGGCTTTGAGATGGATCCAGCAAAATCTCTGCAATTCTTGATTGGCCACTTCTAACCAGTACCAAGTCAATTCAGAGATTTATTGGCTTTGCTAATTATTATAGACAGTTTATCAAGGGATTCTCATCAAAAATTGCTCTAATATTGTCATTCGTAAAGGGGTAAAACCTCAGCACTGGCCTCCTCAAGCTTTGGAAGCTTTTAAAGAATCCTTCTCTTCAGCCCCTATCCTAAGACACCCTGATCCTCTTCTACCATTCTTCATTGAAGTCAATGCTTCTGATGTGGGAGCTGGGGCTGTGTTATCGCAACGCTATTCTGATGACGGAAAACTGCATCCTTGCGCTTTCTTCTCTAAAAAATTATCTTCTTCAGAAAAAAATGATGATGTTGGAAATTGAGAACTGTTAGCTGTTAAACTTGCTTTAGAAGAGTGGAGACACTTGCTTGAAGGTTCCTCTGTGCCTGTTACTATCTTTACGGACCACAAAAATCTTGAATATATCCAAACCCTCAAACGTCTAAATCCCAGACAAGCTCGTTGGGCCCTCTTCTTTTCTCGATTCAACTTTATCTTAACTTTTCATTCTGGATCCAAAAATAAGAAAGCTGATGCACTCTCCCAAAGATTTATTTTGGAAGATCCCTCAAACGTCTAAATCCCAGACAAGCTCGTTGGGCCCTCTTCTTTTCTCTATTCAACTTTATCTTTACTTTTCGTCCTGGATCCAAAAATAAGAAAGTGGATGCACTCTCCCAAAGCTTTATTTTGGAAGATCCCAAATCTGAAGACCCTGGAACCATTCTACCTCCAGCTAAGATTGTCGTTGCAATTTTTCCCTCTCTGGCCTCTCAATTGCTTGACGTGCAATCTTCTGCATCTCTTGATACTCCCATGGGAGTAGCTTTTGTTCCCCCTGAACTTCGTCACTCCATCCTCTCTGTCTCATGTCTCCAAGCAAGCTGGCCACCCTGGGATTAGGAGACGACTGAACTTTTATCTCACCTTGTTTGGTGGCCATCTCTTCGAAAAGATGTAAAGGACTTTGTTTCTTCTTGTGTTACCTGTGCAACCTCCAAGTCTGGTCATTCTCCCCCCCCTCTGGATTTCTTCAGCCATTACCTATATCTTCTCGCCCAAGGACTCATTTGGCTATGGACTTCATTGTCGATCTTCCGGTTTACTTGGAACATACGGTTATTTGGGTTGTGATAGACAGATTTAGTAAGGTGGCTCATTTTACACCCATACGCAAATTACCATCTGCAGTGAAACTCTCTAAACTCTTCATTCAACACATCTTTCGCTTACATGGATTCCCGCTTGAAATTGTGTCAGAAAGGGGCTCTCAATTTGTTTAAAAATTTTGGAGGTCTCTTTGTAAAGCACTCAATATCTCTCTCCACTTTCCTCCGCTTATCACCCTCTATCCAGTGGAGCTTCTCAGAGAGTGAATCAAGCTTTGGAACAGTTTTTGAGGTGCCATATTTCGCTTGGTCGAGATGATTGGGGCGGATTTGCTCCCATGGGCAGAATTTGCTTACAATAATGCTGTGCATTCTTCTTCTAGAAGATCACCTTTCTTTTGTATCTATGGTCAGCATCCTTTAGCCTTCCCACAAGATCTACTTCTCACTAATGTTCCTGCAGCCAATGACCATGCTGCTCACATGTTGGCCATTTGGCATGCTATTGAAGCCAATCTGGTGAAGAGTTCCCTTTCCCAAAAGAAGTTTGCTGACAAGAAGAGAATCCCTGCTCCGCTCTATTCTCCTGGTGATAAGGTTTGACTTTCTACCAAAAATATCCACCTCGAGGTCCCTACTCTCCCAAGTCCATCGGCCCATTTTCTGTGATAGAGGTCATCTATCTTGTGGCAGCCCGCCTTCAATATGCGGATCCCTAATGCCTTCCATGTTTCTCTTCTCAAACCAGCAACTGATTCTGATTCTTCTCCTTCCCCCAATTTCATTGATGGTCATCAGGAATTTGAAGTTAACAGTATTTTGAACTTTCATTTCTCCAGGGGTTCTTCACAATATCTGGTTGAATGGAAGGGATTTGGTCCTGAGGAGTGCTCCTGGGTGAAGGAGTCAGATGTTCATGCCCCATGTCTTATTCAAAAATTTCACAAACTATTCCCTTCGCATCCTCATCTTGGTGGTCCTAAGGCCCCCATAAAGAAGGAGGTACTGTAAGGAAGGCTTACCTGGCATCTCAAGATGGCGACGATCTTCCCACTGTTTCTCCTGGACGCAGGTCAATGACGTCAACCTTGTGCCAGAACAAGTCGGTGCCTATTCGCCAGCGTCAGATTTGGCACCTACACCGAATTGGATGCCCGCTTCTAAATGCCAGCATGCCTAAGTGATGGCGTCATCGTGCCTGTTTTGGCGCCAAAATGAGCTTATATATATTTGCCATTTTGTAGAAGACCTTGCCCTAGTATAAGTCTTACTTAGGGAGTTCCTTGGTGTGTTTATATCTTTTTTGGATTCCTGTTATTGACTTTGGCCTGCCTTCTTGACTACTGAACCTACTCTGCCTGGATTGACATTTTTGCTTGGACTTTGACCTCTTTCCTGTTCAACCTCTTGGATACCTCGAACTGTGCTGAACTTGCTTCCTTCTTGGTCCGCAAAGCTCTTCAGAGCCTCCAGGCCCTGACAATTTTGTAGTGTACTGCTTGTAGGTTTTGATCTATACAAGTGAGAAATCTCCATAAAATTATATATATATATATTTGGTATTGCCGTGTTCAGGAGACATAGACCTTTCCAAATCAGGTGTTTTTTGGTACATAAAATAAATTTTTCTGTTATATGTGACTGTTCGTTGTGAAACATGATTTTTTTTCATTTTATTAGACACTTAGTAGCCTATATTTTTTACAGGAGTAGAATTATACAAAAATTCTTGCATATTCTGAATGTTCAGGTTGTCCTGATATATATTATATAATATATTATATATTGTTTTCCTGGTTGAACTAAAAGACTGCCACAGGAAAGGCCCTTAAAGTGAAAGAGAACAAAATGACTAAAAACTGCTTGGCAGTAGATGTTAACATTTAGGACAAAATGGCTGGCAGTGACAGGGTTGATAAAAAAGGTGTACTGTTCTTACAATAAACCTGACTGTATGCAATGAGATTCCTCCATTTTATTTGCTTTGACAACTGCAGATAGGAAACTTCAGATGGTCCCTAACTGCTCTTCAGAAAAATTATCATTTCAAATGACCCCCCCACCTTACTTCCCTGACCTTGAGCAGCTTTGTTTTTTCCCTGTAGAGCGACCGCGTAGAGATTTGTATCCACAGACCCAAGTCAGTATATTCTAATTATTAATCAATGTTTCTGTATCGGTTTCTATGGCAGATATTATTTGACTTGTGCTGTTTTGATAATTTATGGCAATCCCTTAGCTTAAACTCCCAACCGAAAGTAGCAAGATGATGACCCCCTGCAGGCAACTTTGAAAGCATAAATTATTTGTTTAATTACGGTTCTGTGCAGTAATTAATTTTTATGTTTAGTATGCAAAATACAGCATTTCTAGCATTATTCTATTTTAGACTTTAGTTCCCCTTTAAGGATTTGCACCCTCTGGGGTGTATTGGCACTGGAAGGTGACTATAGTGGACAGATCTCCATTAAATTAAATACATTTGAATGAAATCTTCAGAGACAATTGCCATAATCTTGCATAGAACTCGGTACCTTTTAATTCCATGTTTTTTCTTGAATTTTTTTTAAATTGCAATTGCCTGATTTATTAAAACATATTCTCAAGTATATTTACAATCATATTTTTTCACCTCTCTTTTTCTTGAATCATGGAAAAAGCAATCTTGAAAATGGATATCAATATATGTTAGGGATATCTGATTCACATTATTTGGCATTATCTATAACCATCACTACCTCTCTTGCATCCTACATTTGGCCCATTGGTATTCTTACCTTGTGATTTTCTCCACTTTATTTTCTCATGTTTGAGTACTGTACTGCTTGTTTAACAAACTCTACATGCTATTAGGGCAGTAGTTCCCATAGTGTGGGACTTGCCCCCTTCATGGGTCATGGAGCAGTGGTGGGTAGTGATGGGGGCGAATCTACCCCGTTTCGCTTTGCTGAAAGTGAATTCGCGAATTGGCACAAATTAGCGAAACGAGTCGTGGCACATTTTTAATGCGTCGCGTCGTTTTCAACGCGAGTCACGTTGTTTTCGTTGCGTCAAAAACAACACGTGAATCCTTTTTTTAGCGAATTTTCACTGGCATTTCGCAAATTTATTCACCAGCGCCAAATCACAGGAATTCGCTGCGAATTTGTCCCTGGTGAATAAATTTGCCCATCACTAGTGGTGGGCAGAGGCTCAACATGAATGTTTGTAAAGGTAAGGCGGTAGAAAACTGATTGTCTCTTCTAGATGCACCTTCTAGATTATCATTAAAGGGGACATGTCACACAGACATAATTTTTTTTTTTTTATAAAAGTCTTTTCAACATTCAAACAAGAATCCCTAACTTATTTTTTATTAAAATATCCATTACTGTTAAAAACTCATTTAAAAATCTCAGCTGTTATTTATTGCATGCCCCTCATCTAAGCCTTAGGTATAGAGGTGGGACAGGCAATAACTTTCATTTTCCATTCTGCACTTAGTAGATATGACTGTACTCCACACACAAATTTGACCTGTATCACTTTGCCAAAAATTAGCCGCAGGTGAAATGTTGCAGACACCCATTAAAGTCTATGGGCATAAAAAAAATCTTGATGTGTAGCACATTTTTTTTGACACGCGTCTTCTTCTTTTTTTTTGATGCTCAATGCCATTTAGGTTGATGGGCGTCATTTTCGCAGCGAAAGAAGGTGAAAAGATTCACCCATCCCTACTCCTCACCAATGTATGGAAGTTGCATTTCATTGAAGTGCATAAACAAGATTTTGAGAAGATGCAAGCTTGCCTTAATAACAGTGTTCAGAAAATGACTCTTGCCTGTTTTGCCTGAATTTCAAGACAAAAAAATAAACAGTTTAAATAATTTATAATCTAAGGATTTTGAATAATTTTTTAGCAGGGTGGTCCCATTTAAGGTCAGTATATGGTCAGTATTTTTAGTCCCAGATATGATTGCAGCTATGGCTAAAAGATCAATATATCAATAAAAGATCAATATATCAATATTGTCCTATATAGGTATGGGATCTGTTAACCAGAATGCTTGGGACCTGGGGGTTTCCAGTAATGGATCTTTCCATAATTTGGATCTTCATACCTTAAGTCTACTAGAAAATCACATAAATATTAAATACGTATAATAGGCTGGTTTTACTTTCAAGCAGGATTAACTATATTTTATTTTGGATCAATGCAACGTACTGTTTTATTAATACAGAGGAAAATATATATTTTTTAATATGGATTGTTTGTATAAAATGGAGTCTTTGAGAAATGGCTTTTCCATAATTTGGAGCTTTCTTGATTACAGGTTTCTGGATAATGTATCTCATACCTTTATCTGGAACATTGTTATGGACTAAGTTGCAATCATCAGACCTAAATGAGGACTTGGATTGAACCCAGATTTTGAGCCCTGTTTATATTATTCACACTTTTTGCATTTGGTATTTTCAAAATATGCATATAAGGTTTTTATTGTGACCCAGAAGGAAGATATTTAATTCAATGTGTTCTATTTGAATGTTTTTAATGTTCACCTTTTTGATGCAGAATTTGACATTCCTTAAGCTTAATAAATTCTAGGAGTGAACAGTTGGTGTGCTGATAGCTTTTCTGCCTCCCCTCGTGATAACTATCCAATTTTAACAGATGTTTTATCATTGCCCAAAAGTATAATTGTACTATTATTCTCTGTGCATCTTTACTGAATTTACATTTATTATGGCAGTTCTGCCATAAAACCCACAATGATTAATTTTGTTTGCCTTCTAGCTCAACCAGTGTCTTCATTTTACATTGTATATGTTCAGCCTCAGAATAAGCTTGTAAGATAAAGTGTAAGTGAATGCAATTTTAACAGTATTATCTCCCCCCCCCCCTTGGATTATGTAAACGATATAAACCT
>CM044446.1:33153635-33177729 GCA_024363595.1 Xenopus borealis
CACACATACACTGTTTGATGGTGGGAGAAGGTCATCATTAAATTTAACTTTTCACACGAATATATCACTTAAAAGCGTTGTGGTGGACACACTGATAGTGTAACTAACTCACTTGCTGGGTGAAAAAATTTTTCCCTAGATACTACACTATATTTTTTATTATTATTTTTCCTGTTTTTGTTCCTTCTTTTTGAGGCATAGTCAACACCATTCCTTTGGAAAACCTTAAAACAAATTAGTATTTCTTCATTAAAGTGTTGTACAACCTTTTGCATTGGTAATACTGAACAGCATGTCCTAGGATGAATGTTCTGGGGTGGTGGGCCTAACAATGATGGAACACTAAAATTAAAAATGTATTTATATAATATACATTGTATAATATATTTTTTAGCATAATACCTAGATTTTTATTACTTGTTTTAGCATCAACACATTTAATGCAGAGCTTTCCGTCTCAGGCCCTCTTCACATTCATGCACAGTAGGGTCAGTATGCCTGTATGTTTTTGGAGTGGGAGGAAACAGGAATAACCAGGGAAACCCATGCAGACGGAATACAAACTCCTAGATAGTGCCAAGCCTGAAACAAACTTAGGACCCTAAAGTTGCAAGTCATAAGGAAAAATTAGTATTCTCTACTATCAACTATAACAAGAAAAGCACACTTACCTGAGGTCCAGTTCTGAGAATATGATATGCTGTCTGATATACTGTGTGTACAACTACATTCAATACTGTAGGTATCACTAATAATATGCATCCATGCATTTCCATTTTGTCGTGACATTTTGTAAACACATGTACTATCTAATAACTGTGTGGTACTATAAAATCATTTCAAATATCAGGTAAAAATGAAATTTTATAAATGATATACTAAAAGGCTACATCTCCATTGTTTTCCACAGAATATTAAAGTGTAATGTACCTTTAAACAATTGCCAATGAGAATTAAGCTTGAAATAAACCTGAGAATTGTGCCTGACAAGTAGTTTGCTAGAAATGTAAAGGATGGATGTATATGATTTCCACAACTATTACTCTAAACATGATGGATTATTGTGGGAACACAACAAATATTAGCCAGGCCTGCTATCATTTACTTGGCTATCATATCTTCTCAAGGAAAGTATCCCATGACAATACAGCCGACAGCTGAAAAAATACTGTGAAGTAGAAGCTGAAAACCATACACAGAGGCTTTTATATTACTCTAGAATGGCAATTACTCACTATTTATCAGCAATCACAGTGTTTAGGAGTTGAACAGTCTAAGCTGGGGGGAGATATTGAATGGTTTAGGTCAAAATGAGGTGCAGTTACTGTAGCTTGTCGGCTTGTTTGTTACCTAAGGTAAATCATTACAGTACTGTATATGTCTCTTTGTGCCACCTTAAATGTTCTTTATATCACGGGAACTATATGGGTTGTGTTTAGGAAGCTGTGTTTTTGTGACAACCATGCATCAAAGATCAGAAATAGCATGACTTAATCCATAAATATCAATGTTTCTTTAAAAGACATAGGGGCAGATTCACTAATGTTAAAACGACCATTGCTAGCGTAATTGTGCTAGAAATCCAATCCACAGGGACACAGCTGCAGAAAACAATTTTAGTGAACGGGACCATCACTAGCGTTCATTCGCACTCTTATCACCAGGTGACTTTTCGCTCAGGTGAATGGTCGTTGATCCTCACATTCAGTAAAGTGCAGATTTTACTGAATATTACCTCTTTCACCAGAGTTGACTTCCCCACCTCACCAACTGCTAAAAAGAAGCTAGATCTTCCTCAATCTGATGTCTGTTACATCATATCCCGTCTGCCAAAAATGCATTAAGTTGAAAAAACGCTGGTGACTTTTTCTTTTTTTAAGCGGGATTGCCTGAAAAATTCCTGACAAACTTTTTGTGGCTTAACATTTAGGGACAGATTTATCAAGGGTCGAATTTGAGAGTTACAAAACTCTCAAATTCGACCATCGAATTTTGGCCAAATTTAAATCCTTCGAATTTGAAGGAGCTTCCCATAGGGTTTAATAGCAATTTGGTAGGTTTAATCTGGAGAACTAGGCAGTCGAATTTAAAGGGCAAGTAATTCAACTGACAAATATTAGAATATTCTAATAGAATTTTATTTGAAATATTCAAATCATTCAATTTAATCATTTTCAAAATTCGATTGTCGAAGTGGTCTTCAAAAATATTTGAAAATTCAAATCTTTTTGAAAATGTGAGCAAATTTCAAATCATTCATGTGAATTTGATAAATCTTCCCCTTATATTTGAGAACATATGAAACATATGGAGCATTTATTTTACAGTGGGCTCATGTGTAAAAAAATATTAACTATTTTGTCTTTATTAAGGTCCTTGGACATTTGTTACAAAAAGTTGTAACTTCAAGCATTTGCACCAACATCTTTAATAAAGATGCCTATACAACTTTAATGTAAATACCCTCTTCTGTAGATTCAAACAGTTTTTACCTTTGCTATTGAAGAGAGGGAAGGCAAAAAGTAGGGTTATTATTTTCATATTACCTCCATAAAAATATATTTGTATTCAATTGTAATAATCACTTCTAGTTTCTAATGGGCAGAAAGTGGTTGACCTAAATGCATACTTTACATACGCCCTATTCGAGGAATGTCTTAAAAATAATGATGGGTGAATAAATTGGCCAGGCACAAATATGCGGCAAATCCATCAACTAAAAAAAAAAATTGAAGCTTGTCAGAATAGGCGTGTGCATAAAAATTGTTGTGCATTAAAATGATTCGGAGGCTTATTGACTTTAATGCAATTGGACAAAACAGTCGCACGTATAAAAGTTTTTGCCGGCATCAAAAGTGACTCAAAATAAAATGAAAGTAAAATGATTTACTTTATATGGCCCATTGACTTTGTGTGTTTTAAGTTCAAGGTTTTTTTGAAACCAGCAATATTCCAATGTAGTGATGGGCGAATCTCCCGCGATTCGCTTCACCTAAAGATTTGCGAATTTCTAGAGAAATTCGCGAATCGGCGAAAAATTCTCGAAACGAGTTGCGGGGCGCTTTTGACGCACGTCGCGTCATTTTCAGCGCGTCGTGTCATTTTCGACGCGCGTCGCGTCAAAAACGACGCGCGTCTCATTTTTTGGCGAAATTTCGCTGGTGATTCGCGAATTTATTCGCCGCGAATGCGGCCCTGGCGAATAAATTCGCCCATCACTATTCCAATGCAATCTTGGGCATTTAATGCATAATGTTGGACTTGTTGGATGCATATGTTAGCTGTTAGATGAAGCAGGCCTGATAACTAGAACAAGCATGTGGAACACCCCAGAAAGCTATCACTGTGGTTAAAAAGTGACCAATGTGATTAGAACTTCTGTCTGCCATAAATATAAGGGAACCATTTAACTGATCTCAAAATCATCCATGTGTATTTTGACTCAAACTGACTCATTAAATCAATATAGATTGATTATAGCCTGTTCTGCGCTTTCCTTCTGTTTGTAGCCCGCTAATATACAGCAATGTTTTAGTTCTGAAAAAAGCTGCCTCTTTTCTAGTGATCTGTGACCAGACCCATTAGAATAGTCTGATGTAAAAATAAATAGTTGACATCTTGCATCATACCAACCTTTGGCCAAATACATGGTAATTGTACATTTATCTACATCGCCATTTCCTTGGCTTAAATCTCTCTCTTCTATAAGTTAATATTACTTTGATACATGTGCCACAATTATTATGGTTTTGGGTAATGCACCACAAGTATTTTTTTTCCATTTGTCTTATTTGTTTGTTTTCCCAAAAAGTCTTGTGGTGTCAGGTTTACAATGGGGAGCTGCTGTAAACCAGGGCAGTCACTCCATGGGGAGTGCATGGGGCGGTAGCCCCGGGGTGTAGCCATAGACAACTGGAGCAGGCATGGTGAAATAGAAGATTTAATGGTGTTAATAAAATAACAGAAAAGTCCAACCAAAGTCTTTACAAAATGCAGGGTACAAGCAGGAACAAGGAATCCAGGTAACACAAACCAAGGTGAAGAATCCAGGTAACAAGACAAGGTGGTGGGACAAGAATCTCAGGAACAAAGTAAATCAGGAACAAGGTATCTTAAGGCAGAGTTGGTCATTCACGAAGACTAGAAACAAACAATGAATCAGCCCTGAGCAAAGATCAGGGCGTGGTATTTAAAGGGTGATGATTGGAGATAGGGAACACATGGGGGTAATGAGGTGGGAGGAGAACAGGGAGGAGAACACACAAGAACATGACAAATATGCAAATAACAAAACAATAACAAGAGATCAGGATCAGCCCCAAGAGCCCCCAGTGGCTCACATGGTAAGTGCAAGTGTCCAGAAACTGGGAAAGAAGGGTTTTTTTTTTTTTTTAAATGTTTTTATTATTGTTTTCAAACATGTATTACATTCGCTAGACGTACCATACGTCTCATTGATGTTTTATAATAGACATAGATGTTACATGTGTTAAATCAAAATAACTTTTAAGTATAGTCAATATAACAAATATTTTCATAAACACAATTCCAAGTTTGATTGTACATTTTCACAAGTTAGACTTACTATTACCTTAAATAAGATGCCAAAAGTTTGTTAACACGATGACTCCTGGGGGGGGATCTTGTGATTGTTCCAATCCTTTGAATTGTTTCTGAGGTATATTGGTTTGTTTCTATCAATTGACATATAGTTTTTAATGAATTGCTTTCACTTCTCCCCTCTCTGGGATTCTAGTAGAAGCTATGCAAGTTAACATTTGCTCATTTGTAAACAATGGGCAAATTGGCACCTGAGCAGTAACCAATCACAACCAATAGTGCTTGGATGCTTTAAACAACCTGCAAAAAGAACAACAAAAGCCAACATCTCATTGGTTGCCATGGTTTACTGCCCAGGAGCAAACTTACATAGTAACATAGTTAGTTACATAGTTAAATTGGGTTGAAAAATGACAAAGTCCATCAAGTTCAACCCCTCCTAAAACCCAGCATACACACACCCCTCCACTCTTTTACACAAACCGTATTTGTCCATAGCTATACTAACTGTAGAGGTTCAGAGTAGAGTAACTTGCCTAGTGTTTATAAATTACCAATTGTTTCTAACCAAACAGTTACTCAGCATAGTCGGCAACCAAGTTTAGTAGGTCAGAGAAGGGACAGAAGAATCTGGTGCAGAGAAATGCCAGCATATGATATCAGAAAAGTTTTGTGAAGGCAAAATACCCCTTTAATACCTCCATGGGGATTGTGGTCTTAGGGTAACTGAGTCAAGATTGTAGTAGAACTTCAATTATTAAACATAATTTAATTGCAAAGCAGTACAAAATCTTCCTCCTGCAGAGCAGATATTTCTGCTTGATCATTGCTTTGTCAGTCAGTGGGTCGATCCTTGTTATGGATATATCTGTGCGCAAGATGACTCACTGGAGAAACATTGCTTTACATTTCATATTGTACCACTTCCCTTTTCAGGCTAAAAATAAAGTGGTTTGTAATTTACAATGTGTTCTAAACATTAACTATGGAGTTAAACCTGTTCTACAGTTTTCTTATCTCTGTTCTTCTTTCTGGTTCTTATGTGGTGCAGCCTTATCCTTACTTCCTAAAGATGAACTTTGATGAAATTTATGTGCATAAATTCAATTTATGCACAAAAAATCTGCATACTCCTGTGCTCAACTTGAGCCTCACTAACAAAGGTTGCAATGGAAATGTGTCTGTTGATTCAATAAAATCTAAGGGGCAAATTCACTAAAGCGCAAAGCTAATTCGACAGTGACATCAATTTGTAACTTCGCAAATTCACAAACACCAACTCTGGCGAATTTTCGCTAGCAAAGTAGATAGACTAGCGCAACTTCGCACCCTAACACCAGGCGAAGTTGCACACTGACAAAGGATCGTAATTACGCAAATTCACTAAGATGACCATTTTACTGAGCGTTACCACTTACGATAGACGTTACTTCGCCAGGTCAGACCTAGCAAAGTTAAATACAATAGATAGGAGTTTGTAGGGTGATAGTTTGAAAAAGAGCAAAAAATTTTTGGGTGGTTACCCTCCTTCCCTCCTACATTTCCTAACATATGGCAACTCAGCTATACAGGGGGCACATGTAGGACAATAGGACCTTTTATTAAAGGTTTCCTGGGCTTGTGGAATGTAGTGGCTGTAACATATACTTCTATTATACTTTGAAATTCGTGCCGTATGCAAATTAGGCATCACTAGCGTAAATGCGCTTTGCCTAGCAAAGTAACACTAGCGCAACTACGCTACCGTTCGCCGACCTGAGCGTAACTTCGCACTTTAGTGAATTTGCGTATCGCCAAGGTAACGCTAGCGCATTTTCGCAGCTTAGTGAATTTGCCTCTTAGAGCGATCCTTGAAGATTGTTCAGATCTGCTTATCTGGCAATTGGCTGCTGATTTAATCACCAGTGTCATGAGCCAAAATATGCAGGTACTGTACATGGGCACCGTATTAATTAATACAAATCTGTTAAAATGTAATTATGAGTACTATTCCTAATTCAAATACAATGTGTTGGCCTCGTGTTGTATATTGATTTTTTTTTTAAGTCAAGTGAGTAGTGACACCTAGTATCTTCTTTATCTGATTCATACAATTCTCAGCTATCTCTCTCATAGAAGGGATACTGCCCACTACCTAAAAAGGAGTTAGAAATGGTATTGAAATTGCATGGTGCATGTTATTTGAGAATGAAGACATTAATGTCTCCCATCTCAAAAAAGATATTTATCAGCAGTAGTACAGCCTCTCAGTACTGATGGTTCTTATTAATAAACTCTGCAATTATTTCATATTGTCACAAAGTAATAATATGCATGTTCTCTTACTTATCTTGAAGCTTACAGTGGTAACTGCAACCAGGATATTACACAGCACGAGAGTGGTATTAGCCATTGAAGGGACCACCTGACCACCACTCTTTCCCCTACTCCTCCTCTTCTGTGTAATGTACTACTACAGTGCACAAACTACTTACAGTTGTCCTCTCTTTCATTTTCTCTAGGTTCCCACTAACCTACACCTGAACACATAATATCCCTAACTATCCGACCACGTACACTAAGCTCCTTGATGAGGTCGCAACTGCTCTTGTCCCCTGCATACCTCCCAACATTTTGGAAATAAAAAGAGGCACAAAAAAGTTGACACGTGTAGTGTGGTGACATTTTTTGACCAACCTGTGTTTTTTGGCCACACCCCCTTATTATCATGTTCCTTTGGCAGGTTATGAAAGTTTGAACATATTTTTTTTTCAGTTATTACAGTTTTGCTAATGAAGGTGAATTGTCCTTTAAACTGTGAGTCTAACTTTTCCCAAGGAACCTGTTATCTTGTATTGTTAAAATAACTTATTTGCTTATCTCAAAATTGTTAAAAAGTATCTTATCTGAACCTCTTGAGTTAGAAACTTTGTTTGGCTGTTCAGTGCAGAGAAAAATGGGGCTTTCCAGTACAAATGAGGGACTGCGGGTTGAGCTGTCAAAAGAGGGACTGTCCCTCTAAAAATGGGACAGTTGGGAGGTATGCCCGAGGCCTAGTTGCCTCTCACCTCTGAGCCATGTTCTGTTGACCTGACTAGTCTCTAGCAACTAACAGTTTCCCCATCTGGGCCTGCTTCAGAGATGTGAACTGTCTTCAGATGTTTCTTATGCTAAATAGGAATTTCTTTTCCCAACCCCCATGCATACATTTAATGGCCAAGAGGTTTCTGACTCTCTAGAAAGATCTAGGGAAATTCACTACAGGGATAACCATAGGAGTTGCTGCCATCTTCTGGACAACCTAAATATTACATAAATATTTAATTTAATTTCACCATACATATATGTCAGGGTAGGCCTAGTAGGCACCCTAGGGAAGTAGTAGGGACCAGGGAGGAAGCTTAGGGTTTAAAGGTCCAATAATGCAGTACAGGCAAGGATCAGGTAGGAATCAGGGTCAAAGTCCAGAAAACGGTTTATATAGGCAGGCAAAAGCAATACAAAGTCCAGGCTATGGGCGCCGCCATTGTGGATGCAACGCCGGAGGAGAGAGGACGCACTGCCCGGAGCTGCAGGTAAGCCTCCAGGCGTCGTGATCCTGACAATAAACCATATACCATGCATATTGTATAAAAGACAGTTGTTTTAATTCATTTATATTCATATACATATTGTTATCTAATGGAAACTTCTCTAGATTTCTATAATTTTGTCTCTAATCAAAAAAAAAAGTAGGCTTATGTCACATGTGGTAATTGGTAACAGCTACTTGTTGCTTGCTAACATTATTATTGTTTCAAATTGAAGAAGACTATTCAAGTCAATTCGAATATCATTTAACACTTTTCATTATAGACCTTTATTTCCTCTTCGCAGACAATTATCAGCTGAACTTCAATGGAAGATCTTTTGCATTGTTTCTTAAAGGTAGAAATGACAGGGTCACAGTCAGAAATCAGCAGGCAAAGCCCCTTCTAGAGGCTCAGGTCATAACTATTGTTGTTGGCCCTCTTAGGTGGGCATTGCAAACTTGGCAAATTGGGGAACCAATTTAAAAAAGATATGACCGCAAGCTTCCACTTATACCCTGATTAGCACCAAACCTCAACTATATGTTCTGCAAGCCCTGTCCATGGAACTGGGGTTTGACAGGGCTCCTGCCTGTTCCCCTGTCAAACACAATTTCTTAAAAAGCATTCCAAGCAACTGGGTACAATCTCATTTCATATTATGCAAAAAAGGAATATTGTTCCATTGTGCTCCACTTGGGAATCTGCTGAAAATAATTTATACTTATAGAATATACCAGCCATAGTAAGAAACTCAATATATCTCCAAGAGAGACATGGCAAAATACCTTTAATCAGCTTACTTTTAATCTCATCTCGGAATGTTATTATACTATAGGCATTTTTTTATTACATGGGAAGGAGGAAATGTTATATGTGTGCTTTAGATAATTTTAAAATACTGATTAGTAGGTCAAATATCATTGGGCTGTTGAAAACATATTCCCAGTAGTAAGGTTGTATGATGAGAAAGTTATAACAGGCAGAAATGCATCAATGTCTGCCTGGAATGAGAACCCATAAGTATACAGTTGCCTCTGTGTAACAGAAGGGAGAAGCCGTTTCCATTAGCTTGACAACACCATTTATTATCATATCTGAATATTAAATGAAGCAGACCAGTGCACTTTTTTGTAATAGCTTATCATTTAAAATACAGTGTAAATAAGTAGCTGCCCTCCCAACCTGCCCAAAAAGCGTCCGGTGGCAGTGGTGTATTTGGCCAATAGACCCCATTTTTATGCATGGGCGAGAGAGGTGGAAGGGGAGGGGCCTGAGTCTTACTGCCTCCTGTTTGTTTTCTTTTGTATTTAAATGGGGGCAGGTTTTATGGCCAGCTGCCTCCCTCAACAGACTTTAGTAGAGTGGAGGTAGTTTAAAGAAGAAAAAAAAAGTTGCTCTATAGCCTTTAGCCAAAATGGTGTCAGACTTGGGCCCTATCCAGGAGGCACCAAGACTAATTATCCAATTTGCCTCTGTGTAACCTCAGCAGTTGATTTTGGTTACCTGCTTATATGGACAGCAGCTGTTTATAATCAGGGTGTTCCAATGTGACCCTCCACTGAGTGCAAGTATGCAATTCCTCTGTCTGTGCAGACACCAGCTGAGTATAATCAGGTGATTCCTGTGCTACTCCCAGCTATAACAAGTGAAGATGTTCCTGCCCACTCTCTAACTCAGCAGACTAGAACCCTGGTTCAAAAGTCTCAGGTAAGTACTGCTGTTATCAGTAAACTTGTGAGGCATGTCTGCTTAGATCACTGGGCTGGGTGGCTGCTTGCTCTAAACAGCAGCTTATATAAACTATACATTACATGTTTTTGTGATTGTATCTGGGGTACACTGGAGTCTTAATCAATTAAGCAGGGAATAGTGATGGCCAAATTTATTCGCCAGGGGTGAATTCGCGGCGAATTCCCGCGATTCGCGAAACGCCATCAAAAATTCGCCAGTGAAAATTCGGCAAAAAAAAATGTTGCGCGTTTTGACGCAAAGAAAACGACGCACGCCGTGACGCGTGACTCATTTCACAAATTTTTTGGCCAATTTGCGAATTTCATTGGAAATTCACTAATTTTTCGGCGAAGTGAAACGGGTGAGATTCGCCCATCACTAGCAGGGAAATTTATTTCATGGCAATGTTTCTCCCTGTGGTAGGTAAGTCCACATATTGTCTTGATAAACACAGCAGGGGTTTCTGAAGCCCGTCTGTCATAAGGATTGCTTGGTTAACAATAACCACAGGTATGTAGTACACAACAAAGTGTTTGGGGTCCTTGAATGTAAATTTTCCCAGATTCAGCAGCCTTGTGTTGCAGATCACTGCCTGCATGAATGGAAGGCCATGCAGTTGTTGCTTATTCCAGTCAAATGTGCAGTATGATTTCTATCCATTGTTGGGATCTGGGGTTGGACATTGTGCTCTGCCAGAAATAATATCGCAGGTAGGGATGGCGCGAACTGTTCGCGCGACGTTCGCCAATTTGGGTTCGCCTTAGTTGGCGCTTTTATTTTGCCATTTCTCCCCCAGACCAGCAGATACATGGCAGCCAATCAGTAAGCTCTCCCTCCTGGACCACCGCCACACCCCCTGGACCACTCCCCTTCCCTATAAAAACCGAAGCCCTGCAGCGTTTTTCACTCTGCCTGTGTGTGCTGAAGAGATAGTGTAGGGAGAGAGCTGCCTGTTAGTGATTTCAGGGACAGTGGATAGTAAGTTTGCTGGCTAGTAATCTACTGTACTTCAAACAACTGCTATCTAGCTGTGTGAGCTTGTTCACATTCTGTCTAAATATCCATAATATTACCCTCTCCAGAAAAAGCACCTGAGTGACTTTTTTCAAGCAGCCATAATATATTTTACGTAATCCGTATCCACCGCTGTAGTAGTGTATACGTTGACCTTGTAGGCATTGTTTGCCCTGTAGGCATTTTTTGCCCAGTGTGTTCTTCAAACAACTGCCATCTAGCTGTGTGAGCTTGTTCACATTCTGTCTAAATATCAATAATATTACAGTGTCCACAACCACCTGAGTGACTTTTTTCCCTTTAAAGCACAAAACGCAGCGCTGTGTCAACAATGGATTTTTCAGATACATTTTTGCCCTTGATCCCCCTCTGGCATGCCACTGTCCAGGTCGTTGCACCCTTTAAACAACTTTAAAATCATTTTTCTGGCCAGAAATATCTTTTTTAGCTGTTAAAGTTCGCCTTCCCATTGAAGTCTATGGGGTTCGCGAACCGTTCGCGAACCGTTCGCAAATTTCCGGAAGTTCGCGAACATGTTCGCAAACTTTTTTTCGGCGGTTCGCGCCATCCCTAATCGCAGGGCCCTGACCAAGGCATGTGTAATAATCTACTATGATAAAGCACACAGTTTACTATATTCTAGCACCCTGGCCTGGATTCTAATGGATACTCATATGTTTTGTTCCACTATCTTTATGAAATCTACAGTCACCTGAAGAACACATGCTAATCCTAAGAAGGCCAAAAAACATTCAGAATGAATGCTTAATTAATGGTTAACTTTAACATGTATAATCTCCATAATACGGAGTCTACCAAAGCGGCATATATGTGTGCATCTATATGTGGGCTATCGGCAAGGAATTGGAATTTTTGGATTTGCATTTGACGCTGGATGGGGCTAAGATAGAGTATACTTTATTTTGTTAAAAGACTGATCATACTAGAAAGATCTAGATAAAGCTCTTGTCCAAGCAAGACAAAAGATTTTGTTGCCACTTACCAAAGAGCGGGATATTTTTTCTTTCATTTTGTCTACTGAATTTAATAATCTCTTCTATTTGTCAGGCGGTTCGTTCCAATTGGAAAATTTCAAAGGCAGATCCACAATTGGATAAGATCAGGCATAATCCCCCATTATTTGGTTACTGGAGGGGTAAGAATTTAAGGGATTTACTTGTAGTGGGGGATCCCACACAATGCTATATATCACAGAGACCTGAAACATCATGACTCCCTTCAAATAAATTGGGATGCTTTAAATGTCCTTCGTGCCTGTCTTGCCGATATATGACCCCAGGGAAAAGTTTTGTACATCCACCCACTGGATATCATTATACTATTCGTCATCATATCACATGTACTACTACACATGTGATTTATCTAATTACCTGCCCTTGTGGGTTGTCATATGTCGGCAAGACAGATCTTAAGCTTAGGTTACGCATTGATGGTCATAGGTCAGCCATTAATACTGCTTTTCAAACTACAAACCCTACATCTGACCCTGCATGGTTCTAGTTTGGTGGTTGAGAAGCCCTTCTACCTACTGGAACATACAGATGGCCTCTCCAGTCCTAAGGTCAGCTTTACTGATGGAATTCATATATGTTGGATAGTTGATTTCCACATTTAAATATGTTCCTTACAGGTGGAATGAAAATAGACATTTTGTGGGTGATTTTGAGTATCTCTCCAGGGGTTAGAGCAGTGATCCCCAATCAGTAGCTCGCGAGCAACATGTTGCTCTCCAACCCCTTGGATGTTGCTCCCAGTGGCCTCAAAGCAGGTGCTTATTTTTTAATTAATGGCTTAGAGGCAAGTTTCGGTGCCAGAAAGTGGGTGTGGTTAGTCTTTTAAAGGTTTGGGGAGGGTCCTTCTAATGGAAGAAGGGGGTTGGGGCTATCCTGATGAGTACTGACATGGAGATCATCTAGCAAAGGAAGATCAAGGTAAGTGTCACACAATCTTCCCTTATTTCTGGATAGGTGATCTTTTAGGCAGCACAAAGAATATCATAAAATGGGGGCACAGGGGAAAAGATGTAAATCAATATTTACTTAAATATATTTATTCCAGTTTAATTTTGGGGGGTCTAGTTTTCTTTAATGTTTGAAGAACTAAACAAAGGATGTAAAGATTTTTTCCTAGCCATTTCAAAAGGTGATTATATTTCATCTACTAATCGATATAGAATGAAATATAGAATGAAAACTTTACCCTCAAAAACCCACACAAATGGTCCTATCAAATACTGTTTAGTAGCAAAAAGAAACGTCACTATACTTCATTAGCTTCAGACATGGTTAGTGTCATGACATGTAACCAGCGTACTTGTAAATGTCAGATCATTTTCTCTGGTAGGCAAAGGTGCAGGCAGAATTGCTAATTGCCGTATAATTTCCTTTGTTTCATCAGAGCAATTCCTACTGTTTTAGTAAGTTTGGCTTGTTTGAAATTCATAATGAGTGTTCCAAGGCCTGTTATTGTACCTTGCAGATGGTAGCTGCTTCAATTAGTTTTATCCCAGATAAAGAATGGGACTATAAAATACTGTTAGCACATTGTCAATACCTTGTGTGCGCTGCTGCAGTCACTTCTCCATTTCCATTTGCAGTTGTCATTTTCTAAATAGCATATGGTATGTTTGCTTGTCCCTGGCGGAGAAACAAAATTTTTTTTTTTTTTTTTTTGCAAGCCAGAAATGCAAACAGAAAGTCAAAGCGGCAGAAACCATCAAGCAGCTGATTGACTCATGAATATGTACATTGGTTTGTTCTGTGAAATGCTTACAAAATGTAACAATGTGCATTACTCAATTTGGGATAGTAATTAAACTTTATTATTTTTATGGCACTCTTAGGGCAGTCCAATGCTGTTTAGTGATTTGTCATCAATTTTAAGTTCTCACAAGTAAGGAAAAAATGTTACCGGGATGAAACACAGAATAATAATTTGTCCATTACTTTTTCTTTCAGATCATTTTGCTAGATCACCTTTGCAAATTGTTGTCCAAAATATCAAAATAATGGTGCTCAGTGAAAACTTTTAAAATTTTGCTTCCATTCTTCTTCCTCCTTGGCTTCTTTGTTCTCCTGTGGCTTTTTCATTTTATCATGGCTACTTTGTTTGTGGCTACCCATTGGCTTTTGCAGGATTGGCTCCTATTGGGTGGCTTTGACTCCAGTCCAGTGGCTTTGTCTCCCTTTGCAGCTTCAGTTCGGCTCCATTAGACAGCTCCCGGCTTCTCCAACCCACTTTATAAAAAGAAAAAATGTGCCCACTGGCAGATTGTTGGTTCATGCCACTGTCACTGGCCTATTGTAAAGCATGATGGGAACTTAAGTACAGGGTCAGACTGGGCAGGCGCAACACCAAGAAAAAATTTGGTGGGCTCCTGAAGACCCAGACCTTCTTCCCACAGCAGCTGCACTCCCAGAACAGAGGAGGTTTGCGGCCTTGCAGGGGCTGTTGAGATAGGAGGGGTGGATTTGAAGGTGCCTGATTTGGCTGCCCCAATGGATCCTGACACCATATCTGCTCAAGCCAAGGCAGAGAATTTCCCCAATGAGAATCCCATCTGCTCTGTTTACAATTTACTAACAGTTTTTGGCCCATCATCAATAATTTCCTAAGACAATAATAGCTCTTAACACCAAATCAGCCTTATATTTGTCCTTCTGTCAGATTGCAGTGTAATAGTTACAAGCAAACCTCATAAATTATGCAAGTATGCTTGCTACTAAAAGAACTGCTGATGCAGTACTGGTAGGAATGGTTTTCACTGGAGAATTCACTTGTTTCTGTAATTAAGCTTGGGATGGCTTCTTTGGAGAGCTATGGAATGTTATTATAATTTACTGCCAATAAAAAACTTGTGTATGGTACTTCGGGCCTCATCCATGAGTGAATTCAATAAACGGGTCATTGGATTTGAGTTTTGACAGTGTGATTTCTCTTTTAAGGGGCCAACTTATAATTGTTTGTACTGTTTTTGCCAAATATTAAAATTAGTTACAAATTTGCAGTTTGTTTTAGGGATTAATTATTCCAGTATGTGTTAGAGCTCAGCACTGCTACTGAGCTCTAACACCTAACAAAATAGTGCTTGGCTGCTCCATTCTGCCAAACGTATTCTGCCAGATTGACACATCTGTCTGCTTTAATAAAAAATCTGACATCACAATTTTCATGAGACTGGAGGAAATATTGAACTGCTGAGAATTCTACTGGAGTCACATCCCAGTGCTATTTCAGAATTGTTTTCTCCCATTGCAGTCTATGGCCATTATTGCTGCAGCAAAACTCAAAGAAAAATTCTCTAGGATTTGAACATTATTTAGACAATTTTAAAATGTTAATAAATGGAGGTCAATGAAAACATGTCAAGAACACAATACTAATTTTGTATTATAGACTCTTCACATGCCATCACATACTTTAAAATATATCACAGCTTAATAATTACTTTTTCATATGTCTACACATTGATTTCAAGACCATGGATGTGTCACACATAACTTTTATTAACTGTGACCATCACAACAGCTACATTGTTTTCAAATAAGCAAAATTTGCCTTCCTTGCTAAAGAGTCCACATCCAAAATTAACATTTCTATTTTCAACTCCAAAAATGCCATCTGTTTCCTTTGTTAGCCAGGCAAAATCCATTTACTTTATTTTAGCTTGAAAGGGACATATTCTTCATGGAAGTAAAGTATGGCGGTTAACATTGCCATTGTTTTCATCAACATATGTAATGCACTGTGAGATTAAATGAATTTCCTTTCATGGAGACAAATGTGTTTTCATTTAGCAGTTTGTTCACTCTTTTATGTTTTGACATGCGAAGCAATATGTTATTTTGTTACCATCTTGTGTATGCTACACTTGCTCAAGGCTTTGTGGCAATATTAAATGCCATTTCTTGCTTGTTTATTGGATACCTATTGTACTTAGAAGAGTCATTTTTTGGTATTATTTCAGAAGTCTATGATTGAAGAGAATGTTTTAGCTCCCTCAGGAAACAGAAAATGTGTGATTGCAAATAAATAAGTGTCCAACTTTCTTGAATGACCTTGAAATACTGCTGTTTCTCAATATTATTTGTATATTTGCAATTGAATATATACTATAATGTACTATATATTTTTTGTTTTTTGAAGGAAAAAGTTATTTCACATCTGAAATGTAATGATGACAGACAATAAACTACAGCACTTTCCTTCTTTCTATTTTCAACCTTTCTTTCTCTTTTCTTGTACGCCACTAATGCTCTGGCGAAACCAGTGTCGTTCATAGAGGGCCCAGATTCAACATTGAGTCTCCACAAGGGTCATGACCATTGCTTCCCAGGACTTTCAACTATTTCAAATCTACTGAAACCTCTACCTGAGATTACCTGTAGGGTCCTAGGTCTTTTAATTATTAAAATATTAGCCTTATGCTACTGGAGTGCTGGGGAAGTAACACAATTATGCTACTAGGGTACTAGGGTGGGGCAAAGTGGGGCATTTTTTTTCAATGCCGGCAATGGGCCTTGGTGTCCAAAAACGGACATGCAAGTTCAAAACAAGAAGCGGCTGCTTTTCGCAAATTTTTCACTGTAGAATTCAGCGAAACACCTCCGATTCGCCCATCACTACAGAGCAGTGCTGAAAGATTTGCAATTCCAGATAGCGTTTCATTACTCATATATACCAAATATACACTCCTTTATGTGAAAATATAAATTACAGTAAGGCTATCGCTTATAAAGGCAAATGTTTTGTCATTATTGTAATAATGAAACAGACTTGTTGTGCATCCAATAAGGATTGATTGTATTTTAGTTTAGTACAAGGTTCTGATCTATTATTACAGACAAAAAGGAAATCATAAAAATTTGCATTATTTGGATAAAATGAATTCTATAGGATTTGAATTTGGAGCTTTTTTGTATAATAGGTCTCCAGATAACAGATCCCATACATGTACTTTATGCTAACTAAGTGGCATATATTCATAATGGTGGGAAAACAATCCTATTGGCTTTATTTAATGTTTAAATTATTTTTAAGTGACAAAGTATGGTGATCAAACTTCCAAATAAACCCTTATCTGGCAAGCCCCAGGTTCTATTCTGGTAATCAATCCAATAAGACTTTAGTTAAAGTGGACCTGTCACCCAAAAAAAAAATATTCAAAATCACTATTTTATCACATTAGTCAAGCAAAATGAACATTAATTACACAATATAAATTATTTTAATCTTGTTTTCTTCAGTCTGGGAATTCATAATTATAGCAAACAGGCAGGAGCCATTTTGTGGACACTGTTATTAAGACAAGCCTTGCATCATCTCAGAATCTTGTTTGTGCACCAGAATGGGGGACCTGATGTCTATCCCCATGTCCTGGCTACACAATTAAATGGTTAAGAGAACTGGGGGAATGTGTGGGGAGCTGTGGCATCTAGGAAGTGCTGAATGGAAAGTGAAAGTAATTGTCTGCCACGCCTCTATGCCTAAGGCATAGAGGAGTGTCAGACAATATTTGATTGACAGCTGAGATTTTTAAATGAGCTTAAAACAGCTATGAATGCTTTAATTAAAATTTGAAATTGGTTTTCATGTTTGATTTGAAAAGGACTTTTATTATACAGATTTTTGTGTCTGGGTGACAGGTCCACTTTAAGGTCCCTGAAAATATAAATTTAAAAAAAAACTAGCATTTTTTTGAGGAAATGGGAATAAAATATTTAATCATCAAACTGCATAATTGACATTTCATTACATTTACATTTTTGTGTTCGGAATAACAAAACAACAGCCACAAGATGATGAATCTTCCAGAGTCAGAGGCAGCTGGATTGGAAGCACCAAATACAAGTTTTTTGGTCTAAATGGACTTTCAAGCAGAAATTTATTTTAGAATCAATGTCTCATTCTATCTTGCATGCTACTCTCAAGTTACTCTGAAACATTGATCCCATGATAACCCACTGCTAGACTATACAGCCAGAATCCTCTGTGATAATTGCTTGTATTGACATCGGTACCTGCTGCGTTCCACTGTCTAACCGTGGTACTTTGCAGAAAATTCTTAGCGTGCTTATGCTTACGTTAAGCTGTGAGAAAACAGGGATGTAGAGGTTGGGTGCTTATATCACAGTTGTATAGCAAACATACAGTATATTGTTTTATGATTTCCTAAATGCTTTTCACTTTAATGCTCGGTCTGTATTGTATGTTAATTTCTTCTTGTTCTTCAAACAATGACCCAAGCCAATTGGTAGCTTCAATCTGACCAAAGCCCATCCATTTTCAGTTCTTTCAAAAGCAAAGGCAATGCACAAGCTCATATATTAGACAACTATGACTCATGGCTCATTACTGTAGTACTGGGTGCCTTATCATCATATGTGAAACCAAGGCATGGAGGTTCCCATAATAAACCCTACTTTACACCAAAGCTGTATTCTGAATTTTATTCAGCTTCTATAATCTCCATTTACTCAATACCTTATTCACAACTATGTTTATTCTTATCATTAGCCAACCAAATTAGGACATACTGTAAATACTGTTGGTCCACACACATAGGATTCAGTATGGGGCCAACTATTCATTTACAAGTTAAGTGCATTCCAGATGGTGAAACAAAGCTACAGACTGGGTTGCACAGTAAACAGAGCTACTTCACATATCTAAACAAACATAATATTTATAGGATTTTGTGTCTGACCACCTGTTTAACATATTTACTCCCAGCAGAACCCATTAATGCAATTACCAGTACTAAACAGTACCACTCCCTGGATTTTCAGAAGATAATATGTCAAATGTAAATGATTATCATAAGACAGATATATTGTGCTTAATGCTAATGTATGGAAATAAAGTAGATTAAAAAGAATATTAATAAACACAAGACAATTACAACACCAAACACATTATTTATGCACATTTTCTTTTTATTTATTGATAACCACATAGATACCTAACATAGTTATTTCATAAAACTCCAGATCTTACCTAGTTATTGCAAATGGCAGATCAGATGTCCTTTCTGAACTCTAAAACATTCACACAGACATTTCTGTTGTACAGCTTAATAAGTTATGACTGGTGAATTAATTCTGAATAATGAATGACTATCAGAAAGAAAGTACACATGATCTGGCATGCTAATCATCAGTATCACTTTTTCAGAATGCACATTCAGACTTTGTACTGGAAAAGGGTCAAAGTGACCTTGTTCAGCTAAAAATGTATAGTATACTGTCAAGTGGATATTTTATGAATCTTACAAACGAGAGATCATTTTATCCAGTATAGGTCAGCATCATATAACATATTCATGTTTTTTTTTTCCCCCAAGAAAGAATTGGTTTCTACTCTCGGTTTCTACTTTCTACTTCCTCCTGCATTCAGCAGCTTTAGATGCTTTGTTGAACTCATGTCATCTATTCAGCCATGGCTTCCTACTCTTATACAGGGTTGGATGGGGGTGTCCAAGCCCACTGGGGTTGTCACCCATGGACCCCACACACCCTCAGGGACCCCCTTCACCACAACCCTCCAGCCTGTCATACCTTTAACTTCTTTCCTTAGTGGCCACAATTGGGGGAGTTTAGGCAGAGTGTCCAGAGCTTCCAGCAGGGGGAAGTTGAAGGGCCCTGTCTGACCCTGTTGTTCTAATACACCTCAGTTTGAAAAGTAATAATGCTTTTGATGCAGCAAACTGCTTCTATGCTTGAGGTTTCGGTAACTTATTATTTGTTCCAGAACAAACCATCCATGATATCAGACTGAACCAACAAAACTTTTTTTTTGGGTTCTTCTTACAGGACTATACAACTACAAGAAGGTAATGGTAGGAGAAAAAGGGAGCAATGGACAAAAAATCAAGAGGATATTGATGTCTTGTAAAAAGTCAAAATTGCAGTTATAAACACCTTCTGAGGTAAAACAAAAAAATATTAAAAAGGGAAAAGTGTTGTCACATAGTTAGTTGGATTGGCTATAAGTATTTTTACTGGCAACCTATATCCATGGATGTCACACTAAAGAGTGGAGTGTTTGTCACTCCTGATTTTGCAATGAAAATATACATTTAAGGACCACTCTGGATTTGAACTGGGGTTTCTGGAATTTGAGTGCACAGTCAGTGCACTTAATGTGTGAGCCACTGGAGGATCTTGTTGCTGATCTTGATCCTATGTTATTGTTCTGTTACATTCCCAGTTTGTCTCCTCCTTGGTCTCCTCCCTCCTCGTTACCCTCAAGTGTTTTGTATTCCCTAATTATTTGCCCTTTATAAACCACACCCTGAGCTTTGCTCAGGGCTGAGTCATTGTATGTATTTTGTTTGTCCTTGATAACTTTGTTCCTGTGATTCCAAGTTCCAGAGTTGGATAACCTTTGTTCCTGTGATTCCAATTCCAGAGTTATTGTGCTTTTGTTCCAGATTTTCATTGCCTGCCTTGTAAAGACTTTATTTTTTTTACCTGTTCCTCTTTTACTTCAGTTCAATTAAACCTGTATATTCACCATGTCTGCTGCCATGGTTTATGGCTTCACCCCTGTTCTTCCACCACACTCACTACCCAGTGTGAGTATAACTCCCATTGCAGCGGCTTCCCGTTACAGTACAGTGTAGTCAGAATAATAGAATAAACAGGTATGAACACGTATCAACAGAAAATGTCTTCTCCATTTTACCAAAAGCAATCTATTCTTTTTCATTAGAATGTGTACAATGTATGATCTTTATAAAGAACAAAAAAATTTAAAATGTATCCTATCAGAAGAAAGTGGACTTCAGATATATATTATATGAATTGCTCCATTGCTGTTATTAAAGTACATATTGCAGCAGAGATTTACCTACTGGTATTGGGTTGAATAATAATAATGATAATTTTGTCCACTAAGGCAGACAGTTCCTTCATTAACTGAATGCCTATAGTCCGTTACCTACAGAAGATTTTTTTGAATCCAGACATGACTGTTTGTAGCTGTTCCTTATGGAGCCAATGGCATTTTCATGATGTGTTTGTGCCACAATAAGGTGAATACTAAAAATTTGTAGCATAGCTGCATATTAAATATATGTAATAATTTATAATGCCTGTTGCTGCTACAGGGGTATTGTAGTATTGTATAAATGCAGAATATTTTCAACATGCTACTGCAAAAAAGATAAGCAAATCTTGGGCCTATTACACATCCTACGTGATTGATATAACCCACTGCCCTTTCATATCTGTAACAAACACACTTGCACTCATTTTCAAAGTTCCTTAATGCTAAAATATTGCACTGCTATGCTGTCTTTCAGGTTTTTGCAAATTCACAGTGTGAATACATTTTTGCAAATAGCTCACAAATGAGACTGGTCTTTGCATGAGTACAGGCACTGCGTAAGGTTGTTATGCACAAAAATAGTGTTGACAGTAAATTAAATTTGCAATTCCGCAAATATTTTCTCCACCACCAAAGTTGTGGCATAACTGAAAAACAGAGCATTTGCATACATATTCACAATTTGCAATTTTTTGCCATGTTTAAAAAGCTCTTCTAGACATTTGCAGTGTGAAAATTTAGTTTGCAAATCTGTTTGCACACTCCTAATCAGCTTTATAAATATAACCAGGCTCAGGGCAAATATATTCACTGTGCGAATCAATCTGCCCTGCACAAAGTTTATGAATGAGCCCCACTGTATTTAATTTGACCCTGAAAAAGAATGAAGAATTATCGAGGTTTTTATTGGTTAGGTACCCCCAAGTGATTATATATACTTAACCCTCACACCCTGGGCTCCTATCAGGAGTAAACTTCACCGGTTCGGGGGTTCTTCCAGCGAGCACCAAGGAGCGGTCAGCTTCCTTCTTCTTATTTCTTAAAATTTCAGATGCATGCACAGTAAACCGAAATAGCCGGCTTCTTTGTTAAAATTATTTTTGCGCTACTGTGCATGCAGACCTGCACTAAGAAAGAAGAAGCTGGAACCATTTCACTCTGTGGTGGTCCCTGGAAGAAAACCGGGCCAGTTTAGTTTTCTCCTGATAGGAGCACCAGCCCGGGGTGTCTAACATTTGGCACCCCCAAGTAAAGATCACATTTCCTTCTCCTTTAAATACTAAAACTTGTAAAATAATTCTAGCTAATTGCACAAATGACGTCTGCATATAACTAATGCTGGAATCGCTGACATGAATCCAAAGAAAATTCTAAAGCAGTATAATTAATTGTTTCTGAATAATTTTTCGTCATTGATCAATTTGTATAATTAACCTTCTTGCTCCAAAGACTGAAATATATCAATGATCAATAGTATAATAGATCAGCAAAGAAAAACATGCTGATTGGATTAATCTTTTTGAATTTAATTAGGACTGGTCAAATTTAACTCCATGCTGCACATCTTCCTTGATGTTAGATGTTATTTTTCAGTACATAAGCTTAAAGGAGAATGAAATTGGTGTATACTGCATATGGCCATTTCAGAGGACACCAGGTCCCCACCATGAACCGCAACACCAACAAACTCCAACCAAATCATAGTAATAATATTATTAATACAATGGTCACTCAGAAGGAAATACAAAAGAGACTTGAACATGTAAAAGTACTATTTGTACTTGGATAGAGAACTGGCTGAAGCATAGATTACAAACTGTGGTAAATGTAATGTTTTCTAATAGGACCAGTGTTGTAAGGAGTACTGCAGGGGTCTGCCCTTGGTCCGTTGCTTTTTAACTTGTTTATGAGGTTCAGTGTTAAGTGCAAGGTTATGTACTTTGGTAGAAATAATATAAACGCAAGTTATACACAAAATGGTAGTTGCGTTGGGGATATCCTTAATTGAGAAGGATCTGAGGATGTTCTAGATAATAAGTTGTCTAATTCCAGGCAATAGCATTCTGTGGCTACTTAATTAAATACAGTTCTGTAATGTTAAAAAAGGCATTATCTCAAGGGATGGAAGCATACAGTAATTTTGCCTCTTATAGGTCCCTGGTAAGGCCTCACCTTCAGTAAATGGTGCATTTTTGGATTCCAGTCCTTATGAAATATATTAATGAGCTTAAAGTGCAGATACATTCGACTAAACTGGTTAGAAGCATGGGAATTTAAATTATGAAGGTAGAGTGTCATGGTTGAGGTCGTTTCCTCTGGAGAAAAGATATGCTTGCAAGTGGATATGAATGATGCCACCCCTTTAGACTAGACAGAGGAACAGAACATATATTTGAAGCAGCATAGGTAGTAGGTGTAGTGCCTGTGAGGTTGTGGAATGCCCTGCTAAGCGATTGTGATGACAAATTCTATTACTGCCTTTAAGAGTTTATTTCTTGGCCAAGCATCAAAAGGCCATTGTGATACTACAAATCTACAATTAGTATAGATATTGGTACAGGTATGGGATCCGTTATCCGGAAACCTGTCATCCAGAAAGTTCCAAATCACAGAAAGCCTGTCTCCCATAGACTCCATTATAATCATATAATAATAACCAAAATAAAAAAAAGTTCCTTTTTCTCTGTAATAATAAAACAATACCTTGTACTTGATCCAAACTAAGATATAATTAATCCTTATTGGAAGCAAAACCAACCTATTGAGTTTATTTAATGTATATATGATTTTCTGGTAGTCTTAAGCTGTGAAGATCCAAATTACAGAAAGATAGATAGATATAGATATTGGTATATGAAGCTTATATACAGTATGTATGTGTGTATAGACAGGTCCATATAACTAAAGTTAGGTCCAATATTTGGACAGATAACATTTTTCTAATTTTGGTTCTGTATATTATCACAATGAATTTTAAATGAAACCACTCAGAAACAGTTGAACTGCAGACTTTCAGCTTTAATTCAGTGAGTTGAACTGTGCATATTTTACAGATTAGTTACAAGACATTCACATTTTCATATCTTAAATTAGATTTTGTCACAGTCTTGCATCCAATAGATTAGTCAGGTTTGTCACCTTATCTGAAAAACTGCCATGTTCCTAGGCTGGTACTTCACACCTGTGTGTTAATATAGCTCAGGTGCCATTGTCAGAAAGTGGAACAATCCATTGCAACTTGAACCACTGTGCAGAATGTATAAGTAAGGGAGGGAGGAGGTGATAGAACAAATTGAAGATGTCACATTAATGGGAAAACATGTTTTTTTTTTTAGTTAAAGGAAAACTATACCCCCCGAACAATGTAGGTCTCTATAAACAGATATTGC
>CM044446.1:33191134-33206021 GCA_024363595.1 Xenopus borealis
TACTACAGGCAGTTCATCAAAGGGTTTGCCACCAAAGTCTCTCCCATTCTGGCCCTTATACGTAAAGGTGGCAAACCTCAGAATTGGACTGTTTTTCCAACTCCCCTGTTCTCAGACATCCGGATCCCAGCTTTCCTTTCTACATTGAAGTGGATGCCTCAGATGTGGGTGCTGGCGCTGTTCTTTCTCAGAGACTACCTTGTGTTGAGAAATTCCATCCATGCGCCTATTTTTCCAGGAAGTTCTTGCCCGCAGAGAAAAACTATGATATAGGAAATCGGGAGTTATTGGCTATCAAACTCGCCCTGGAGGAGTGGAGACATCTATTAGAGGGTTCTTCGGCACCAATCACCATTTTTACCGACCATAAGAACCTCGAATACATCCAGTCAGCAAAACGACTGAACCCTAGACAGGCTTGTTGGGCCCTCTTCTTCTCCCGCTTCAACTTTGTCATTACCTTTCGTCCAGGTTCCAGGAATAAAAAGGCTGATGCCCTGTCAAGAAGCTTCTCCACTGAGGACCCCAATACTGAGGATCCTGACCCCATCATACCTCCTACAAAAATTGTGGCTGCATTATTTCCCACTGTGGCTTCTCAGTTGTTGTCAGCTCAGACTTCTGCTCCATCTGATACTCCTATGGGAGTAGCCTTTGTTCCTCCAGAGCTACGTGCCCTCATCCTTGAGCAATCCCATAATACCAGGCAAGCAGGTCACCCTGGTATTAAAAAGACTATTGAACTCTTGTCACATCTGGTCTGGTGGCCCTCGCTTCGGAAGGATGTTAAAAAATTTGTTTCTGAGTGTTCAATCTGTGCCACATCCAAGTCTGGACGATCACCTCCTCATGGTCTGCTGTGTCCGTTGCCAAATCCTTCCCGTCCTTGGACTCACTTGGCCATGGATTTTATTGTTGATCTCCCCGCTTCACAAGGACGCACTGTGATCTGGGTTGTAATCGACAGGTTTAGCAAAATGCCCCATTTTATTCCTCTCCGGAAACTTCCCTCGGCTCCTGAACTCTCCCAGTTATTTGTTACCCACATTTTCCGCTTACACGGACTTCCTACTGAGATTGTGTCTGACCGGGGTTCACAGTTCGTCTCCCAGTTTTGGAGGTCCTTGTGCAAGGCCTTGAACATCTCGCTCCATTTCTCGTCTGCCTACCATCCCCAGTCCAACGGTGCGGCAGAGAGGGTTAACCAGGCTTTGGAACAATTTCTTTGATGTCATGTTTCCTTGTGCCAGGATGACTGGGTGGAACTTCTCCCGTGGGCTGAGTTTGCTCACAACAACGCATGCCATGACTCTTCTGGGAGATCCCCCTTCTTCTGTGTCTATGGTCTCCATCCATTGGCATTCCTTCAGGACTTCATCTTAACCAATGTTCCTGCAGCCAATGACCAAGTGGCACACATGTCTGCTATATGGCATGCTACAAAGGCCAATCTGGAGAAAAGTTCTCTTTCACAGAAAAAGTTCGCTGACAAGAAAAGAGTTCCTGCTCCTCAATACAGTCCGGGCAATAAGGTTTGGCTCTCCACCAGGAACATCCGCCTCAAGATTCCTACTCCTAAATTGGGACCTAAGTTTATTGGTCCTTTTTCGGTGATTGAGGTGGTCAATCCAGTTGCTGTCCGTCTTCAACTTCCCCCAGAGATGAAGATCCCAAATGTTTTCCATGTATCCCTTCTCAAGCCTGCTGTTTGCACCTCTTCCTCTCCTACTCCTCCCACTCCAGTTCTTGTGGACGATCACCAGGAGTTCGAGGTACAGCGAATTTTGGATTCCCGGGTTTCCAGAGGTTCTGTACAATATCTGGTGGAATGGAAGGGATTCGGTCCAGAAGAATGTTCCTGGGTCAAGGCAGATGACGTCCATGCCCCGTTGCTCACTCGTAGGTTCCATAAGGACTTTCCTCTGAAACCCAAACCTGGTGGCCCTGAGGCCCACTGTGAGGGGGGGGTTACTGTCAGGGTGCCTGTTAATTCCGGTCGGCGCGCGTCAAAGTCGGCGAGCCGGAATTGACGCACGCGTGCGTGCGTCTTGACGCCATCACGCTGGCATCCATTTGGCGCCAATTTGGGACTATTTAAGGAAGCTCTGGATGCTGGACTGGTGCCCGATTATAGGTCAAGCTAGCCTTGTTCCTGGGTGCGCCTTTCTCTATGAATTCCTGTGATTCCTGTGTTTGACCCTGCCTGTTCGTTTGACTATTGACTCTTCGCTGCCTGGACCGATCTTTTGCCTGGACCCTGACCTCGATTTCGTCTTGAACCTTGCCTGTACCTTGAACTGTTTTCGGACTGGTGTTTCCTCCTTGGTCCGCACACACTTCCGGAGCCTTTGGGCCTTACATTATAATCGGGCCATGGACCCGACTGAGGGGACCCTGTCCGATTTCGGCAGAGCTATCCGAAATTTGGGAGACCGCATGGATTCCTTTGAGGCTCAGCAGTCGAATTTTGGTCTCGCACTTATGGCAATCCTGGAGAAATTGTCTGCCACGTCTCCTTCTCCATCTCCAAGGCTGGCTTCTGTTCAGCCTCCCTTGCCGGAGCCCCCAGTTCGCCCCACCGAACCTCACATCCCTGCACCACCTCTCTTCTCCGGGGAGCCTTCTGCCTGCCAAGGATTTCTCATCCAATGTGAGATTACAGTCTGTCCCACTGGCAATATATAATTGCCTTCTGCAAAGTATATAAGGAAGGACATCTCCTGCAGAAAGTATAGAAGGAAGTACTTGCTATCAAGTTTATCTGGCAACGTCATTGGCTGTTTTGTAATGCACTGAAGTGGGGGGTTCCACTTTCAGACAATGTATTTAGGGTACAATACCATTAAAGGATTAGTGTAAAAATAAAAAACTAGGTAAATAGGTTGTGCAAAATAAAAAAAATGTTTCTAATATAGTTAGTCAGCTAAAAATGTATTGTAGAAAGGCTGGAGTGACTGGATGTCTAACATAATAACCAGACCACTTCTTCATGCTTTTCAGCTCTCTAACTCTGAGTTAGTCATTGACTTGAAGGGGCCCACATAGGACATAACGGTTAAGTGTATTTGCATTTGATCCTTAGCAAGCAGGTCAGATTCAAAAGCAAACAGTTATGACCCATGTAGCCCTCCCTTAATGGGATACTGTCATGGGAATTGTTATTTTTTTCCAAAATGCATCAGTTAATAATGTTGCTCTAGCTAAATTAGCTAAAAAAATATATTTATTTTTGAAAACTGACAGGGGGCTAGACATATTGTCTTTCTCAGCTGACCCAAGTCATGTGACTTGTGCTCTGATAAACTTCAGCCACTCTGTACTGCAAGATGGAGTGATATCATCCCCCTCCCTTGCCCCTCCCCCAGCAGCCTAACAAAAGAACAATGGGAAGGTAACGAGATGACAGCTGCCTGGTAGATCTAAGAACAGCACTCGATAGTCAGGTCCCACTGTGTCACATTCGGTTACATCGAGTAGGAGAAACAGCCTGCCAGAAAGCAGCTGGCTATTTCTGAAAGCACATAACCAGGAAAAGTGACCTAAGATGGCTGCCCACACACCAATATTACAACTTGAAAACAATACACCTGCTTGTTTAGGAATTAAATTTTATATTGTAGAGTGAATTATGTGCAGTGTAAAGTGTAATTTAGAAATTTAGAGTCGCAAAGCAGGAATTTTGTTTCTGTTCTTTCATGTTAGTTGCTCCAGTCTTTATAGATTTTTTTTTATCTTGCACATTTTTATTTATTTACCCAGTGTTTATTCTTATACTGAAAATGACCTTTTATGTGACCTGACCATATACCTTCCATGGAAATAGCAGCTTAATAAGGTTTAAGGCATGATGGAATGTAGCTGCTCCACAATTGCACCCTTTGGGCCAAAAGTGTGTAGAGCACTAACAATGACTACTACAATCCAGGTTAAAATGTCTCCAAAAATATGCATACTGGTAGTTATAACACATCTCACTAAATTCTTGCTAGATATATATTATCAGAGAATCTTTTTGCATATGTAATTAAGCTTGAATTCTCTACTTTAAAGAGGCAAAAGGGAGAAATAGGGTATGTTTTACAGATGCTTACTATGATATAAATTGTAATGGCATTCAGTTATGTTAGCACATCCTCATTTGGAGGTGGTGTTTTATCTTTTGGTAAAGGTGGCCATAGATGTTAAGATTTTTAAAAAATCTTTGTATCATAATACCAAGCCTTTACAAATACCATTTCAAATGATATACTCTAGTTGAATCCTGGAAATGTGGGTAGCTGCCTGCTTTGTCCAGCAAACAATTGGACAATGGATAGATTTTACTGTGACTGATAAAAATTTTCTAACTTGCCCGGTTATCTGACTGATCTAACTGATACCAGATGAAAAATCATTAGATGCCCAATTGTAAGGTGCCCACTAACCTCACAATAATTTGACAGATCTGTTGGGTCATACTAAAATCTGTTGTGAAGGAGAGAAAAATCTCTATGATGACCTTTAGTTGTTTGGTCACTCTGTTAGACCTACCTACTACTGAATTGGTGAGAGGCAGTAAAACAAAGTCTAGAGATTAACAGCACAGGTCTTCCACCTGGTGGACACTAAGAGGATCCTACTATGGGAGTTAAAAAGTAGAAATCAGGCTGATAAAAATGCAAGAATTTTATGCCTGCAGCAATATGAAATAAAATGAGAGAGAGATTAAAACATTTGAGAAAAAATATCAACAACGAACAAGAAGAAAAAGCATTTTAGAAAAACTCTAATATATATATTTATTTATTGGAAGCAAATCCATATATATTGGAAGCAAATCCATTTAAAAAAAGGCAGTACAACCAACTAACCTTTACCATATTCCTAAAAAAAAAAAGCAGAATTGCCACTGAATCAAATGTTGTATAACATTATACACTGACAAGGTACCTACCTAAATAATTTCTAGGTCATGTTTCTAGGTGCACAAACAGAATTGTAGCTGACAAGTTAAATCCATAATATATTGACTAGTAAATATTAAATGAGAAATTCCCAGTGCTGATACTTTTGATTTTTTTGGTGCTTGTAATGAGTAATATTACTCAGAATCACAGTTTTTATTTATTTCTATTATTCTTTTGAGATTCAGACAGTGTTTCTCATGTTGACAAATTCATGAACAGGGCCATGTGAGACATTTTGGAAATGAATGTGTTCGATAAGTATCTTGCAGGCCTGATGGGTTGAGAGACAACCTCATTTATTATGAAATTTCTAGCCTGGCAGAGCAAACAGTCAAGATAATAAGGTTATTGCATTTTTCTTCATTGCTTGTTCTCTGTAGTGATTCATTTAATATCAATTTGCTGGTGATATGCAGGAATAAAGGAAATAAGTTGAATGAAGCTATATATATCATTTATTACAAAACATGTCGGTAATTTGGGCCATTTATATATTTCATTTTGATTCAAGCAATGTAAATGTAAATTTAAAACAAAAAATTAAACATTAAAATAAAAAAATTAAATCATGAATTACTATCACTAATTAAATTATGTATGTTTTTTTTTTGTTTAACACCTGTAGAAATCTGTTATGCTGTAGGTGCACATGGTGAATTGAATGGTGTGGAATCAGGGTTAGAGTGGGAGAAAATCTCGTGGGCCCTGGCCCTCGTGGCCCCCCACTGGGCTGACCTTCTACCCCATAAAGAACTTTGTCGCTGCAGCATTTGAGCAGTGTGACTTTTGCGTGTGTGGTGTGTTCCTGCCAGGAAGGCCTTAAATTTTTTTTGGCGAATTTTCGCTGGTGTTTCGCGAATTTATTCGGGAATTCGCCGCGAATTAGCCTCTGGCGAATAAATTCGCCCATCACTAGCACCAACCAAATATTCTACTAGAAAAATAAAGATAAGTAAATAATCTAAATCTGAGGGAGCATATTTAAAGGTAGTGTGAGATTTCAAAAAATCCAAACGGTAGTTAAATATTTTATTAGGACATAATACAGAAAGCCCAACACATTTTGTGACCGTTGGTACACTTGCTTATAGGCTCTATGACTACAGTAAGTGACCCAACAACAGGCACAAAACATGTCAGGCTTTTTCTACCATGTCTTAATATATGTTTTTGTACTAATGTTTGGGAATCTCACACTGTCATGCTCTAACTGCAGATTTGGGTCCACCCAGCATATGCAAGATTTCATATTAGCCCCTATGCTGCACAGGTTTCCCTCTTCTTCCACATATTTCATGAAGATGTAAGCTGTATTCTGTCTGTAGAAGATATCACAAGGGTCTAGTCTCTCTGTACTTCACTACTAAAGTTAAGAGCATAATGTATGGGAAAATAAAATTGTTGGGTAACGCAACAGTTCATTATATAGTGTCAGCACTGTCCTACCTACAATCATTTCTCCTGTCTTTGTCAGAAAAGGAGTCAACATTTTAAAGAAGACCGATGGTTAGTCTAAAAATGGTCTCTCTGATCTGGGCTGGTATATTTGCAACCCAACAGCAAAAAAAGAATTGCATTTCTTCTTGGTGAGTTTTAATCATGGCATTTTCATTCTCTCTCCATTATAATTTTCTATAGTTTCTATAATTTTCCTCTCTACAGATACTGTATGAAAACATTTCATTGCTTAGTTTTTCTTTTAGTGCTGCGGTTTATGTACATACAACTTATTGGTGTGACTGTCACTGTTATCTCTTTTTCCCTGCTGATGTCTTTCTGCCATCAATACTTATTTTTTCTTGTAATTTTAAGGACAGAAGCATCTGCTGTTTCCTAGCAACAGCTTGCTCATCTCTGTATATATTGTTTATCATAGACAACCAGGGAGAGTATATGACAGATAGATAGATAGATAGATAGATTAGCCATTATTTTATTTATATAGAGTGTGAGAGAGAGAGAGAGAGAGATGATGATGATGTAGATAAATAGATATATAGATAGTCATTTGATAGGTGAATTAAATGTTTGTGCCACTAGCAAAGCAACATTTCGGGCTATTCCAGCCCTTTATCAATATCCTGAAATTTTGCTTTGCTAGTGGCACAAATAAACATTTGATTCACCTATCAGAGTGCTGCTGAATTTATTGTTATACCATGGATATACACCTTTGCAGAGAGGAACACACCTGTACACCCGACAATTCAAAAAGCGATATAGTGTAAGTGGCACCACCATTGACTTTATTCTGAATTCTATAAGAGCATTGCAATTTATTTGAGTCATTAGCAGGGAATCATGGATAGCACAAATATCTACCTAATGCGTGTGCAGTCCATAATTTGCTATTAAAATATACAACTAGTGATGCCTCGCCAGTTATACAGTGGAGCTAAGCACCACAATTAATTTGTGCCACCACGGTTGGTAACAATTCATCAGGTTACCTCAGTTTCTATTAAGTCTAGACAAATAAGAATGTAATTGGGAATATAATCACATCATTATACAATGTTATGTTGTTTTTTTACAACTAGTAATGTAATATAACTCTCTGCAGATGACTGTACATTAGAACTATTTGAAAGGGATCTAAACACTCCATAAAGCTGTCCCACACAACCTTGGTTCTTTAAAAGAGGCAGACCTTAATTACCAAGCAGTTGTAGGTAAATTAAAATTTTGGTTTTATTGCAAAACTAATCAAACATAAGACAAAAGGAGATACTTTTTTTATGATATTGGCATACAGGGGCAGAAATGCTCTTCCACTGAATGCACCTTTTCTTGTTTACTATCCTGATGTTGTAGTCAAGACTCCATTTAAAAAAAACATGAATTAAAGGGTGAATCCCTTATCTTGTGTCTTAAAATGTAAATTTTCTATTTAGGATTACTCAATGGCACATACATGTATGGGACCTGTTATCCAAAATGCCTAGGGTTTTCTGGAAAATTTTCTGTAATTTGGATATTTATACCTTAAGTGTACTTGAAAATTATTTAAACATTAAATGAACCTAATAGGCTGGTTTTGGTTCCAAATAGGATTAACTGAAAGTGTAAGGTACTATTTTATTATTACAGGTTTCTGGATAACAGATCCCATGCATGTACTACTAATAAAGTATTTTATTATGAATATTTTATTATATGATTGAGGGTTTTACATATGAACTGTTTTATGCACTTTATTTTATAGAGACCTATATTGTTCAATGGTACAATTTCTTTTAAATAACTGCAAAACAACTGACAGTGCTAGTAAGCAGGATTATTTTTGGTAAAATCTGGTAAAATTTGCCTGTCTGTAAGGTTTTTTTTTTTTTTTTAAAGGGGACCTGTCTCCCAAACAAAAAATATTCCTAATCCTATTTTATCATTTTAGTCAAGCAAAATGAGCTTTAATTACACTGTAAAAAATATTTAAACCTTGTTTCCTTGCATCTGGGAATTCATAATTATAGCAAGCAGGCAGGAGCCATTTTGGGGACACTGTTATTAAGGCAAGCCTTGCATTATCTCAAAATCTTGTTTTTTTGCACCAGAATGGGGATCTGATGTCCATCACCATGCACTGGTTACACAATTAAATTGTAAAGAGAACAGGGAGAATGTGGGGAGTGCAGTGACATGTAGGAAGTGCTGAATGCAAAGTGAAAGTAATTGCCTGCCCGCCTCTGTGCCTAAGGCATAGAGGAGGGGCAGGGAATATTTGATTGAAAGCTGAGAATTTTAAATGCATTTACAACAGTTATGAATGTTTGAATTAAAAAAAGAATTTGAATGTCATGTTCAATCTGAAAAGGACTTTTATTATACAGATTTTTATGTCTGGATGACAGGTCCACTTTAACATCTACTTTAGAGAACAATCTGACAGTTTTATGAAGGCTTTAGAACACCTTTCATTAAAAGAACACATTTCCTTGGAAAAGCAAAATATATAGTAGATGCAAGAACAACAGGCTAAACAAACTGATTAAATATAAAGCTACTACTTTTAAAGAGAGTAACAGCATGATATTAATGATGAAAATAACAAATAGCTATTTTTTCAATTTATTCACTTATGAAACCCTGACAGAATTCCAACTGTCTAAAGCTCCCAGAGTGCCTGTGCACGTCTCTAAAGTGTTCTAATTATCAGGTAAGTTCAATAAACTTATACTACTTGTCCAACAAATGTATCATTCAAAGAATGTTTATTATATGTATCTATCTATTTATTTTCTGTTCTATTTATGTCACAGCAGGATTAGCCCAAATGAAGGGGTGCATATCAGTTTCCATGGTATGTGGTCTCATGCTGTGTTAATACAAATACTTTTTTTATTTTTGAGAGAAAACTTTATATATTATACATTGTATAATTTATGTGGCATTTGCAAACATGTTTACATATGTGGCTGCATGTGAGTTTTTCTTGATATCTAGCAGTCTCTGATGTTGATATATCAACTCAAGGCAGTGTCAGGAAGCAACATTCAGCAGATATTGTACCCACAATCAGCCTAGGTGTGTTTGTTGGTGATAGGAAGAATTAGAGGATATTGTCAATGATAAGGGGATTGCCCCACAACACATTAAAATGCCTGGGTTTAGAAACTTTCACTGAATAAGGAATACAGATAACTCAATATTAAGAAAGGGGACAAAGCCCCATGAAGACTGACAGATGGAATGGAAATACCTGTATTTGAAGCTCCAGGAAAAGGCTTGTTAACACTGTTGCTCAACTAGCATATTCTTACATCTTAATGGGCGTAGAACATGATATTGGCTCCATGTTCTTCAAATGAAGCTGAAGGCATTAATACAACTTGTCACTGAACAGCAAAACAGCAGTATGTCCTACTCCTTCATGTTAAGTAAGTTATAAGTCAAAATTAAGTTGGAGGCCATTATCATTTAAATTCCCTTTAAACTGTTTGTTGTGTAATTTGAAAAATAAACCAAATGTTGCCATTATCTTGTGCTACTGATGAATCATGCCTGGATATACATACAAATAATATATGAACAGCATGTATGGGCTCCACATCTGAAATGTATTCAGGACCTGGGTGCTCATGCAAAACATTTGGCGGCACACACAGGATTCGTACCCATCCAGGGCACTTAGTCATGGGTTCCATGACTAAGTACCCTGGATGGGTACGAAATGTGTTGGGTGATAGAGATGCAGATATATACTTTTAACAATGTATAAATAAAATATTTTTTTACTTGAAAGCTATTTGGACCTGTTGATCCATTTGAGTGCCCTATCTTTTCTACATACCCTTTGTCCTACCACTCCCTAAAGCTGGGGCTGGAGCACCCGGACCACTTTTTCTACCTGGTGAGTCCTTTACAATTTATTCAGGAGCACCTTGTTTTTTCCTAACTCAAAAAGTTTTTACACAACAAAGTAAAAAAGTAAAAAAGCTCGTAAGGTCTGGAAATCAGTTGGAGAAGGTGCTTGTGTTACTGCGTTGACATGGTCAGGGTCAGGCAGTAATCCATCTTGTAAAATTATGTGACCCAGAAATGACAACTCAGTTTGTCTGAAGTGGCATTTCAAAGGGTTCAGTTTGAGTCCTGCAGAATCAATGCATTTCAGAACCCTTTCCAGGTACTTGTCATGGAGATCCATAGTTGGAGCGTAGACAATTATATCATCCAAGCAGCATTGTACACCAGGTATGTCATGAAGTATAGAAGACATCAGTCTTTGAAAACAACTCGGTGCTGAAGCCAGTCCATAAGGTACACGCTTGAACCAGAACAGACCATCATGGGTGATAAATGCAGTGAGGTCTCTGCTTTCTTGATGCAGTAATACTTGATGATAAGCACTCTGAAGATCCAGGGTTGTAAAGAATTTTGCTCCTCTGAGTTCTGAAAATATTTCCTCTATGTGTGGTAAGGGATGGTTATCATTAACTACTGCTTTATTAGGTTCACAGAGATCAACACACAATCGAATACCTCCAGTTTTCTTCTTTGTTACAACAATTGGTGAAACCCATTCAGAGGATTCTGATTTTTCTATCACATCTTGCTATACCAGTTTCTTTAGTTCCTGTGAGACAGTCTTATAGAGTAGGGCAAGCGCCTCAATTTCTGGCGTACTGGTTTTACATCTGGTCTCAACTTTACTTTGTGTACAAAGTTCTTTGCACAGCCCAGTGATGTGTTGCTTTGTGGTGAAATTTTAGACACAGGCTGTGTGGCAGGCACTGGTACTGTAGTAATAAGACCATCAACTAATTGTAGGTTTAATGCAGCAAAGAGATCCCTTCCAAGTATAGCAGTACCTTTATTTACAATGTAAAAGTCACATTTTGCAGTATTTGATTTAAACTGTACAGTCACTGGCAAGCAACCAAGCACAGGGATTGGATCCTTTAAGTAACTGACCAGTCTCAGGGCAGGTGCACCAAGCGTATCTTCTGCAAAGTATTTCAAGAAAATATCCTTTGGTAGTATAGAAACAGCTGAACCTGTATCAAGCATCAGGTTAATGGAGTGTCCCTTGTCAGCAGAAGCAGTACTGACTTTGACAGTGCATATAAACTTGTCTGGAAGAAATGTACCAGCTTTATCCACACTTAATACTGTAACATTTGAAGTAGTGAGTTCATGAACATCTTTAACAGAACTACGGCAGACCCCAGAAAAGTGACCTGGTTTTAAACATTTGTGGCACTGTATAGCTTTGGCAGGACATTTAAAATAGCTTGCAAGGTGTTGTGTTGAACCACAGCGAAAGCAGTATTTTTTATTTGTATTGCTGCACGGTTTTTCAGTGAATCCCTTTCCTTAGCACTGTATTTTGCCTGTGACTGCGCATTATTAGGCCACAGTTTTGAATTCACAATCTGTACATTCCCAGCAGTTCCCTGACTGAGAGTTAAAGAGGTATATTTATCAAAGAGTGTAGTTAAGAGTGAAGTTCCACCACTAGAGGGAAACTCCACCTCTCTCCATTCATTTCTATGGGATTTTGAAAGGCATATTTATCAAAGGGTGAACTTTCAGTTCACCCTTTGATAAACAGGCCTTTCAAAATCCCATAGAAATGAATGGAGAGAGGTGGAATTCCCGTGGTGAGTGTTTTTTTTCACTATTTGATCTCTTAGCATTTCATCTGTTAGATTCCCAAACTCACAAGTGACAACCAGTTCTCTCAAAGCTGCTACAAAATGTTCTGTGGATTCGCCATTACGTTGTCCATGTTGGCGGAATATATATCTTTCAGCAACCACATTTATTTTTGGCACAAAAAAGTTCTTTATAGCAGTAAGAGCAGTTTCATAAGTATCGTCAGGTAATGGTAATGTATAGAATATACACTCTCCCTCTGCTCCCAGGCAATGAATAAGTAAAGCACGCTTTCTAGCTGCAGGAATCTCCCCTTGGTCAGCAGCAATAATGTAATTATCAAACATATGGATCCAAGCAGTAAAAGGTATTGTAGGCTCACCAGGGTTTGGTAAAAAAAGGTGCAGGCTGCTGCAGAGGTAGAAAAGACATCCTTGTCACCATTTGTTGTGTTTGGTAGCCGAGGATGAGGAGAGTATAACAGTGCTTTATTAGCAGGTTCATGCAGCCATTACATAAAAGCAGTAAGTCTTACTTGCTCTTTCAAGCTGTACAGAAAGTCCTGTGTATGCACAGTGCCACAGGCAGGCCATTTGTATAAACACCACAGTTATGTTAGAAAATGAGGGGGCAGAAGTCTTATGGGTGGAAGTCTTCACCAATTGTAAAGTGTCCCAAAAGTAATTGTAGGAGTATGCTATAGACTGCCTAATGTAAGTGAGGAGGAAGAGGCTAAACTCCTGAAGCAAATAGAAAAAGCTGCTAGTTTGGGTAAAGTAATGATAATGGAGGATTTTAAATACCCAGATATTGACTGGAGCAACAGTACTGCCAGATCAGTTAATGGGAATAAGTTTATAAACTTGTATGACAATTTTAAGGTGCAGGTTGTTGAGGAGCCTTCCAGAAAAAAACTATTCTGAATCTAGTGATCTCAAATGACCCAGAACTTATAGTAAATGTGCAAGTCATTAAACCCCTGGGTAATAGTGACCATAATGTTATATCTTTTAGTGCAAAAAACAAATATATACTGGGGCAACAAAAACCATGAATTTTGGCAAAGCTAATTTTAATGCCTTGAGGGCTGCCCTTTAGAGTATTGATTGGGGCATTACATTTTCAGCTAAAACCACAGAACAGAAATGGTTGTCATTTAAAATGATATTAAATTATTACAGTTCTCAATTTATTCCCTTAAGGAGTAAATGTGGAAGCTCTAAGAATCATCCTATGTGCCTTAATACAGATGTAAAAAAGTTAATAGGAAAGAAGAGAAACACATTTAAAAAGTACAAATCTGTTGGGACAGAAGCTGCATATAATAAATATAAAAATAAATGTTGTAAATCGGCAATCCGGAAGGCAAAGAAAGGAAATGGAAGAGTTAATTGCGGCGCAGGCGAAAAGTAATCCTAAAAAGTTTTTTAAATATATTAATAGTAAAAAGATGCAGGTTGAGAGTGTTGCTCCATTAAATAATGGTACCAGTATGGTTGTAACAGAAAAGGCAAAAGTGCTAAATCAGTTCTTTTCTTCAGTGTATACAATAGAGGAGTCTGAGTTCACAGGCTCACTTCATAGCTGCACTAATGGCTCAATCTAGTCAGTGACTGACTCAGGATATAATTCATAAAGCTTTAATAAACATTAATGTAAACAAGGCTCCTGGGCCTTATGGCATACACCCACGGGTTCTAAAAGAGCTTAGTTCAGTTTTAGACCAGCCCCTATTTCTGATTTTATCAGATTTGCTTTCATCTGGTATAGTGCCTATGGATTGGAGGAAAGATGATGTAATCCCAATATTTAAAAAGGGATTTCCATCTCAGCCTGGCAATTATAGGCCAGAAAGTTTGACATCTGTGGTGGGCAAATTATTTGAAGGAACGTTAAGGGATCACATTAAAAATTTTGTCCTAGTGCATGGCATAATGAGCAGCAATCAGCATGGCTTTATGAAGGACAGGTCATGTCAGACAAATTTGATTGCTTTTTATGATGAGGTAAGTAAGATTCTGGACAGTGGGTGGGCAGTAGATGTTTGATACAGTGCCCCACAAATGACTGCTTTCTAAACTAAGGTCTGTTGGGCTTAATGAAGTCGTTTGCACATGGATATGAAACTGGCTACAGGATCGGTACAGAGGGTGGTTTTTAATGGTGCGTTCTCTACTTGGAGTATGGTTCTTACTGTGGTCCCTCAGGGCTCATTATTGGGTCCACTTTTATTTACCTTGTTCATTAATGACTTAGAGGAGGGTGGTGTAAGTAATGTATCAATGTTTGCAGATGATACAAAACTATCCAGCCCAATTAATTCCATCCAGGATGTGGCATACTTGCAACAGGATATTGACAAACTAGAAATCTGGGCAGCTAAGTGGCAAATTAGATTCAATGTTGTTAAATGTAAAGTCATGCACCTGGGATGTAAAAACATCCAAGCCACTTATACCCTTAATGGGACTGCACTAGGCAAATCCATTTTGGAAAAGGCCCTTGGAGTTCTTGTAGATGATAAACTTGGCTGTAGCAAGCAATGCCACTCGGCAGCATCAAGGACAAATAAGGCATTGCTCTGTACTAAAATGGGCATAGAGTCATTGGAGGAGGGAGTCATTCTTCCACTTTATAGAGCACTTCTAAGGCCACATCTAAAATATGCTGTACAATTTTGTTCTCCATCACTTGAACATGACATTATTTTATTAGAGAGGGTACAGAGAACGGCAACTAAGCTGGTAAAAGGTATGGAAAATCTTAGTTATGAGGAAAGACTGGCCAAATTGGGGTTTTTCACGCTGGAGAAGAGGGGCTTAAGGGGTGACATGATAACTATGTATAAA
>CM044446.1:33206031-33224476 GCA_024363595.1 Xenopus borealis
TATTCATCAATGGAGTTTACCATTTGATAAATATGCTTTTAAAAATTATAGGAATGAATAGAACGTCAGTGAGTCAGTTCTATTCTCACATTCTGATTAATCTGCCCCTTTTTTTTTAATTAATCTGCCCCAGTTTTGTTTCAACCAATCAGCAAGCCAAACACTTGCTTATTCTTACAGTCATCAGATACTTTTCTAAGTTTGGTCTTTTTGAAATTAGTTAGATCTTGTCTCTTTCTCTCGACAATAGTCTGTATTTTGTTTAGCCAGTCAGGTGTAGTCATTTTTAAGGGGATCAAGGTGCTGTGTCTCAAAGTGTTTGATTTCTTCTTTCGCAGTTGCCAGCTCCTTGCCAACTTGCTCAGCCACTAGTAGGATTAAGTCAAAGGAGCAATGTCTCCAAATCCCTCACTATTTGCTACACAAATCTGGATGATTATGACCCAAGGTAGGTATATTAGGTAGATATATTAGTGATCCTGAAGCCCTGTGGGATTAACCTTTGGCTGTGTTAATTGGATAAATATACCAAATGTAGCATATCTGTCTCTCTCTTTTTAGTTTAGTAATGCATGATACATGTCCAAAGGAGATTTACTCTTGGTAACATCCGCTGGTGATTACACGAAGATGATCCTGTCGGTAACCTGTGTGTATTGAAAGCATCACCTTTGCCTGTGGTCTGTGACAAAATTAGGTATTTAATTTTTTTCAAATCTCCCATTGTTATGTAAATATACAGAGTATCGAAAAAAATCCTTAGCATCCTGAGCTGTGTTGTAAGTGAAGAGATAGAAACAGTGCTTGGCCTTACTCTGTGATCAGACTTGCAAACACATGCAGTTATTTATGTTTTTCTTCCAAGTACCATGCAGATAAATGAATTAAATAATAATAATGAATTACATAAATAATTCCAGTCTTCAACTGTGAATTTATAACACAAACTGAGCATAAGGTAATCAGCTCATTAACATGCCTCTGTATCTCTCTAAATGGATTCCTTTAGTTTTGATTATACCCTTGTGCTTCCATCAGAAAGTGTTCAAGAAACCACCACCAACATGGCATGTAGGGCTGGATTCAATTAAAGAGTATATACATGTAACGCTAATCTGGGCTATCCAGACCACAGATAGTTAAAATGTCCAGCTATTGGTATGATCATGGGTTACATTGGACATAGGTTATTGGTGCAAACTCAAACAAACTTTTATTTTTAGTCTGAAGACAATGTCCCCAGGTTTACTCACATGTTGAATAGGGTTAACAATCTATCACATCTCATTCAGAACAGGTAACAGCATCAGCTCAGGAACAGACTCCAATAGATTGTTGCAGCAGATCATGACACCCATTCCCTCCTGAAATGTTGTCCCAGGAAGCAGCCTCTACCCTGCAGTCCCTCCTCACTGAGGTCCCTCAAGTATTTCAAAACCTGTGGGAAGCTATTCCCTCCTGCAATTCCTTGTTGGAGCTGAGCTGCTCATGCTACACTCGCTCGCTCTGCCTTTCTCTCCTAGAAAGACTCATACAGACAGAGCTACCCTGTTCTCACTTACCCTCATTCACAGGGTTGTCTGGTCCCCGACTCCTTTGGGGTTACCTCTTCAGAGCAAAGGCATTTGTGCCCAGGTCCCCCCATGGGCACACCCTGCTGGATCACCATCCAGAGGCAAAAGAGGAAGCTGCCACTCCCTTCCCAGCACTATACAGTGTAAGGCAGGTTGTGGTCAAGGTGCCACCTGGCCAATAACTTCAGACTAATACTTAAATTGCAACACAGGCTTTTGCCTGGCAACTAAGGAAGGTAGGTGCTGGTAAAACCTATAAATCCCTACATACATTTCTAAGAATGTTCTGTGATATGTATGGCTTCAGTTTAAATTTTTAAGGTGACTAAATACCATGAGAGAGTAGCTCAAGGTGGTACAAAGACAAACTAACACTAATGGGTAGAGTCAGGAAGAAATTAATTGTTTTGTACTCCTTGCTTGGGAATGCCAAGCTCCCTGTCTTCATTGTTAGCTATTCCCTTTCCTGTTTTACAATTGCAAAGCTCTTATTTGCTGCAGAATTGCCTGCATCATAATCTTTTCCTTTGTGACTTACTAACTACAGTGGGACTACAGTGGGACTGATCTTCATAGACACTTCCAACGACCAAAATCCAGAAAGCCATTAGGGATGAGCATTTTTTTTTTTCAGATTTGGGCTAAATTTTGTGTTTTAAGAATGATTAAACTTTTTGTGAAGTTGCACTATTATTTTGCCATGTGTTTTGTTGGAAAAAAGCATGTTTTTTTTGTGTGGTATTACAAAAAAGGCAAACCGCACCCATTGACTTCAATGCTCTTGGCCTGAGAACTCCAATGAATTTGGCTTAATAAAAAAACAATAAAAATTGCCAGTGCATTTGGAAAAGTTTAATTTGGTGGTGGGTTTTTAGTGATGACTGAAACTGTCCTTCACTTTTCCAAATATTTTGCAATATCATGGAAAAAATTGCAAATCTCTATGGCTGTACATGTAGATTTCTTTGTAAATTGTTTATGCATTTTGTAGGGAAGGGGTACAGAAAGCAAGAGGGAGGGTGGGTAGTAGGGGTAAAAGTAAAAACACAGTAGTACAAGTAAATCTTTCAGTAAAGCAAGCATATTAGCAATAAGTCATAACTCGATAGAAGGAGTCAATATTTTGATAGAACATTTCAAGAATCTTCGGTGCAAATTACAGATTGTACACAATGAGGGTATTACTAATCGGGAACAATTGCTAGTTACTAGAATGGCTTTGACATTACAAAACATTAAATTGGAGATCCAAAATATCATAATTAAATTAGAGAGACTTAAGATGGTTGATCCATGGGTGCCATATTTTCCAATATATAGTGCTCTGATTATGTAGAATGTAAGTAATTTCTTCCATCTGTCTCCCCTCCACTTTCCCAAACCAGTCATTTTTTGTGGGGGTCTCAAGGGCTTTCTACTTTGTTGGAATTAATGTTTTAGCTGCATAAAGTAAATGCAATGTGAGGGGATCTGAAATTATTTTATTTGTTTCTATAGAATAGTTAAGCATAATCAGCTCATGTTGTTCTGCACTTACATTATTTTCGTTACCTGGTTTATCACATCTAGTGGGACATTCACTAAGATCCGAAGAAACGCCAGCGCAAGCTTCGCTAGCGTTCACCGCACTTCACCAGCGCTACGCAAATTCACTAAAGGGCGAAGTTACGCTCAGGTCGGCAAACGGTAGCGTATTTGCGCTAGTGTTACTTCGCTAGGCAAAGCGCAGTTACGCTAGCAAAGCCTAATTTGCATATGGAGCGAATTTCAAAATATAATAGAAGTGTATATTACAGCCACTACACAAGCCCAGGAAAACTTTAATCAAAAAAATAAAGTTGTCCTATTGCCATACATGTGCCCCCTGTATAGTAGTGTTGCCAAATGTAGGGGGGGAAGGAGGGTAACCCCCCCAAAAAAATCAATCTTTTTCAGACTATCACTCACAATGGTAAAACACGCCACAGCGTTTTTTGGGAGTTAGAAAAAATTTGACGCCTGGTGAAAGCGTGCGAAGTTGCGCAAGTCTATCTACTTTGCTAGCGTAAATTCGCCAGAGATGGTGTTAGTGAATTTGCAAAGTTACGATTTGACCTCACGCTGGCGAATTTGCGCTAGCGTTAGCCGCTTCGAGCTTTAGTGAATCTGCCCCCTAGAATTTTATTCCAGAAAACCTGCAAAGCAGGGCACGTTAACCATACATGGTTATGGGTTCCCTCTGAGATGTTACGTCTCCAGCACAGCCCAGAGCTGGAGGGGTACATTTTTTTAATTTTTTCAGGTGTGTAGTGCCATCTCATAATCAATTTAAATACTGCCTCTCTAGTTCTCGCAGCTCTAGATGACTTATGTACAGATTTAAGAATTTTATTCCATATGTTGTACGTTAGTTCTATATTAAGTTCCTTTTCCCATTCTGAACAAATATATCTCAAGCTCTGAGAAAAGTTGTTGTTCAGTAAATTATACATTTTTGATAAAGGTTTACTAATATCCCCTGATTTAGAGAGAAGCAATGAAATAGCAAAGTATTTTAATGATAATGATGGGTCACTGCAGCAGAAAGGGTTAAACTCTTTATTATTGGCTTGCTAATAATTTATGGGTCAATCTGCACAAAACTTTTGTTTCATTGTATAACTAAAATGTCTGTAGTAGGTAGTATTCCCAGCGCCGGAATTACCATGCGTGCGCCCCTGTAAGGGTCCTATCGGCTCCCAGTGGGAGTTGTCAGGACCAAGGAGGAAGCTTCAAGGTTAAAGTCCAGGTTCAAGTTACAGCAAGGGTTCAGGCACAATCGTAGTCAAAATCCAGGCAGATATCAGAAGGCAGGCAGAAGGAGACAAGATCAAAGTTCAGGCAAGGGTCAAAGTCCAAAGATCAATCCAATAGCAATTAATAGCACTCAGGAATGCTAGAAAACAGAATGTATACTTGGGCATTGAACCCATGAAGTGCATAAACAATTAAGGGTCTCTTTGATACTCTGGGCTTTGAAAAAGCGGTTAAGCTAACCTAGCAGCATAAAACTGTATTCATAATGATGTTAAATTCAAACGATTGAGTATAAATATATTTACGCAAACTAATTTTTACTGAAGAATAAGCCACTCCAGAAGTTAAATGGTTAAGTATAAAACTGAATGACTGTTACATATAATGCTGAGTAATACATTACAGACTCCAATCAAGCAGTTAAAGGGGAACTATTGTGAACATTACTATTAAATATAAGCTTCAGCATACTGAAATAAGAAACTTTCTAAATTCAATCAATTAAAAATTCGGTACTGTTTCTCAAATATCAGGTTCATCCTCACTATCGCACTCTCTCTCAGGAAGAGAGAATGAAGAGAAACAGATACTGAGAGAGGGATAGTGAAGATAAACTTGATTATTTCAGAAATGGTACAGAATATTTAACTGATTGTATTTATATGTTTCTTATTTCAGTGTGATGATTTCAGCGTCATTTTCGCTATAGTTTCCCTTTAAGTAGTATTGAGTAAGACTTTTCAGTGGTTAAACAGTTGAGTCCTGCTAATGCATTATAGTACAATAGTTATTCACAAACTGGCATTACCATAGGCATATAAGCAATAGTTTCCTATGTCTTTGTAGAATCCAAACACAGTCACTCTTATATTGTACCATTAATGGCTCATGCTATGCTCATTATTTTATCCACCAATATTCCCTGGTAGTGTCACGCATTGCATTAATGGCTTAAACAATAGTATCTGTATTCATCATTATACACCCACATCACTAAATAACAGATCACAAATACATTTAAAAAATAGAGGCAAAATAGAGTTTAAGGAAATAAAATATTTTACATAAAGGAAATAAAATAATTCATAGAAGACATTGAATGTACAGTACATAAAGCCTTACTAAACTGCATTGAATAACAATATGCATTTATCCTATTACCATAATGTCTGCTAATGATTGCTTGCCAAGGTGATTTCATTTGTGTAATATTTGTAATATGTTACCGTTAGGAATTTAGCTCTTAATTAAAAATGTCTACACTGATAAAGGGTTTTGCATACAAATGTTTTAATAAAGTCCTTACTGAACAAAATGTACTTTCCTATGATTCATGCTTTACATTGAGGGGGCATATACCTTCCACCTACACCCAAATATTTTTTAACTATAATTCTGAGAATTCTTCAGGACTTGACTCAAAATCTAACTTGACTGCTACATTGGAATATATATACAATTGTCAGCTGAAATCCTCCAATATAATCTGAAAGACTGAAGCAGTTAGTAGGGGGAGGGGAGCTGGGGCAGAACAGGGGCACATTTGGTTGTCATCATGAAAGTTTATTGTTTTGTACAGTTGAAAGTAAAATTTGCAGTCTAAACCATGTTGCTTACTCAGCTGTTCTTTTGTCACTGGGCTGCAGCAAAATTATGACAATCAGGCTTGTTTATTAATGGAGCACAGTGCTAAAAAGAGTGCAGAGGCCTGATATTTGCCCAGCGTATGCAAGTATTTATTAATGTTGCGCACAACCATACACTATCTTAAAAAGTGAGATCTGTGTGCTGATGTAGACGTAGTCAGGTGCGATGTGCTGAACTGTCGCAATGCTTACAATAAATTGTGCGCTCTGGAAGATACCGCAAAGGTATGGCTTAGTTGAACACATGTATGAATGCACTGCTTAATTTAGTTGCATTACCTATTGCGCATATTGCGCACTGTGCTGCATCTGCGTTAGTTTCTGTGCCAGTATTTCTTTTCTTGCAAAGGAGTTTAGGTTTCCTGGAACTCTTAAAGGAACCTTGGTCTCTTTAACATGTTGGGGGGAAAGACATGGTTAATCTGTATTTTACTAGGATTGCTTGTTCACCTTTGAGTTATATTACACCAATTTATGCTCACGTTCAGCAATACTGACAGTCAAAAAAGGCCTTGACATTCAAAACACATATGAAAAATAAACATCCCCACTAACAGCAGACCCAATTTGCCTGAACCCAGTTTAGCAGTATGGCCCTGCACACACACATATATATATATATATATTTGCACATATATAGATGCAACTCTGCGAAGGCCGAAGTACAAGCGCATTTTAGCCCGCCCATGCCCTGTCCCTCTCAAACACGGCATAGTTTGCGACATAAATGCCCAATCTTTTGTGCAAAGCACATAAACAAAACCATCACAAAATCTACGTGATAAGCGAAGTAACACGCAATCGGTCGTGCTTTGTGATGGCGCAGACAATTTTTCCGTCCAATTATGCGCTGCGTTAATAAATGATCCTCAGTAACTTTCTGTCATTACCCCCAAATAGCATGGTTTAATTCAGTATTTTTCCAGAGAGAGACAATGTATTAGGGTTGCCACTTGCAGGTTCAGACACTCCTTTCTGATATCCGGATTGTAGAAAAAAGTTTCTTTTTTTTCGCCGATCGGTTTCTTTCCCCCAATGCGCATAGCTCCATGCGCACTGATCGCACCTGCATGCATGTGCATCACAGTAGGGACTAGGACGGCCGGAGGGGGGCCCTGGACAGCAGCCCCAGTGGGCCCTGGGCCCCCAGTCTGACCCTGGCTACCTGTCCCATTTTGGGCTGTCCTGGTCAAAACGGCCTTGCAGAGATAACTTTCCTCCATTGTTGTGATAGTCAACCAATCTCCACATCATAGCCCCACTCCTTGACATTCTGATCCACCCAAAGACATCTCCTACCCCTCAATCTGAATTTCAAGAAGTGGAAAGGTGGCAACTCTTTCAAATGATATCAGTAACAGCCACATGAGTAAAATATACTTAATAGATCAAGGCTTACTAAAGGATGTGAGTATTATCTGTGCCTTTTAGGTGCATATTTTTCTCAGAAATGCAAGGCTATATGCTAAAATCCCATTTTCATACAAGGGAAAAATCGTAATCCCATTTCTTCATTTGTTTGAATGCAAATAGACTTGAGTTTGCAAACTATTTGCTCCATCCACTGCATACTTTGAGACCAATATTGTAAATCATTTTTCAATTATCTGCAGAACTGCAGAAAGATGGTTTTATATTTTTGGTTTCATCTTGGATATTGCAGAGGTGAAATTAAGGGTGGGCTTTTTTTATGGCAAAGCTACACTGCTGTTTTCTATATAACTTCATTAAAAAACTTTGAAGGACTGTGTTCATTAGAGAAGATCCTGTCAGGGCCTTTATAGGGGTCATGAATTGTAGGCTTATATACCCCACAGTGCATCCTGTAGTTCTGGAAAGAAATGCTGCCAAGGGTTCTGAGTATGCAAAACACTGACTCATTTATTATATTACTAATTGTCATTGCAAAATATGCAATAAAACAGAAATGATTTGGGGACCAAAACTTCCGTTATGGAGACTGCAGTGATTTATATTTTCCATTAACTCCAAAGCTTTTATCATTTAATGACACAATTGCCCAACTGAAAGTTGTTGCTTGTTGAATTTAGGTCTAATTTTAGAACAGAACAGTTTAACAAGATGGTCCACACTGTGAGACGTTATTAGATTTAAAAAAAAAACGAAAAAAAGGGGAAAACCTTCTTTGCCTTTGATCAGTTTTACAGTATGATGAGAATTCCCATGTTAGATTAAATCACTGCTGTGATACATTATAAATGGGTTCATTTAAAGTTAGTTCATTAAGAAAAAAAATCTGCATCTGGCTACATAACAAATATTAATTAAAGTCATCATGCCAAAGGGATATGTTGAACCAAATACAAATGAACTAATAGTGCACAACTCTTGCATAAAAATATGGTGTTATTTTAAACACTAAAAGGGTTAGCTAAGATTCATCTACCTTTGCAACTATTCTTGGTGCCCTATAATTAAGAAGTGAAGTGCATTGATAATTGTTGATGTTAATAAAGTTTGTCATAGAAAAGAAGCACATAGGCGGGCCAGCTCCACAAGAAAGAGCCATGCTTCTTTCATGAACTGTATTTTAATAAATAAAGTTGCTCCCATTATTAAGGAGTACAACACATGAAGTAAGGGGCATCAAAAACAAACAAACACAACTTAGAAACTGCAAGCATTGGGGCTTCCAGAGGTAGAAGTTCTTCCTTTTATAAATATATCTTCAAATAGATGTAGATTGGGTAACTTGATCATATACACTATGAAAATAAGCACAACAGAACACAATTGTTTATAATAGGGATCAAGTAGGGCTTGCTATTTAATTTTACAAGAATACTATAGGTAGTTGGAATACTTTTGCTGGAGTACACTGGGGATGGCAAGCTGTTAGGTACCCCACACTAATTCTACTTTCTTACCTGTTACCCATTTATGGTACTTGCTGTGTGTACTGATCTTCTGGACCTCCTATGTTAGTTTGGGCAAGAGCATACACCGTACAAAATTTTCTTGAAATTTCTCTACCAGAATTGCTGAAGAGGACAATGGGGAGAAGAAAGAAGTTAGCAGTGTGTCGCTGAGCAAACCGAAACCCAGCCAGAGGTAACAGGTTAGCCACTAGAATCACTGGGTATCCAATGATTTTACCTTTCCTTTTTAGTGACTGATTATGTTGGATGTGGATTTCTGCTATGACTGATATAAACATAAAATAAAATTGCTAAAGTGCAGATGATGCAAACTGTCTTGACCTTAAAACACTCATTCTGTGCACCAAGCACAGCATGCAGCAGATAAAGGTGAGGAAATGGCAATTTAAATGGATTGACATAGTGAGCATCTATGCCAAAGGTCTGGATAAAATGTTCTGTTTTTGTAGATTCATGTTTGTGTATTCTCAGTAATAATACCCAGTAGTATACAGAAAACTCCAAAGTAATGTTCTCTAGTTTAATATTTTATAAAGATGCCTTTAGACTCCCTTATTACAGTATAAAGGAATATGCCCAGTATAATACTGTCCTTTAATAATTGCAATAAGGATAGATTTAGATGGCTTGTGCTTACTTTTAGCAAAATGATTTTATGTATAATTGAAGACACAATCAGTTTTTACTCCTATAGGGGATAGTGGCAAAAGCATATTCAACTGGAAGATATATGACCCCACCTGTGATTAAAAATGGTCTCTTATTTCTAAAAAATGCATTAATAAAATCATGTTTTCTTCTAGCTCAGGTTGAGCTTCCATATATATAAAACATCTGCCTGCTTTGGCTTTATTTTTATGAATGGGGTTAGTATAGATTCATCTGTCATTAATTTTCCACTAGCAGTAAACCTGCTCATTTAACATTTTTTATAGTGCTATAGAGTTGAAGGAAACCCATCACCCAAACAATTATTCCAAATCCTATTGTATCATGTTAGTCAAGCAAAATTAACTTTAATTACACTGTAAACATTATTTGAATCTTCTTTTCTTCCATCTGAGGATTCATAATTATATCAAGCAAGCAGGAGCCATTTTGTGGACACTGTTATTAAGGCAAACCTCGTATCATCTCCAAGTCTTGTTTGTGCACAAGTATGGGGGACCTGATGTCCATCTCTATGCACTGACTACACAATTAAATGGTTAAGAGAATGGGGGAATGTAGGGAGAGCAGTGACATCTAGGAAGTGAAGAATGGAAAGTGAAAATAATTGCCTGCCCCGCCTCTATGCCGAGGGGCAAGCAACATTTGATTGACAGCTGAGATTTGTAAATGATATGGGGCAGATTTACTAACCAGTGAAAATTCGCCAGCATCTGCTTCTCACCCATCAATACACTGCACATGGCGATAATTCGCTAAGATGACTAATGAACTAAAATGTGGAGTTTCCTCCTGGGTGCTGGACGCTGGTAAATTTTCGCTAGTGTTACTTGGGCAGTGTGAGTAAGTCAAAGTGAAGATGTGCTAGCACTCATCTCTGCCTAGCACAAATTCGCTAGACGTCTTGCACTCAGGTTAATCTGCATATACTGGGAAATTTAAGGTTGAATGGACGTATTTGTTATATGTTACACCAAATATATTACATTTCCACTGTAAATTTCACATGTCCAGGGAACCTTAATAAAGACAATAGAGTTATTATAATGCCATACGCATGAGCCCATTGTATAGTTAGTCCAATATGTTAGAAAATGTATGGGGGAAACTGGTTACCCAAAAATAATTTATACGACACTTGCAGGCTATCGCTCTGAAAAAATGAGACACCAGTGTTTTTTGAACTTTGATGCTTTTTCCACTCACAGAATAGGATGTAAGTAACAGAGGATTGAGGAAGATCTATGCACTCCATTGCACTTCGCCTGGTCTGAGCTGGCAAAGACAAGTCTGGCGAAAGAGGTGTGCTAGCGAATTTGTGCCTGCACCCGTTATTAAGTTGCCGTTGTCCCTGCGGGCGGTCACGCTAGTGAATTGATGCTTATTCACTTTGCCCTTTAGTAAATCTACCCCCATCCAGGATGCGGCATCCTTGCAACAGGATCTTGAAAAACTGGCAATTTGGACAGCTAAGTGGAAGATGAGATTCAATGCTGATACATTTAAAGTCATGCACCTGGAATGTGAAAATATCCAAGTCACTTACTGTATATCCTTAATGGGACTGTACTAGGCAAATGAAAGGGCCTTGGAGTCCTTGTAATAAAAAAAACTTGGCTGTAGCAGGCAATGCCAGTCAGCGGCACATGCAAAAAGGTATTGAACTGTATTAAAAGGGGCATATATTCACAAGAGGAGGGGGTCATTCTTCCACTGTACAGAGCACTGGTAAGGCTCCATCTAGAATATGCCATACAGTTTTGGTCTCCAGCGCTCAAACATGACATTATTGAATAAGAGAGGGTAAAGAGAGGGACAACTAAGCTGGTAAAAGTTGTTGTGTTTTGATAGCCGAGGATGAGCAGAGTATTACAGTGCTTTATTAGCAGGCTCATGCAGCCATTACACAACAGTAACATAAACATTCGCACCTTAAGCAGTATAGATAGTACTATGTATGTACAGTATAACTCATGTGCACAGTGACGTCTACAGGCCATTTGTATAAACACCACATAGTCCCCCTATAGAAGGAAAGCATTTGGGCAAATGTAATAAACATTGCATCTGCATCTTAAAGCAATAATATACATTCTTCACCTGGCATAGTCCTTGGTCCATGCAGGTAGTTTTCTGATTCTTTCAGTATGCCTTATAGGTTCACTTTCTTCAGGCCTATTGCAGTTGGCATCAAGAGTAGGAAATGACCTTCACCAAATGGTGCTTCTCCAAAGTCATATCTAGCAGGAGCAAATGACTTGCATTCCATATGCATCCATCAGACAGTTCATATGTGTATGGTCCTTGCTGGCATCTCACTTTATATAGTGTAGTAAAATACAGTAGTACTGGTTTCTTAATTCTGACTAAAGATCCAGGTAGAAAGTGCACTTCTCTTGCACTACCTTTCTGTCAGTATAAGCCTTGCATTTTGCTTGTTGATGTTTGACAATGTCAGCAGTAGACAGTTTTGTAGGCACAGTATTTTGTGGAAGTTTGATGTCTGCAACATGTAGCTTATAGCGCATTTCTCTGCCACGTGATAATTATCCTGGAGATGCTTGGGTTGTTGCATAGCATGTTGCTCTGTAGTTATGTAGGAACTCTGTTGTAAATACTTTCCAAGATTTCCCAGTAAGGTTTGCTGTCTGTAGGGCTTCTTTCAGACTTCTGTCGAATCACTCGATTTCTCCATTTGCTTGTGGGTAATACACTAAAGATTTCCTATGCATAATATTCCTCTCTCTCAGAAAGAATTCAAACTCAGATGAGACTGTGGTCCATTGTCTGATATTAACTCCATGGATTACCTTCTCTGCTGAAGACTGTAGACAGAAATGTTATTACTGTAGCTGATGTTATATGGGAAAGAAATGCAATTTCTGGTCATTTACTGTAATAGTCTATCAGAGTTATAGCAAATCTGTAGTCTATAGGAGCATCTGCAAAAGGACCCACAATATCAATAGCAAGTTTTTCCCATGCTGAATCAGGAAATGGTACTGGCTGAAATGGTGGTGTATGTGTGATAGCAGTTTTGTCATGATTCTGACAAGTAACACAAGAATGAATGGCGGTTACCACATCAGCATCCATTGCTGGCCACCAGTATAGTTCTTGTAGTCTTTGTTTTGTACATACAATTCCTTGATGACTCTCATGTGCAAGTTAAAGGTGTCTGGTACCAGTAAGCGGTGAGCTCCATGGACAACACAGCAATCTACTAAGGACAGTTTGTGTCTAATCCTGTAGTAAGGTTGAAGATCAGGAGTTTCTTCTCTGCATTTGCCCGTTTGCTTTGTAAGATGTCCCGTAGTTTTACTTGGATTGGACATGTGAGGCAAGCTGGCTTAAAATCAGCAGCTGTAACTGTAGATGACAGTAAATCAGTCAGTGCTACAACTTATATGTCCTCATCCAGTGTATCAGAAGCTGCAAGAAAAGGTAAATGTGACAAACAATCAGCAGTTAAATTTTTCAAACCTAGTTTGTATTGCATTTTGTAGTTGAAATTCAGTGCTGACCATCTAGCTACACATATTCTAGCTCTTCCTAGTCTCTTTGTTGTAAGCAGTGTAGTTAAAGGGCTGAGATCCGTGCATAAGGTAAATTATCTACTCCATAGGTAGGTTCTCCATTTTCTGTTGTCCAAACACATGCTATATCTTATTTTTCAACAGTTGAATACTTACATCTGTCTCTGTAAGTATTATGGATGCAAATGAATTAGTTTTCTCTGAATAATCAGCATGAATCTATGTGAGAACTGCACCAACGCCATAGTCTGAAGCGTTTGTAGTAAACTATGTTGAGCACTCTCTGACCAAACCAGACTTGAAGTTCCACATAATAGTGCTCTAAGTGGCTCCACAACTAAAGCATAGTTGGGAATAAACTTAGAATACAAGAAGTAAGACCTAAGAAAGCTTGTAAGGTCTGCAAATCAGATGGAGTAGGTTCTTGTGTAACAGCGTTGGCATGATCAGGGTCAGGCAGTAATCCCTATTGTGAAATTATATGACCCAGAAATTACAATTAAGTTTGTCTGAAGTGGCATTTGGAAAGTTTCAGTCCTGCAGAATCAATGCATTTCAGAACTTTTTCTAGGTACTTATCATGAAGATCCATTGGTGGAGTGTAGACCATATCATCCAAGTAGCATTGTACACCAGGTACTGTATGTCATGGAGTATAGAAGACATCAGTCTTTGAAAACAACTCTATGCTAAAGTCAGTCCATAAGGTATGCTAAAAACAAAACAAACCATCATGGGTGATGAATGTAGTGAGGTCTCTGCTTTCCTCATTCAGTAAAACATGATGATAACCACTCTGAAGATCCAGAGTAGAAAAGAATTCTGCTCCTTGGAGTTCTGAAAATATTTCCTCTATGTATGGCAAGGGATGATTATCCATAACAACTGCTTTATTAGGTTCACTGAGATCAACAAACAATCAAATACCTCAAATACCTCTTCATTGTTACAACAATTGGTTGAAACCCATTTGTAGGATTCTGATTTTTGAATCACATCTTGCTCTACCAGTTTCTTTAGTTCCTGTGAGACAGTCTCCCTTATAGAGTAGGGCAATCACCTCAATTTCTGGTGTACTGGTTTTACATCTGGTCTCAACTTAACATTGTGTATAAAGTTCTTTGTACAGCCCAGTGAAGTGTTGCTTTGTGGTGAAATTGTAGACACAGGCTGTGTGTCAGGCACTGGTGCTGTAGTAATGATACCATCAACTAATTGTAGATTTAATGCAGCAAAGAGATTCCTTCCAAGAATAGCACATTTTGCAGTATTTTATTCAAATTCCACAGTCACTGGCAAGTAACCAAGCACAGGGATTGGATCCTTTAAGTAACTGACCAGTCTCAGGGCAGGTGCGACAAGCATATCATTTGCAAAGTATTTCAAGATAATATCCTTTGGTAGTATAGAAGCAGCTGAACCCTGTTCAGCATCAGGTAAATAGAGTGTCCCTTGTTAGCAGAAGCAATATTGACATTGACAGTGCATATAAACCTGTCTGAAATAAATGTACCAGCTTTATCCACACTTAATACTGTAACATTTGTAGTAGTGACTTCATGAACATCTTTAGCAGAACAACGGCAGATCTTAGCAAAATTACCTACCTTTTTTGCATTTGTGGTACTGTACAGCTTTTGCAGGACATAACATGATTTGCAGTGTGTTGTATTTTTTATTTGTATTTGATGCATGGTTTTGCAGTGAATCCCTTTCCTTAGCACTGTATTTTGCCTGTGACTGTGCATTATTAGGCCCCCATGCTGGATTTACAGTCTGTATGTTCCCAGCAGTTTCCTGACTGAGAGTTTTTGCCTCTGCCACTGCTGTTTCAATTTGGCAAGCAGCTGTAAGTCCTGCCCTAGGCGCATTCTTTCTCTGATTTGTGGTGAATTTGTTTTTTCCCCTATTTGGGCTCTTAGCATTTCATCTGTTAGATTCCCAAAGTCACAGGTAACAACCAACTCTCTCAAAGCTGATACAAATTGTTCTGTGCATTCACCATTCTGTTATCCACGTTGGTGGAATCTTTCAGCAACCACATCTACTCTTGGCATGAAAAAATGTATAACAGTAAGTGCAGTTTCATAAGTCTCATCATGTAATGGTTATGTATAGAAAATATGCTGTCCCTCTGCTCCCATGTAGCAAATAAGTAAAGCACACTTTCTAGCAGCAGAAATCTCATCACGGCCAGCAGCAATAATGTAGTTTTCAAACATACGAATCAAAGCAGTAAAAGGTATGGTAGGCTCACCTGGGTTTGGGAGAAAAGGTGCAGGCTGCTGCAGAGGTAGAAGAGACATATCATCGACATTTTGTTGTGTTTTGGTAAGAAGATTATTACAGTGTTTTATTAGCAGGCTCATGCAGCCATTACACAACATTAACATAAACTCTAGCACCTTAAGCAGTATATAAAGTACTGTGTATGCACAGTATCACAAAAAGAGGAGACTTTATTTAGTGGGGTGTTTACTTCAGTAATTTTGTGATTAATTTTTATTGCCATCAAAGTAAAGATCTAAGCACAAAATTAGAGGTGTCACTATCACTAAAAGGGGTGTTCAAATTTTTATGAATAAATTCATATTACTGGAAAAATATGAATCAGGATTACTTAATCACACAAAGTTAGAATGTTGAAAATACACCTCCCAGAGATTTCTGTAGTTGTTTGCCAGGTTGCAGTTGCCACAGATGGTTTTTATAATTCTTGAAATTTTTTGGAGTTCAGGAAGCTTAAATTTGAAAATAAAAATAGAGGAATGTATATTTTATTCATTAATTTTATTAAATAACTCTAGAATTACTCTAGAATAATAGTAAATGTCCCCCATAATTGTACACATCATAGGATAGCCCCCAGTTTAATGTGAAAGGAGAAGGAGTTGTAAGTAGGTTAACTGTTTTGATTCCTCCTTGCTTTTAGGATTTGCCTAGATTAGTTCTACGTTTGAAATCAGTATTTATTTAGTAACTATTTGTATACTTTTATATTCAATCTTTCATATCAAGTAGTTGCAGATTTATAACATGAACAGATGTGTACTTTTTTTCCTTTCTTTTATAAATTTTTTATTCTTGTTGAAACTGTTTGTAAAGCATTGACTGTTCATTGTTGAATGAAATAATGATAGACCTTGGAAGAGAATAACTTGAAGAATATGATTTTAGTTTCAGAATAGAGGAATTGCTTATTAAAACCCTTTTTAAAATCTATAGATATTTTATTATTGAGTATAAAGAACATAACATTTCAATTTTCATATTTGTAGTTTCATTAAAGCATATTTCACACAGTGTGTCAGTTTTTTATCTTGGATCTTTTCAAGTGTTACATGTTTGTACAGCTAATGTAAAGGAGTGAGAATAATTAACATCTGTTATTAGTCTTTTATTATATTATCAACTTGTATTTGCTCACTAATGTTATAGTAGTTGTAATTAGTGATGGGCGAATCTACCCAGTTTAGTTTAGTTGAAAAATACGAATTGGAAAAATAATTTGCGAAACGAGTCGCGGCACTATTTTGACAAAAATGACGCGCGACTCGTTTTTTTTTGCGAATTTTCACTGGCATTTCGCGAATCGGAGGAATTCGCCACAAATTCGTCCCTGGCAAATAAATTCGCCCATCGCTAGTTGTAGTTGCTGTTATATCTCAGTCATTCAGCAGCTATGGACAAGCCCTTTTGTAATGTGTGTTATGTCATTATTGTTGTGCTGTTCTTTGCTTTCTTATATTTTTATGGCTTAATCTACTTGATTAAAATTAATAATTCTATAGTTTATGATTGTCCATCTTCCTCGATTTATTCTTCTTGTGTCCCAGGCTACCAATAAAATAGGTAATTAAGAATGTAATTTCATATTATTTTGATGAAATGTAATGGTGTCTGTAGTTCAGCAATACGTTGCCTGGTCGAAAGAGGAGGAACTTTACTTTAGACCTTTACTTTTAGAGAGTATCTTTACTCTCTAAAAGTCAGTTTAGATAGTAAAGGTACAGGAGTAAAGGCACAGTAATCATATTTAAGTTTTTGGTCAATTGAGGGTGCAATAGGACAATTTTAAATCACTGTTGTCATCATTGTGTGAAACCTCAGTGACTTTCCTTGCCATTGTAATAAGCAGAAGTGCTCAACTTTGTTTTCCCATACATGTTCATGAATCCGGAAGCAGAATACCTACGTACAGTACATGGAAAGTAAACAGAAATGTCAATATTACAGCCACGCTCACTTATGTCCCAACCACATCCCCAACTCTGCTCTGCCTGGTGTATAAATCCTGTGGAGTAATTCTTTCAAATATATATTTATTACTTAAATGTAACAGTTATGAAGAATTGAGTAGGGCTTTATTGTCAAGGACTGAGGTGTCTTTGGCTCATGATGTGCCATTTTGCACAAAAACCCTGTAAGTGAGGAGACAAAAGTCTTAAAAAGTTTCCACTTTATCAGTAAAAATAAGCATTTGCATTGAAGCACACAAAACACCATACCTGGTTCAAATATTTATGATACCAATTTGAGAAATGCCAGTTCTAATGGTACTTTGGGTGCATAGTGTAGAGGGAATATTACGTCTACTTGTCATACTGTATTTAAATATTTAAAGACATTTTGCTCTTTAGTAATGCTTTGTTTTTGTCTAAACATTTCTTCCTCTATAGTATGTCCTAGATATTTTTTATTTTAGCTCTAGAGAGGATATTTTTGGATTCTAACCACTACTTTTGTCTCTGCACGCTTAATTGAGTGAAAGTTCTTACAGATAAAATATGCTATAGTTTTAAAGTAGCTTTGGAACTCTTTCTGTAATTTTTCTTCCAAAAACTGATGACTCGGGACAATCGGTATGCTGACAAATAAACAAAGAAGAGGAAACTGTTAACTTTAGGGAAGTCCGATCAATCTGTAGATATCATTCTGCCGGTACGATCCCAATGAATAAAAGGAACATCATGCTGTAATTTGATGTCACACCTCACTTAGTTATTTAGGGCACACATTTTCATTTGTCCTTGACGATTGCTAGCTGCCATATACATTGTGGCTTCCTATATGCCAAAGGCATTACAAAGCTTCATAAAAATGTACAAATGAAATGGATGCCATGTTCACTTCTGAGTTTAAACTGTTACAAAAATATCTTAGAATAAGAATTTAAAAATGTTGCTCAACAGATCTCAAAGTATATACATGTGTGTCATGTAATTTATATGAAAATGCTTTACATTTTACAGAGCTTTGCATGTTTCTATGGTATCACTGCATTGTGAGTACAGATAGAGTCACTTGGATTTGTAAGTTAAATGCGTCGTGACTCAGCATTAATT
>CM044446.1:33225982-33241751 GCA_024363595.1 Xenopus borealis
TCTTTGTGTATCCGATAAAAACATTATTGGTCTCCATTTGCTGGCCCACCAATACCTGACTGTACTCCGGACGTGCCTTTTAAAAACACCAAGCCCAGAGAGGCACAGCGGGAAGATGTATTTATCGCCCGAACACAAGCTGACATAATCCAGTATTGCGCCGTCAATTTACCCGATCGCTACGTCAGTTGACGGCGCAATACTGGATTATGTCAGCTTGTGTTTGGGCGATAAATACATCTTCCCGAACAAGTGCTTTTTGGATTTGTTACTGTTAGTAGTTGAATTTGTAGGGAAGGTTACGCAGGGTGACATTGTAGAGTTCGAATCCTCGCACTTAACTTATTTAACACAGAATAAGACGGTAGATTGGATCAGGAATTTTGAAACGAATGTGACTAAGTACAAACAGGAATTGACTGCTTTTAAAGAAAAAAAAACTAGCGACTGTGAGGGAAGACTACAGACAGAAGAAAGTGTATAGGTGGCTACTAGGCCTTTCCGACAATTGACAAAGGGGTCCCTTACGGAGACATAAACCATTGTTCCTGAACACAATAGACAGCTCAGGGGAATCTACGAACTCAGATCAAGGACACCAAGTAACAGGGAGGCCTTTTTTAGACAGTACCCCTCGGACAGTAGCAGATCCAATAGCAGGACAGGCCACACCAGGAGGGGGGGCAAGAAACATAGATGCCAAACCCCCGTGCAGAGGGAGGAGCAGAACGTAGTGATTAATTTATCCAGACATACTTTGACATTGGGGGAAACCATGTTGTTGAACTGAGGCCTAAAGTGTGTCCCCACCAATTGGGCTAAACCGTTTGAGACTTATAAGGATATTCATAGATTAAAATGAAATTTGAAACTGAAAGATCATTTTAAAGACCAACCCCCTACACTACCAGTGAAATTTAAAGCCAAAAGTACATTTGAACCTCAAAATACAGCCCCCTCCATTGCCACTTTTACACAACTGTTGAGCAATGATTTGGTGAAGATTCAAAATACAAAATCGAAATATTTCCCTAATCTGACAGCTATGGAGAGAGAGGCTATCAAAACATTACAAGCTGATGATGGGATCATTATCAGACAGGCAGATAAAGGGGGAGGTATAGTTTTGTTGGACAAGACTTACTACATTGAAGAGATTATGCACCATTAGCCGATACCAATACTTATAAGAAACTTAGGGGGGATCCCACAGATAAGGTCAAGCAACTGGTTGATACCCTACTGCATACAGTAGCCATGGCGGGGTGGATAGATGAGAACACTAAACAGTTTCTTACAACTGATTTTCCGAAGATACCATTGTACACTTTACCTAAGGTGCATAAATCACTCACCACCCCTCCGGGGCGCCCAATTATCTCGTCAGTTGGTTCATTATTTCAGCCCATTGCAATCTATGTAGACCGTTTTCTGCAACCTATAGTGCAAAAAATGGACTCTTATGTGAAAGACCTTTGTTGACTTTATTGAGAGATCTACGGATCCCCAGTTACAGTTTACTAGTGACTATGGATGTTTCTAGTTTGTATACGGTAACCCCCCACGAGAGTGGGGTGGCTATTTGTAGGGAGGCGCTTACAAAAGCTCACAGGGGCTTGCCCCCAGTGGAAGTTTTGATTTCTTTCCTTGATCTGATACTGACACACAATTACTTTATGTTCAATGACAATTTTTTTTACAGACATCGGGGACCACGATGGGGTCGAATGTAGCTCCCTCATTCGCCAATATTTTCATGGAACACTATGAGACTAATTGGTTGTTACCCCTTGGGGGAGAATTTTTTTTTTTGTACAAACGCTACATTGATGAACTATTAATGATATGGACCGGTACAGAGGTTGAGTTGATTGCTTTCCATAAGACACTAAACGAGTTAGATAGTCCCATTAAACTGACAATGACATACGATAAGCAGACGGTTCATTACCTAGATATTACTATCTTTAAACAGGGCACTACACTATATAGGAAGCCCACGGACAAAAACAGTTTAATACAGACACATTCACATCACCCTACACATATGTCCCGGGGGGTCCTGTTTTCGCAGTTCTTAAGGGTTATTCGGAACAATTCGGATTACAACACTGCACAGCTACAATTTACTGCTTTAGCAGAACAATTTGAGGAAAGAGGATATGACAGAGCCCTGATTAAAGAACAATTGATGAAGGCTAAGGGCTTTACCCAGGAACAATTGTTGGAGGTTGGGACTAATACAAAAAGGGCCCCTCCAGACTTTATTTTTTCCACACAATGGACTGAGACTAGTGTGGAAATGAAAAAAGCCCTAAATAGCCGTTGGGAGATCATTAAAGTGGATCCCAGTTTACCATTTACTGACAGCAGACCACTTGTGGCGTTTAGGAGAGGACGAAATTTAGGGGACTTACTAGTAGTGGAGGATATAACTGTTCTTATCCTCGTACCGGGAAGAGATTTACAATTAAACATAGAGTCTCCTGTACTACTGATCATGTGATATACATGGCCTGGTGCCCTTGCGGATTGCACAATGTAGGTAAGGCCTCAACCACATATCGAGAGAGGATGAACAACCATAGGAGTGCAATACGATTAGCATTGGCCTCAGAAAAAGCGGACCAACCCATGGCACGACATTGGTTGAACCTCAGACATACTTTACCACAATTTAGACACATGATTATTGACCACGTACCAGTCCCCAGAAGCGGGGGCAATAGGGACCGGATGTTAACTCAAAGGGTATCGGAATGGATTTTCAGACTTGAGACGCTGGTGCCTAAGGGCCTGAATGAAACACTGCCCATGTCCGCATTTAATTAAAATTCAGGTTCTTACATATGATGTATCCTGGGAGGATGCGTGACCGAATTTGCTTATGACTAATCCCTCTTTTTCCCTCTGGTATATAATGGCAGGTGGCAAGAGATTAGGTACCTGAATATGCTTTGTGATTTGGCCACATTTGTATCTTCACATGCTTTTTGTTTCTTTTGTTTCTTGTTACTTTTTTGGCTATATGGTTTTGTTATTTTTTCGCAACATTTCCTTGCGACAAGTGGCAACAAGGATACATTGTATGACATGACATTTTGTCTGCTATTTTTTCCTCAGTGATGTTTTGTCCCATGGGAATGACCAGTGGGAGGTGTATTGAGACAAAGCTCCCAACGACTGGACATTCCAGTGCCGCGACACTCCTTTCGTTGTGTGGATAGATGGGGTCCCTTTATCGTAGCAACTGCTGGTATGTGATGTGATCATTGGGTTTATATGGGCGCAGAGGGATATTCTGATCCAATTTCTCAACTTGGAATAATGGGAACAGCATCCTGTGGGAGGGCCCAATGTCTGTGCAAGACACAGATGTGGGCGTGCCCAACAGGACTCCCGGGAGCTTAACTAGTTTGTATGTGGACTATGAGAAGCATTGGTTGCTTCTAATCCCCACATTGCGTCCTACCCAAGGAGTGTCCTATGCCCGTGCCAAAGGGGGCGGAACTCCAACAATGCGCACATGAGCAGGGGATATAGCTACTGATGGGTTGACTGTCTGTGACATAGCGATCGGGTAAGTTGACGGCCCAATACTGGATTATGTCAGCTTGTGTTCGGGCGAAAAATACATCTTCCCGCTGTGCCTCTCTGGGCTTGGTGTTTTTAAAAGGCACATCCGGAGTACGGTCAGGTATTGGTGGGCCAGCAAATGGAGACCAATAATGTTTTTATCGGATACACAAAGAGAGAGAGAAAATAGGGGGGTTGTTTGGTGTTATTTTAATTATGCATCACGTATATATATGCGAGTGTGATCACTCACTGACACTTCCGATCTTGCATTTGTATGGTTTACACTTTGAATATGTTGGTCACAGTTTGATGACGTAATACCATTAGTGTTTGGCGCCAAAATGCTATATTTAACATGAGCACTGTTGTATGTGATTCACTTTCCTGAGGACGGCACAAGTGGAGGTGCCGAAACATTGAAAAAAACTTTTTTAAATACATTTTTACAGTTTCCTGGAGTTATTTTTACAGGTTACATATGAAATAAGTGTTTCCAGCACCCTGGTGGTTGACTTTTCATTTTGTGTGCACCTATTTGGACTTTGTTTATATATATATATATATATATATATATATATATATATATATATATATATATATATATATATAATATTACATTTTCAAAAGCTGTTGCAATCTGGGAAAATGTTGCCTATGCTCTACTGTATATATCAGGTAGTGTGTTACAGTTAAAATAGTCATTACCAAAAACATCAGTATAATAGGCGTAAATGATTTTACTTTCCCTCCAAGTATTTAAAATTATGATGCAAAATGATGCTGCAAAGCACATAACAATGAATACTTAAATAAATGTGGATGTTGTTTTTAAAGGATAAGGAAAGGCTTACACTCAGTGAACATAATTATAACCATAGATTCCACTCAATAAATGGGACACTATTAATAAAATATAATGGAAGGTTTACCAGTAATGGTAAATGTTAACAAACTTAATAGTTCTTTGGTATCATTTTACTGACCATTTTCTAACATGCTTTCCCACACTAGATCTATTTGTTGGAATCATTTCTTATAAATTATAATTTGCACTGGAGATTAAGGATTGTGATTAGTGCTCAGTGCTGCTGCTGAACTGCTCTGAGTACTGATTTTTTTTTCATATAATAGAAACCAAAGAACTGTTTGTTGTGGTTTACTTTTTCTTTCTTCACAGACTTTCTTTTTTAAATAACTGAATAACTAAGTGGTTTTGTATATTAAACATATTGTCATTAAGGAAAATTCCATATAATAAATGTTTAAGTAAATGGAAGAAAATAAAATGTATGAATTGGAGATGGAAAAGTGCAGATGGTAAGACTAGGGTACTGTTCTATTTCTCCAAAAGGTTGGCTCTTAGATTTTTTTTAAATTGATTTTGTATTGATGTTTCCAGAAATGCAAACTTGCCCTCTGTGAATGTTATTAGTGAAATTAAGAGATTTGAAATTCTAAACATATTTTGCAATGGTTCTCTGTAAATAGAAAAGTCCAAATAGCCTGCTCCTCATACGGTCATGCACAAATCAATTATTTCTTTAGGTTGTGTATGTGACTGCTCTAGAGGTTTGCAAATGCCCTCCCCTATAGGTTAACATATGCATACCATTTGTGGGAGGGGGTGTCTGGATATGTTTAAACTTTAATATAATTTTTTAGATTTTCTTTTTCTTCATATGTAAATGTTCTTTTATCTTAAGTGGGGGGGGGGGGGGCATTTACTAAAAAAGCTAACCACAGCTCATGTGAGCACTTGGAACTAAAAGCCAACTACAGCTCATGTGAGCACTTGGGAAAAAAAAAGCCAACCACAGCTCATGTGAGTTCTTGTGGAAAAAAGCCAACCACAGCTCATGAGATCATTTGGAGCACTTGGTACAAAAGCCATGTACAGCTCATGCAAGTACTTGGTACAAAAGCCAGGCACACCTCATGCAGGCATTGGCAAATAGACCAACCACAGCTCCTAAGAGCACGGAGACAAAAACAGCACATGAAAGGGCTGTGCTCATCTTAAATCCGGTGCAAAGACCAGCCACAGCTCCTGCGAGCACTTGCGCAAAGGCCAGCCACAGCTCCTCAGAGCACTGACGCAGCCCCAGCTCAACCTTTTGTTGAAGCTTTATCAAATAGCTCACTATCAATTACAGTTCAAATATGTTAAGGATTGCACTGTGAATCTGCTACCATCTGTAGCGTATTTCTCTTTTTTTTTTTTTCTTGGAGAACCTCAGCTATCCCTGTGAAGTTTCATGAGAGTACATAATAAAGACCGTTGCAAGTAGTAATTCTTCAGAGTATGCAATGATTTATGTGCCCTGTATCTTTATTTGGATGAAAAAGACTGTGAAAACAGGAAGCCAGGCGTAAGCTGGGCTGACATAAGCACATACACAACAAGTAATTAATTGCAGAACAGAGAAAACCTACAGAGGACATTACAAGATACTGCATGCTATGTGTAAAGCTAATATTGTGAACAGCTGGAGAGCTAGATGCTGATAAGAAGGCAAGTCAAGTAATTTTAATTTGCTACAAGCTTTAGTTTTTAATTGAACCTATAAGAATAAAAAAATTGCTGCAAGCAAAGCAGAATGGAAAGAAAAATTGGCTCTGAATCTTTTTTGTTTTTTTACAATGAAGAATGTAGTAAATGTTCTGAATCTGACTACACATTACAGTTGCCACCACTGAGAAATGTTATCTACAATTTCTGGCCAGACTTGGCAAAAGTTCTGATGTTGATTTAAATTTATGCTATGTGTTAGAGAAACAAGTGAGTAACCAGGGAAAACTGTTTATCCCTCCTTTGTTTTGAAGACACGTATTCTGTATAGGATAATTACATCTCATTGTTTCACCAAATATAGTCTACATAGATTGTGTAAACCAGAAGCAAACCTGCTGATCTGATGGTGCAAGATCCTTGACCTTTTTTTGAAAAAGGATATGGTCTCTGTTCAAGTGCTATCCAGGTGCTTAAAAAATTGTCAAGTCACCACAAGCTGTGATTAGTTGATATAAAGTAGACTAAGACATGTGTTGGGAGAAAGGTGTGTTCAGCTACTATAAATGCTCACCCATTTAGTATGAGGCAGCTCTGTAGTGATGAAGAGTACCCCATTAACAGCAAATGTGAAGGTGTTACATACATGCATTGAGGAGATTCAATGACTACAATTGGGATTACTGGAATTCACCCCAGGCGAATAAATTCGCCAATCACTAATACTGATACATTCCTATAAAAATCAAGGAGGTGCTGCACGCTGAATATTTTCCTCTGAAAGCCCCACCCAAACCTTTGTGAAGCCAACCCTCCTACACTGCTTATGGTTCTTCTGCAGTTGTTTCAATCATGCTGGGCTGTGGGTGGTGCAGTCCTTCCATAGGCCAATTATGTTACTTCAGGCTATGCAAGGATCGCTCCGCCCCCAGCCCAGTGTTTATGAGGAGGTGAGCAGGGACCTCAACTCTGGGTTGACATCTACTTGGACTTTGCTACAACTTTTGATACAGTACCACAATGAAGGTTAATAGTCTGATTAAGGGATATTGGCCTGGAGTTTAGTATTTGTAGTGGAATAGAGAACTGGCTGAAGGATAGATTACAAAGAGTGGTGTAAATAGAACATATTCTAATAGGACTAGAGTTGTTAGTGGAGGACCACAGTGTCTGCACTTGGTCCTTTGCTTTTCAAATTGCTTATTGATGACTTGGAGGTGGGCAAGTACGGTTTCTAATTTTGCTGATGATGATAAATTGTGCAAAACTATAAGTTTTGCGTCCAGATCGAGACGATGGCGACATTTAACGATTGTTTTGCCGCAAATTCACAAAACATTTGGCGAATCGAAAGGCGACCGATTTGCACATCACTAATCAGTATTGGTTTCAACTTGAACGTAACAATATTTTGCATTTATCTTTTATTTAATGTGTTTATTGACCTTTGTTTGTTCTGTTGATGTTCCACTGTACAGTAATGTAGTGCTTTATAAATGGAAAATATACATAAATACATACAGTATGTATTGCATTATAGATGCATGCATTCTTTTAAAATGGCAACAAAGAAAGTTTATTTTTTCTACCAAGGAACTGTGTATGGTGTAAATTTATATATCTGTTGTCCAGTAATAAGGCATTTAATGTTCTAATTTCAAGAACTGCTTATGCAAAGATATTGAGAGTTGCATAGAGTGTGTGAGAATTAGTGTTGAAGCCTACTGGATGCAATGTTATGCCAGAGCCTTTCTGAACATTATGGGGGTTATATAATAAAAGACTCTACGTTTGCCCAGGTGAAGTGACCTATAGCAACCAATCAGTAGGTAGCATTTATTGTTCACCTGTTTAAAAGCAAACTTCCTATTGGTTGCTATGCAAACTTAGGGGAAGATTTACTAAAGGTTGAATTTGAAGGTTAAAAAACCCTCGAATTCGAACAATCAAATAAAAAAATTAGATCGAATGATTTTAACCATTCGATCAAATTTTTTTTATTCGATCAAAATTTTTAAAATCCAATTCGGTAGCTTTGATCTGGCGAACTAGGCAGTCGAATAAAAAATTAAAGGGGAAGTGCTTCAACTATCAAATAGTTGAATATTCGAATAGATTTCAAAAACATTTGAAAATTCGCATTAGAAACGTTTTGAAAATTTGATCGAACATCAAATCCTTCAAGTGAATTTAGTAAATCTGCCCCTTAGTGTCTTTTGTTACATATGAGGGTATATGTAGTGTTGTGCAGTTCACATAATGGAGACCACATGAGGTAAAAAGGAAAAAAAGTTTATTTGACACAAACTTCATGATTTCTGAATTCACAAAGAGTCAGATCCCTGAACAAAGGAATGAGTTTTGATAAACTTATGAATGTTCCCTTTAAAATGTGATTAATTAATCCAAGAAGCAGAACATCAAGTATTTATGTAGAATATAGCAAATAAGATTTAATCAAGGCAAGATTAGAAAGGGAAAGTAAATAAAGCTGTCAGTTTGAAATGGTATGAAGTAAAAGTCTTTTATCTAGAGAGAGCAACATTATGGAACTGAGAGCAAAGTGAATGTAGCATTCTTGTTATTCCTGAATATGCTAATGTGAATATTCTTTGGAAGCCATGGGCTGCCAGATAGCTCATAAAAAGCATATGTGGCTCTCTCATAGCCACTGATAAAGAACTGCTACATACAATATGTATGACAGAGCTGCCTAAAATAATGATGAACAAAATCCACCAAGGGGAGCCCAGCAAATGACTGAAAGAAAGAAGTTAAATTTATCTTCATAGCTGGAAGCTTTGGGTATAAATTGGACAATTTAAATTAAGAGGAGTGTGATAATGGAAAACCATTTTCCAATGACTTGTGAGCATTAGCCTAGTTCCACTTTTAATATGTGGCAGGGGATTTTAAAGCATGTCTTTGTAGGTGCACAGGATATAGCCAGCAATGACTTCTGTTATTTTTCTTTTTTTGCACAATGTTGGTTCCTGCAGCTCTCCTTCAAAACCTGCATGGTGTTTGCCCCCGTTAGGAAAAACTTCTTTCTTCATCCTACTGCTTTTTGATTTTTCTTTATCTCTCAGTGGGGTTGATTCAATGAGGAACAAACTACTTTTTCATTCTGTTCCAATTCTAGACTCAAAATAACTTCCTTTTCATGTTGGAAATTCAGGCCCCACTGATACCTGAAAAAAAGAGTTATTGGATAAGAGACTTTTCTTGGTATTTGCTGGTGTCCAGAACTTCAGTGCTGCAGGTTTTGGGTCTGAAGGGACCAGGAACGGTTTTAGACTAGGGCATATGCCCTGGGACACAGTTGGCAAAGGACCTCTAAATGAAGCAGTGTTGAAGAAACTACAAAAGGTATTTATGGTGCAATAACTGTTATATAGATATATTGCAAATATATACATCAAAGATGTCCAAGCAGTGGCACTGTTAACTGTTGAGAAACTAGAATTTCAGCGTCCACTGAAAGTGTATGCTTTTGAGGGTATAGAGAGACAACCATGATAGATGGCGGTTCAAAAGTTGGACATCCCTGATTATCATTTTAATAAGTCCCATCAAATATGGAAAAACCCATGCAAGTGTCTTAAAATACTGAATCATAAAAATGGCAGATTTTTATGTTTTAAATATCATTGTACAGAAAAAGTCTAAGATCAAGGTTTTATAGATTTTTGTATAAGGTCTAACAACCCTACCCTTTTTCCTATTCTTCTTCAGTTTAAAATTAAGAACACAAAAATATATTTCCTATTTGCACTATGCTGTTCACCCCATGGCTGGGTAAACCGCATAGTGCAAATAGGAAATATATTTTTGCCTCATGCAGCATTGAATACTGTAATCCTTGGTTCAAGAGAAACATGGCAAGTGATGAATGAAGTACATATAAAAGGATACATTCAACTTAAACATTGGAGAATCATGCCAACAAAATCGATAACATCGGACAAACTTACCTGGATTTGAATCCTACGGTGCACACTCTAGGAATAAAAGTGCTGTCACAGATAATCAATCAATCTTACTAGCCATATTCTTTCCATACATAAACACTCAGCTCTGGAGTAAGAAATTGATTTGTGTCTGTCACAAAGATTCAGTACTTTGGATATTAGTGTGTATCCATTTTCCAGGTCATTCTGTTATAAGATACATTTTGGGTGGACTGGAACCTAAGCAGTTTAAGAATAGTATTTATTTTATTAGAGCTTTTTTTCAGAGTTTATACTCCAGGGAAAATCTAGTTCATTTATTTGGCCTATGGGTGTTTTGTGCTAACACATATTTGCTGCTGGCCATGAGAAGGTCTTGAAATGTTTACTCAGTCTCAGAATAGCAACAATCTTAAATTTTCAGTTTTTATTAGACTTACCAGCAATATACAAAGCAATAACACCCCTCAAGAAATGACTGATACTTGGAGGGTGGTTATTTATTAATGTCTGAATGCCAAAAACCAGAAAAAATCGAGTGATTCGGGAACAAAACTTTTATGATTTGGACATTTGCTTGATTTTTTCATGTCTGTCCCCTATCCGAATACATCATGCTTTTTTTTAATAACAAATAAGGTTCAATCATGGATTCTAGTTTGGTCAGACTTTTTTAATCAAAGAAAAATTCAGATTTTGATAAATAGGCACCACATACCCCTGGACCACAAGGAATAAACACAATAAATAAAGGGGCAAATTCAAACTTCGAATTAAAAAAAATTTGAAATTCGACCTTGGGAATAGTGGGGAAGTAAAATCCTACGAATTCGACTATCGAATTAGAAGGATTTTACCACAATTCAATCGATCAAACGATCGAATATTGGAAATTCGATCGATCGTTTGAATATTCAAATCGAATATTCGAACGATTTTTTATATTTGATCTTAGGGAATGATCCCCATTTCAGTAGGTTTAATCTGGCGAAGTAGAGGATCGAATTCAAATTTAAAGGGGAAGTATTTGACCATCGAATTTTCGAATATTCGAATAAAATTAAATTTGAATAGCCTAATAATTCGAACATTCGATGGTCGAAATTTTACCTAATTTGCATATTCGAAATTCGAATTAAAATCTTTTTGAAAATTCGATCGAATTTCGAATCACTCGTGTGAATTCGTTAATTTAGTAAATCTGCCCCTAGATCAGACAATTGAACTACAATACTGCATCATGTTAATTGATGTAAAATGGCAGAGTGTTGTTTTTTTTCTTGCACACTACATTATGCTGTGTAAATGCCCCCTATAAGTTACATGTGATCAATGCATTTACACCTATCTTATATATCTATCTGATAATTTATCCCACCACTTTTTTTACCAGCAATATACAGTTATAAAGCCATTCCCAGTTTTGATTGTATGGTAACTGTGAAACAAAAAGCATTATGACAGAAGATAATATCTCTAGTTTATTGCCATCATTACTGTCATACATCACTTCAAATTGTTTAAAGGATCATTACAGTATTTATGAACTAAGGAAATTGTCTGCGAAGAAGCAAAGAAAACTGAATTTTTCTAAGCTCATTCCAGAAATGATTTTTTTTATTAACATGGCATATTTACAGCAAAATAGTACAACTCTTCTGTTACTTATGCCCTGTCATCAAAATTCAAGTCCTGTGTACAGACAAAAAAGAAATGTGCTTCCTACTCCAAAACTCAGCTTAAGTTTCAATAAGAAGGAGCTTGTTGTTCGACAATAAGAATTTGGATTAACAGTTTGGTTTCTGAGAGAGTGAATAGAAATTATATAGAAACTGTCTTGTATAAAGCCTGATAGAAACCAACAGCCAAACACTTTGTAGCAAGTTACATGCAATAAAAATGCTAATGCACTTTGAAAAATAAACTCCTATCCATTTTTTGCCTGAAACATTTTTGCTAAAAAAAAGTTTGCATTTTCTATATACAGTAAATAGTCATTTTTATGCATGTCTCCCCTCAGATTCTTCTGTCGTGTCCTTAAATACTTCAAGCTGAAAAGTACTATGCTTGCCCTTTTTCCACACTTTGCAACTAATCCCAGTCCCTCTGGCACTATTTTAGACTGTTTTCCTATTAACATAATGCTATCATGCCACTACCACCTGCACCTTGCATAAACATATTATAGAATCTAGTTATACTCTTCATATGCTTTAGTTCATCTATATTCATGCTAGACACACAGTTCCCTTTTTTTATTGTAATTTAAATGAAGTCTTAAAATATAGTCCTGTTGTCAGAGAAGTGAAGTTGATCCAGCGGTCATAATCAGACAGCATTTGGAGCCTTCCCCCCTGTGTTCTCAGGGTGCAGTCAGGACTGGAAACCGATAAACTACTGATAATTTCCCTTATAATAGAGAGATTACTCAGTGCAGGAGATATATCATGTAGCAGCACTTTGTCTTACTGAAGAAGTCTCTCTGTCAACCTTGAATCTGAACTAAGGCTAAACAGGAACAATGTTGTCTTGATATTGGTCACAATTTCTTTATTTAAATTAATTTAATTGGATTAAATTTAGTTTAATTTAGATTAAATTAAGTGGTTCACCTTCCAAACACTTCTAGGAGGATTAAACCCATAGAAAAAATCATCCACCCCACCCCCTGTAGACCTCCCCTCCCCGCTCCCCCCAGCTTACTTGCTACCCCAGGCAAATGACCCTAACGTTTTCCTCACCTTCATTGCAGATTCAGGCATTTGAGTTCAGAGCAGCCATCTTCTTCCATAATCTTTGTGTACTGAACAGCGTTTCGGCACATGCGCATTTGGAGAAATTTCCTGGTCCAGGACAACTGTGCATGTGCCGAAACTCATGGGAATCACAGAAGAGCCTAAAGAAGATACGATGATAGCCGATAAAGATGGCTGCCATGAACTCTGATGCCTGTATCTGCCAAGAGGGGTGAGTAAAAAGTTAGGAGCTTTTGCCCAGGGTAGCAAGAAGGCTGGGGGTGGGGAGCAGGGAGGGGTATCTATGGGGAGGGAGGGTTTTTTTAAAGGAAGGGTTTGCTTCTCCTTTAACTTTGATAAGGAGAGCAGTTATCACAACCTTGAGATTGTTCGATATGGCATTACCCAACAGGGTGGCAGGGCATTGTTGAAATGACTGCTTTTACACAGACAGCATCATTGAGAATTTTATTACCCTCCTGTGATTATCACTTGACTTCTCCTATAATAGATCCATTTAATGCAGGAGCAATCCAGCTTTGGGGTCCCACATCTTACTGTATACACCAACCCCTCCCCAGATACAAATAGGGTTGCCACCTGGCCAGTATTTTTCCAGCCTCGCCAGTAAAAATGTTGCTTCATGCCAATGTTATTTATAGGGAAAAACCGTAAAAATATAGGAGGGCTGGTATTTTTTTCCAGAAAAAGTGTAAATATGGTAGAATAAACCTATACCTGTGCCAGTTTCTGATCTGTGATAATTGTACAGGCCAGGGATGGGCACATAATACAACTTTCTGACCACTTTGACTTTCTGGAATGTTCACAATGTAGTTGTAGTGCCAATACCCACTGTCTCATTGAATACAGAGTATACTAGCAAAGGTAGCGCTGAATGGATAATGTTTTATTTAAATTAAACAATACAAATGCCATAACAATAGTTATATAAATATATAAATCATATAATTTATAAAGATATTATTAGTCACCAAGGAGTATGTGACCATATAAAAGAACTCCAAGGTGACTACTTGTATCTATATACATTTTAGTAGAAGGTACATTATACATAATAATATACAGTTTCTGTGTCCAGTGTCTTACTTCCTTTGCTAAATGTATATACAGTTTGTTGGCTTTGCTCTATCTGCTACAAAATGCCATTTTTAAGACTGTTTTACTTTTACCCCCCTTTGCTGATGAAATGTTCTTTTTCCAGTTCCTTTTTTGGAGCAAGTGTTCTCTTTAGCTTATAAATGGTGTGAACTTACGTTGGAACATCTGTTGTTCTATGTTGTACTCCGGTTATGTGACAATGAATGAATGAAACAAGTCTAAGTTCTGTAGGGTGAGCAGTCCAACTACCTATTATGCTTAAACATTCCTGATTTGTCTTGAGTTAAAAAAAAAAATTACAGTTCAGTCATGGACCATTTATTTAAAGGGGACAGTTTATTTTGTATGATGGAGTAAGAGTACCTGGTGGTTTAGTGAGGTGGTAGGGACACCAGCTGTGCTCACTTTGGGGAGGGCTGCTGCCTGCCTCTTCTTGGCACCACTCCTGAGGTGCTGCTTCTCGGTTTGCATGGCATTTTGGTAAACTCTGTTTCTGTGTGCACCGCATATCGTTATTACGTTTCGCGCGAAGTTCAAATATGCCCTATTCCCATTGCCCAATGTATAGCTCCTAAGTTCCTTGGTGCAATTTCTAATTTGTGTTATCTGGTTTTGATCTTTGCCTGTCCCTGACTTGTCTGTCTGCTGCCTGAAACTGACTCTTGCCTGTTTTGACTATTCTTCAGATCCTGACCATGGCCTGTGACCCCCACCTTTGCTTCTGTTATCTAATTTGTTACCACATTGCTTGTCTGGTATTGACCCTGACGTTTACTGCTCGACGTGTCCTTTCCGCATAAGTTTGGTTTCCTAGCCTGCTCAAAACTCTCTCCTTGGTCCTCTCCCATTATCCTGATGGGAGGGCTCCCCCCAAAGCCACAAACTGATACTATAGCAGAAAAGTCAGCTATGACTGGGTCCTTGGAGTTGCTTAGTGTTGTTGCTTGAGTGTTGTGAAAATGCTTTATATTTTTTAATACATTTGTAGACATTTATTGTTAACATTACATTATTTTGTAAATCTGATTTGGAAAGTTGTTCTGGATTCCACACACCCTTTTCTTGGATAAAGACAATTTGAATTTAAACTGGTTCTGCTTCTAAGGATCAATAATCATCACCATAATACTTATTTATAAAGTGCCAACATATTCCCCAGAGCTGTGCAGTAATTGCTAAACATACAGGTTGCATAAAAAATACAACCATTTCTTCTGACAATATTATTAACAATAAATGTGAGTGATATCACTTGTTTTGTAAATTACGACTTGCTTGAAACCCATACATTTAGAAAGAAAAAAATAATCTCTCACCATGGCCTGTTGATTTATTTAATTACCTAAAGAGAGGGAATGAGTATTCTAAAATTGCAGTCGCGACGATTTTGCCGCGACGCGCGTCGAAAACGACGCAATGATTTTAACGTGACACACCGAAAACGACGCAATGATTTTGACGCAACTGAGACGACGCACCCTTTTCGCCGTGACGCGCATCGAAAACGACGAGACTATTTTGACGTGACGCGACTATTTTGACGTGATGCAACGAAAATGATGCGACTATTTTGACGCGACGGAAACGACGCGCCGTTTTCACCGCGACTATTTTGACGTGACGCAAAGAAAATGACGCGACTATTTCGACACGACGCGACTATTTCTACGCGACTATTTTGACGTGATGCAACGAAAATGACGTGACTATTTAGACGCGACGACAACTATGCGACTATTTTGACGCGATGCGACGATTTTTACGTGACGCGACAATTTTTAAGCGACGGCCTGAGGGTCCTGAATTCCCCTTTTAGAATAATTTGCCCTACATTTTCATTTTAACTGTATCAAATAGCTGGCACAACATGGCAG
>CM044446.1:33241761-33328468 GCA_024363595.1 Xenopus borealis
ACAATTGCATTTTATTATATAGGATTGTGTTTTCTGCACCTAATGCAAGCAGCAATGCATTGCTCTGCAATATGTTACAAATTCTGTTTGCCTCAGAAGGTTAAGCTCTATAAGCAGTTTAGTCTTATTCAATCAGCATTTTATTGATAGTAAAAGCCAAGTTTCTATTCCTATGTGTGCATTTACATATGTTTTTTTATCTTTTTATTTATGAAACACAAATGCTGACAACAAAAAAAGTTGTTTAAAAGCTGTTCAGTGAGTTGCTGAAAGTTTATAGCCATCAGTATTATTTTGATAGTGTATGGTTCATTTATTAACCTAGATGTGAACATTTAGAACTGTAAAAGAAGGCATGGAAATTGAATTCAATGTACTGTTTTGAAATCTATAAAGCTTTGGATTGCTGCCATGAGGAGTGTGATGACCGATTTTAGCAACCAAAGAGGAAACAGTGATCAATGCATCATAGGTCTCATCCATAAGTGAGGCATAGCAATGTATTTTTTCTTTGTAGTTATACAATACAAATATTTAAAAAATAGTCTTGCAGCAATGAAGTCCTCTTTAGTTGTGTAAAATCTGCCTTGACTTGCCTCGGACATAGCTTGCTTATCTTTCCCATGATTCTTTTTATCACCTCCCCGAAGGCTTCCTTCCTCTTTGATAATTATCTTACCTCAAATAGCATCGGGGGTGAAATAGCATAATGTAATTGTGAGCAGGGCCAGTTAAAATCAGTAGATTGAATCACTGACTGAAGAACCACCGAAAGTCATGCGACTCATAGAGTGCAGTGTTTTACTTTGTATGCAGCATTTCCTGCAGAATGCACAACATTCTCCTGAACCCCCCTAGATGAGGGGTTCAAATCAATGGGGCAACCTGTACTCATACCTGCTTATGCCAGGTGTTAAGAACAGGCTCCTTTGTGCTCTCGTATGGACACTAAGGGGTGCAATTTTGTGCTCATTTTACTTTTACCCATTTCATTGTTAAACATAATGGAATGTTTACAGTGAATACTTGGCATTTGGCATTATAGCAAATTACCCCCAAAGACGGCATATCATGTTAAACATAAACTTTGCTTTCAAGTACATTTAACTGTAAATTCAGAAGTAAATGCTACATTGATGTTTAATTTGCCAGCAAATACCAGATCAGATTTTCTGTGAGAGCAGTTGACTGTTTATTCTCCCTGATAGCAAAATATGGAAGGCTTTCTCTGCTTCTTTAACATAGCTTAGCCCCTTGAGTGTTTTTCACATTAACATTTCTGCTTTAGTTTTGCTTGAAAATATGTTTTTTGAAGAAATTGAACTAAACATCACGTTTTGCATCTGTTTCATTCCCCTGATTCCCTCAGATATTAGCCGTGGCAGACTGTTCAAAGTATTAAGGTGCTGCTCTGGATGTTTGACTTATTGCATCCCACCGCAAGGCTTTTTGCTTGAAAATTTTAACTCCCAAATCTCAAACAGAGATTTTACTGGAGCAAATGATGGATAAGTGACCGGCACTCCAAGGTCCTTTTGAACACATTTTAGGACATATGTCTTTCTTGCTAAGCAGAATGGAATAATTCAATCCCTTGGTTGATGTATACTTATATGAAAATGAAGATTGTTTGGAGATGGTGCTGTACATTTGTGTCACTATTAAATTTATTTCTCCAGAGGGGGAGTTCATTGCAATCACAACACTGTTTTATTGCACTCAGCTGTTTAGCTTAGTGCAAAATGCTGCCACATTAGATGTTGCCCAACCAAAATAAAGTAATTCTCATGCAAAACTTCAGCAAAGTTTATAGTTAAAAGATTTAGAGGCTATTAATTTCAGAGCACACTTTTTGCTCAGGGAACCATTATTTACAGGAGAAGCCAAAAGTTCCAGAGGTTCTATTGTAGAGAAATGCCAACCAATAAAGTTTTATATTACACTGAACATAAACCATATTAAATTCTGTAAGTTTGTTGCACAATAGTTTTTATAACATATACATTGCATTGTTCAACTATTAACCGTAAACAATATTTTTTGCCAATTGTGCAGGAAATGTTTACAGATGAAGCCACTTTGGATTGTGCATTTGACACAGAATAACTTAAATCATCTATGCCATTTATCCCACTTAGCACAGAATATTGTGTCACAGCATCCCATCCAATTAAAGAGTTCACCATTGAAAACAATGGTGCTTTGGAATGCTAATGAAAAGGTTAAATGCATTAAATGAGTTAAGATAACTTTAGATAACACAGTTTCTTTAATTAACCCTGAGTCATGACTCATTTTACTCACAAATCCAAGTAGCTGCATCTGTATATTGTAATTGACCAGTTAATATAGTAGTCAGAATGAAGTGATTCCCAGTATTTCTCCTCAGAGCTGGTGTAATTAAAATGATACTGATGTTGGATCCGTGATGCTGGACAGTAATGCAGGCAGGTTGTTAACCGTTCACCATCTTTATTTTCACAAACAGGAAAAAACGTTTCCTAGTCCCCTCCCACTATTTTCCCAAGGCTGCAACGTTCAACAGCATATAACTTTATAAAACATAACACAGTTTATGCACATACATAACAACTGACACTAAAAAATGAATTTTAACATATGAATGCACATTACATGTTACCTATAGGTCATGGATGGTGATCATTTTTTGCTGAGAGCTTTGTTTTTGTATATAATTGTTTGTTGAATTTCCTAAGACTGACTCTCTGACACTCTGACTTTGCCAACCTAACAGTCCCATCTCAGTCTGTTAGTTACAGTTTCTAATGATAACAGATGCCTGCTGCACAAATATGGCAGCCCCCTCATACAGGAACATGGGGGATCAGACAGGTAATGTAAAAGCATCATGCAAATACTTTATGGCAAAGTTAGAAGTAGCTTTCAAAGCCAATATTATAATAAATGTAAAAAAGAGTTTAATTTCAGGTGTCAGTAGCTCTTTAATGTATTGCAAAGTCTTTATCTACATCTTTAAACTCATAAAAGACAAATGGAGGAATGTATTGGGAGCTGTTAAAGTTTTTTGCAGTGCAAAAATGAAGCCTTTGCCTGAACAAATTTTCCTTTGCACAAATTTAATATAACTTTTGCTTACCCGGAAACTTTTTAGTGATCACTTCTGACAGTGGAAGAAGGACTGCAAATTTTATAGATTGTGTCAGTGCACAGTAGGGATGCCCCGAATCCACTATTTCAGATTCGGCCGAATCCCCAAATCCTTCATGAAAGATTCGATCAAATACTAAACCGAATACAAATCCTAATGTGAATATGCAAATTAGGGGCAGGTAAAGAAAAAAAGGATAACTTTTTTGCTTCCTTGTTTTGTGATAAAAAGTCACATAATTATCATTCTCTTCCCTAATTTAAATATGCGGATTAGGATTTGGATTTGGTTTGGTCAGGCACAGGGATTCAGACAAATCTGAATCCTGCTCGAAAAAGGCCGAATTCTGGAATTGGTGCATCCGTAGTGCGTAGTTTATGTAATAAAACTTATAACTGAAAAAGTTATATTTGCTCTAAAAGAGTAAGACACCTTCAAGAATTTCTTTAAAGTGCCCAATGTGCAATTGAAATTCACAATGCAATAATAGTCTAAAGAAGATTACATTGCGAAATGTAATTTTTTAAAATTTTATTTGTGTAAGTTTTTTTTTAATTTATTTTATTACATTTCCCATAAAGAAAAACTTGTGCATGCTACTATTAAAATACAAAAAACAAATTTGTATATATAACCTTAATACTCGAATATTCATTTCAGCTGCACACACAGTTTCTACCAATTCAGAACAACATAAGACTTAATAGATCTGCTTAGACTTTAAATAGTAGCCTCTAGGCATGAGATCCTGCATCAGGTACCCGTCTAATACTGCAAAGTGGTTGGGTTTTGGGCAGAAAGTTCTGATTCCCTAATTGTGTGGGTAGTCAGCAAGTAACCCATCTGTGTACCCGAATTTCTGGACTATAATTGCAAGCATGTTTAAACTCTTGATAATATGTTGGAGTAAACAAGACCTTGCAGTGCAGAAAAATAGTAGTAGAATATCATAGAGCAACTTTAAACAATTTATTGAGAGTTACTACCACTGTTATTTTATGGGTTTCTCTTGGTTGTGAGAACCTAATGCTCTTGACTTTTTGCCTTGTTTATGTATAACCAACTCTGTAGTAGAATGCATTAGTTCTAAAAAGGTTGTTTTTGAAAAAGGTTGTTTAAGCAAGGCTATGAATTTACAGCTTAAATATTTCTTAAAACTCATTTACTCTTGTGTTATTGTAATTTCCACATCTTGCAGTTGATCTTTAATGTACTTTGTGATATACCACATAAACCCTACAGTAAAGCTGAAAACTATCAAGGTTACTTTTAAATATTTTTATCTGGTTTAAAATTTTATGAATTCTACATGTTGACTCTATGATGTTTTTACCATTTTATTTAATTATGGAAACATTTTCAGAGCCTAGAGCAAATCATTTGGTTTGCAGCTAACTTCCAGGAGTTATACTTTTTACATACCTATTAACCTATTAAAAAAAGCTTACATTTTCATATACCCTTATAGAAATGATGAATATCAGAGGATTGAGCTTTCTTTTCATCTGATGCAATATTTTGTTTTTGAATTTAGAACACTATTGTAATCCTGAATTCTATAGTTAGTATTGATATGGGTATATATAATTTATGTGAGTATGTGGAGGGGTGTGTGTATGGATGTTACATTTCATAACTATTTAACTATGTAATTTATTTCACCTGCTCACTCGTTGACTGTCTGAGACCTTCTTTTTCTTAGGGTAGGCTAAACCAATTGGGTAAGTACCTGCTGATCAGTTACCTTGTCACTTGGTGATCATTTATTATTATCCATAAAGGGTATGTTACATATGACATTTATTCACCAATGGAAAAAACACAGCACATAGCAGAAGACATGCTACTGGAGACACATATAATACATGGCTTGAAACTTGTCTAGTAGCTCAAAAGTTAGGAAGCATGTACTATTCCTCTATTTAAAGGGCAAATCAACCCCAAAATAAAAAAATTCTAAGCAACTTTCCAACATAAATTTATTAAAAATGCTCAGTGTTTTTAAAGTTATTTGCAAAAAAAAAAAGTTTGATATTAAAAGCAACATTTTCTTAACTCCTGCTTGTTACTGTTTAAACAATGCTGCAAAAGTCTTGGTTCCCCTTGTTAATCCACTGCCTTGTCTTACACAAAATTCACCTGGCATTAGAGTGTTAAAGGGATACTGTAATGGGACATTTTTTTTAATGCATCAGTTAATAGTGCTGCTCCAGCAGACTTCTGCACTGAAATCTATTTCTCAAAAGAACAAACAGTTTTTTTATATTCAGTTTTGAAATCTGACATGGGGCTAGACATTTGTGAATTTCCCAGCAGCCCCGGTCATGTGACTTGTCAGGAGGGAACTGCTTTCTGGCAGGCTGTTGTTTTTCCTTCTCAATGTAACTAAATAGAATGCAGTGGGAAATGGGTTTTTTACTATTGAATGTTGTTCTTAGATCTAACAGGCAGCTGTTATCCTGTGTTAGGGAGCTGTTATCTTGTTACCTTCTCATTGTTCTGTTGTTAGGCTGCTGGGGGGGGAGGAAGGGAGGGGGTGATATCGCTCCAACTTACAGTACAGCAGTAAAGAGTGATTGAAGTTTATCAGAGCACAAGTCACATGACTTGGGGCTGCCTGAAAATTGACAAAATGTCTAGCCCCATGTCAGATTTCAAAATGCAATATGTAAAAATCAGTTTGCTCTTTTGAGACATGGATTTCAATGCAGAATTCTGCTGGAGCAGCACTTTTAAAAATGTTTTTGCCATGGCAGTATTCCGTTAAGCAACACTAGTGTCTATCTCCTTCGCTAGTGAAATGACACCTGCTCTTGCTAAATTGGTAAAGTTCCTGCGGGTTGTAATGCTAGTGAATTGACACTAGCATTAGCCAATTCACCCTTTAGTGAATCTACCCCATGGTGTTCATCTCAAGTCTTCAGTGAGGAACAGCAAAGTATAGTAGCAATCTCTTAAAGAATTTTGGCTCTAGAATATTGCCTTGGGTTAAGGCTGGCAAGGTCCTGTTTATCTGATAAAATGTGAATAAATGTTGTGGCCATTTTACCCCATTTCTGGCTACTGGTGTTTCATTAAGGTACATAATAATGGGGTTCAGTGGGATCAATTGAGAAGTTCCCTTGTTAAGGTCTTTACTTATCTGTGATATCTGATTCAAGAGTCATTCCTCCTTGTGACCAAAGGTGACTTCAAAATTCTTTATTGTAATTATTGTAATGCTAAGACATGCTTGCTTGGCATGTTGCACCCAAGAAATCCATTGTAATGCTGTAAGGTTATACTAATTATAACTAAGATGGCACTGAAATGGTAAGTTGCATGTGTGATTTTGTCAAATGTATATATTTTTTCTTTTAGCAGGACAACATATTCATAGCATTGGCTCCTAATTCAGCTAGCTGTGATGTTGCAGAACTAGATACCATCTTTTCAGAATAATCAAGTCTTTCCCTTCTATATATTGTCCTAAAACATTGTTTCACAGAATATAAAGAATCTACAAATAAATATTAAAACCCAGAGAGCAAAATAATATATTATAGAAGCTTCAAAACATTTTTACAAAGCCAATACATTTTTATGCTTTTTGGGCTGAATCATAAATTAACTATGCCTAATCTTCACAGAAAGGCTCACTAGTTTTGTGAATGAAACAACAGCTGCTTTGAACAAGAGATGAGGAGGAATGATAAAACATGGCTGTGACTTCTACTTCGTCTCATTAGTGCAAATTCATACTGGCAACTTGTCACATTAAGGATGAAGGCATCAGATGCACACCTCAGCTGAAACCAGCTTAAAAAGATATTAAAATTATGATTTTTGCATCTTTTTCTTAACAACCACATTTTTTCTGCTTTCATATGGTGTATAATATAGAAATGTGCAGGCTGTAGAAATATACTGAGCAACTGTGCAGCAGACTATAGAACCACTTGCTATCATCCTTTCCCATGGGAAGTCTTTAGTAATGGAATTTCATAAATCAAAGCAGTCTCCATAGAGCTATATTATCCTGTCAACACAGATTTCAATTACTACAAGGGATTTATCACAAGAAGAAATGAATTGTTAAAGCATATGATTGTAAGGAAGTCTTACCTCTCTCCTCTGTCTTCCCAATATGGTGGCATCCTCCATAAGGCTTCTCCTGGATGCAGCTCTCTGACATCACGCCAGCATCAGACAAGACACCGGCGTCAGATTGGACGCCTGTGTCATATTGGATGCCTGCGTCAAAACACCCCCAACGGATTGGACACCTGCATTAAAATGTCAGCATGAGGATGCCAGGGTCATGACATAATCACACCCATTTTTGGCGCCAAAGGAGGGCTATAAAAGATGCCAGAACACACCAGAACTTGCCATACAATAGGTTCTACCTTGTGTGTTCCTGGGTGCGCTTCCTTGTATTCTGTGATATTGATCCTGTGTTTGACCTTTGACTGACTACCATTTATTGAATCTTGCTGCCTGAGCTGACCTTATTGCCTGGACTTGACTATTCTTTTGCCTAATCTCTATCTGTACTACAAACTGTGTTGGACTGATGCTTCCTCCTTGGTCAGTAACTCCTGGCGGAGCCTTCGGGCCCCTTAAAATGATTTGTTTTTGTACAGTTAAAAAAGTCACACAAAAGTCAATATACATTTTATTCTGTGCTGGATAAATCACAATTCTAAAGGTTTTTAAATTAACTGAACTTTTAAAAGCCATCTATGGTGAAAACATTTTTGCAGTGTTCTGCACCATATTTGATTAAACAGACCCTGGTGCCTACTGTAATTTATTAAGATATTGGAAGTCACAGAGGACTTAAAAACTCAGGACTACAAGCCATGTGCCTTTACATAGCCCAAGTCACTCCAGTTACATTTTATTTAATTAACTTTAAAAGTAAGAAACAAAACGATGCAACGGGCAAATTTTTATTGATCCGATTTTTTTTGTTGCAAATATTATATTTCCCCCATAGGGTGTAAACATCTTCTTTCAAACCAAGACCCTTCCAACATTATCTGATATAGTGCCTGAGTATGATAGAAATGTGAAATGTGTTGAAATCTAAATATCTAAGATGGTCTGGGGAATTTACTTTACCACAACCTTTTACGACCACCAGGAGAACTGTGAACTACCCAGTATGGGTTGTATGTAACTTGATTTCTGTTTTATCAATTTCGAGGAATTATGAGGAAGCACTTTACCAGAGTTGTAGATGGAAAGTTATAATTTGATTTTATATTCAATACTTTTGAACTTTCATGGGAGTTGCTCACAGAAGTGCTGCTGTATATTATAAAGGGATAGAGGCATTCTCGAAGACCACCTAATAGACAACATATGGGTTTGCATGCCATTGGATCAATTGGGCCAAATGCACTGCTTTTAATAAATTGTATAGGATTGGTACCTTTAGCCCTCCTTGATATGGCAATATATACAATGTTAATTTGTTATGCCAAACAAAAATAAGAACAGTTCTCTCCAACAAACCAATATTTCTTTTATAGATAGGAATTGGAAGAGCTCTAGATAAATATACAATCTTGGAAAGTATTACCTTGTGGGATGCTGCAATGCAATCAAGAGATTAATAACTTATCCCAATCTGTCAGTTAAATTAAAAGAGAAGGAAATTAAAAAAATATAACCTCCTCCATTTTGTGTGTCATCAGGCCTCCTCCTGAAATGCCGGATTAAAAATTCTAATTTCATAACAGTTTTTGGGCACCATGGTCTCGAAGTTTTTCTGTTGTGTAAAGTTTGGTGCTGCCATTTTCAAATAGGCACGTCAATTCTGTCCCGCTTATGTGCCTAGAGCTTTAGAGTTAACAATAAAAGTATGCGTATTTTCATTTTTGTATAATTAATTACTGTAGACCTCGGTCAGACAAACCTGTTCACTGGATTGCTTTTTATCTTTAAATTACAATTTAGCCACACAGCTCCTGCGCTCCCTCGCTCACTGACAAGCTGTAAACTAAAACCAGAGCGAGCACAGGAGCTTCATAACTTCACTGAGTGACCCAGCAATGGGGAAGCAGTATCGCAATTGGAAATAGAACGAATGAGGTGGGGCAGAGAGGCCAGCGATGATGTTTGGCTCCATCACGTGACCGTAACTTCTTCGGGAACCCAGGGAACACATCAGATTCTAGTACACATGCGCAGGGCATTGCTGCTAATTATTGAGCATGCATGTGCCCTATTCAGAGTGATGTTTCGACTGCAAACTGGGTATAAGTTATATACTTTTAAAATGATTGCAGCCCTTATATTGGGGAAGAAACTGAGGGAATGTTTGGTGCAAATATATATATATATATATATATATATATGTTCTGTTCATTGGCAACACTTAGAGCGGAAGTTTATTTTTCACTAATGATACATAGATTTGTAATGTTTGTAAAAGTTTATAAAAGAGGAATAGGAGCTAAATGCCCAGGAATCTATATTGAAAGGGAAAATTTTAATTCTAGAAGCTTTACATGCAACTGTGGCAGATTTACTGTAAGGACCTCAGTTTTGGGCTGATTGACTTTTTTTATGAAGATGATTCCTTTTCACATAGCCTGAGGAGAGGTACAAATAAGAAGGACCAAAGGCTCACTTGCTAATGCAAATAGCAGTGGAGATGATGGGCAACCCTGACGAGTCCCCCTAGCAATCTTAATCCCTGAAGAGTGTATTCCCATGATTTTATGTATGTACATGTACAATGGGGCTGGCATCCAAAAACTGTGAGTGCTTCCAAAAAAGGACCCATAATATTATACCTTGGAAAAATGAGCATAAATACTGCCAACGTACCATATCAAATACTTTGTGTACAGCAAGCATAAGAGTGAGTAATGGTGACTTGTAGATATTCGCGTTGGAGATTTTAGGAAATACAGAAAAATAGCTGTAAGCATCTCTTGTGGAAGAGTAACATATTATTGAATATAACTACTAGAGAGGAAATATTGTGTCCTTGTATTTTTTTATAGTATCTAGGTGGCAACCCATCCAGTCCTGGTGCTGTATTGTTTTTCATTTGTTTGATCACTTGACTAACTTCTATTAAATTTATCGGGGCATTTGGGGTAGCTTTAGCTGTGACCATAAGCCTAGGTAGTGTAATGTTATCTAACAGACGGTCTCTAATAGTGATGGGCAAATCTGACCCATTTTGCTTCACTGAAAAATTGCCAATTCACCAAATGTATTGAAGTCCATTGGTGACAAATTTATGGGCATCTTTTTTGAGGTGAAACCTTTTTTTTCACTCATGGGGCAAATTCGCTAAAGGGCCTATTTTCACCAGTGAACAATCTGCCACACTTCGCCAGACGAAAATTCACTACCACTACATTATTTCGCTAAAATGCAAAGTTGCATCTGGGCAGCTGAATGCTAGAGACATTTTACTAGTTATAATTCATCAGCTTAAGATAGTACTCTTATGTTTAGGTTATTTGAATAGGGAACAAATATGTGGTGTGGATGTCTTTATTGAAAATGTTGATGCAAATACTTGAAGTGGCAAATTACAAATGTCCAAGGAAATAATAAAGACAAAATAGATCCTCTATTGCCCTAGACTTGAGCCCCCCCTAAAACTAATGTGGTTGGAAAAAACTGTTAACACCAAAATAAAAAGCCAGCGTTTTTTTACAACTTTTATGCCTTTCCAGCATACAGGATATGTCACTGTAAAAAGATTGAGGAGTATGTAGCTTCCTCTTATCAGTTCGCCGGCGCTAAGGTGGCGAGGGAAACTCTGGCAAAAGAGGTAACGTTCAGTAACAGAATATAGTGTATCAAAGTCAGCTACCATATCTGCAGTGTTAACAAAGTTTTTACTTTTTTTTTAAATTTATATAGGGAGTGGGGCAATAGCCCTGGTCGAGGCATAATTTCTTGGCAAGCAAGTAATGTTGTATATCTTTAAGTCTGAACATTTTTTGTTTATACCAGTTTTTGTTTAGAGCAATTGTAGGCTTTATTTTGTTGTGGTTCTTAAAACTTGTCTAGCTTCCATGAAATGAGAGAAAACTTGTGATGTGAGTGTAAATACTGTATGTGCATTTTCTCCAAGTCATCAAGAAATATATATTTTTAAATTGAGTAATTATGTAATAAGCCCCACAGCAACAAATAAAGTGTTTAATTAAATTGCAGATCAGTAGACTGCAGCTGCTGATTGCTTGGTCTGGGTAATCTAGCCTAGAGCAACTTCAATTCAGCAACAGTATCTTAATATTTAGATTAGAGTTAAGTATAGAAAATTTTAAGTAGCCTATTTCTGTTGGTTATACTGACCAGAACTTAATCTACACAAAAAAACTTAATCTTACAAGAATCTGACCTTTGCATTAATCTCAACAGAAGGTGCACGTAATGTTTTACTCTTACTTTATTTCTATGAGAGAAATCTGCAAAGAAATGCTTTATGTAGTCATTTACATAAAAAGTTGTATTTTCATAATTCCAAGCAAACACATTCAAGGTCTGTTCCACCTCAGATGTTGAGTCTAAATTTGCTTCAGGAAATAGATGGAAATATTCTACATGACTTCCACACCTCAAATTGGAAATCAATTATACTGTTCAACTTGACCGTGGCCTTCATGTTTTCCTGGTTTACTCAACATTTTTTTAAAGAAACTTATCCTAATAATATTTTATTTATTGTGTCAATAAATTAATGCATGATGTATTTGTATCATTTTAAATTATATATGAATGTATGAAATACTGTACATTAAGATTTTATGAAGTCTTTGCAATACACTATTTTTTGAGTTTCAATACTAAATTTTACTATTTTTTTCCAGCTGAGGCCTTTGGGTCCATTCAGTTCTTGGTTAGTGGAGCTCCTGATCACATAGCACTAGATTTGAACCAATTATCCTGTTGGTGTGATTCTTTGTAGAAGGAAATATATGTAGACAAGTGCAAACTCCTTGCAGAAAATATCTGAAGCTAGGTTGCACAAAAGTATTAGGTTGGGGAATGCAAGCATGAAGTCAAGGTAAAGGCAGGTGATCCATTTTCTTCCCTTTTACAGGGATTCATTTCTGAATCTTATTACAGTATACTTCTCCTAATTACAAACAACAACTTTGTTAACCAAAAGATACATACAAAGAAACTAAAAATGCCACTTCATTAAGAGAATTGATTCTACTTGGCAGTAATATCCCATGACCTCTTCCATACCCTATATGATCCATGAATCAATTTTTTTATCTTTAACAGAGATATACAGTAATGTATAATGTATATCTCTGTTAAAGATAAATATCACCAAAAGTCTATTTTTCCTTTTTCCCTTTCCTTACAACTACAATTTTTGATCTAAACCTGACTTTAAGATGAATCTTGAAAAAAAAAAAAAAGTAAGGAAAATGTGAACTAGTTAAAAAATAAAAAGAATGTGACTGAGAAATTCATTTGAGAAGTTTAAATGCATATTTGCTTATCACTATATACTGAATGGGGCAGTCAGTGGTGATTAAAAGTTTTTATTGCATATTTTTATAGATAAATAGGTCAGTTTTACAAGCATACATTAAACCCAAAGATAAACATGAATTCCCTTTCCCTTCGGGAAATAGACTATACTTCCTCTCGAGTAACTAAAACATTGGATATAAAATGGCAAATTATAATGTGTTTCTGCTTTGAATTTCTGGGTCATACTAAAAGGGAAAATCAGAAGGAGCCACATTCGGGGAAAATAAAAATGCTAATCTTTATTTATAGAAATACTTTCTAAGATAACCTTTGTTTGATAAATCTCAGTTTGAAATATCTTAATTTCTGCTGTGGATTGTCTGGATTAAAAAATCATGCACACAAGTCTTTAAGCTCAGCTCCTCCTATGTCAAGCTGTAAAATATTTCCAATCAGAAGAAATGCTGATTTCTCGTCTGAAAAGAAGCAAGTTTCTGTCTCTTCAGGCATTTACCTGAAATGCAGAATGATCAAGAGACGTTACTGGCATGTTGGCAAAGATTAAGAGCCAGACGCTTTCGGTGGGTCGGCTTTGCTCACAGCAAGAGACAACTCTGCAATTGATAGGAATTTCTCAGTTGAGATTTAGAAAACATTGTAATAATTAAGTCAGCCAAAGACACATCAAAAGGCTGTACTGGTTTAACATGATCGACTACAGTAGTTTTGGGTTTACTGCAGATTTTGTGGATGAAGCCATCTATATGAGGAGATGTATTAGGTTTCTGACAAGTTTTAACACACTAAGTGATAAGTGAGTAAGGGATACACAGCTAGTGAATGGTGTATTTTTTATCTATTTTTACATTTGCCCTAATAATTTATTATCATAATCTACAATCTTCTTTGTTTATTAAAAAGAGATGAGCTTATTTAATAAATACATTTTATAAAGTCCACCCTTATAAAATTACTAAATATTGCACCCTATCAGAAACAAAAAAACAAAGATGAAAATTATAAGGGGAAGACATTGACACCTCTTTAGTAATGTGCAATGCCATTTTTCAAACATGCTCAGATAGTGTATACCATCAAAGTTTAGAAGTTTGCTAGCTTGTTTTTATTCCATCCCTGTGTGATGCATTCCCCTACATTTGTAAGTAAAGTAAATCTTGGCAAATGATTAAACTCTAAATTACATACTTAAAGCACAGCCAAGAGGTTTAGCAACCCAGGGATAATGCATTTCTCTGTCAATTCTCTTATTTAGCCAAATACACTGTACCACATGATTTGGTCTCTTGTAGGTAAACTACAGATGAAGCCACTTTGGATTGTGTTATTGACACAGAATAATTTAACTCATCTATCCCATTTTTCCCACTTAACACAGAATATTGTCACAGCATCCCATCCAATTAAAGAGTTCACCATTGAAAACAATGGTGCTTTGGTATGCTAATGAAAAGGTTAAATGCATTAAATGAGTTAGGATGACTTTAGATAACACAATTGACAATTGAGTCACGACACATTTAACACGCAAATTCAAGTGGCTGCATCTGTAAGTTTACAAAACCTGACTATATCTGTATAAAAGGAAAATAACATAATATAGGGCAGCCCATTAAAAGAGACCTAAAAGCTGTTTGCTTCTCAACCACACTTACTCAGTTGTTACAGGACTACAAATCTGCTCCTAACCAGTGGAGGAGCAGTAGATGTGATCTATATGGTTTTTGTCAAAGCATTTAGTTCTGTGCCCCACAAGCAACTGCTTTCTAAACCAAGGTCTGCTGGCTTTTAAGGAGAGGAACACCATTTTCAACTTGGAGTTGCAAAAAATTATGTGGTTAGGACCTCATGCAAGGACCTCTGCCAGGGAGTCCTAGGGAAAACTGGCTATCCGTGAAACCAGAGTGCTGTCCAGTCATTTGCTAATGCAAAAAGGCTCTATAGTTACTGCTTTTACTTAGCATACACCTCGAGCTGGTGCTCTTATCAGCAGAAAACAGCACCATCCCAGAGGGAGGACCATGGAGTGATCCTTTTCCTGCTTCTTTTTTGAAATCTCCAGGTGCAGATGCATAAGCAGTAGAGATAAATAGCCAGTCGTTTTAATTAAAAATGCTCTACTATGCAGGTGCAGCTGCAAAAGGACCCAAAGAAGCAGGAAGAGAATTGCTTCATGGTGCTCACTAGAAAAACCCCAGGCAGGTGCGGTTTTCTGCTGATAGGAGCACGGTTGTCAGGTAAGTAAAAGTATACACTTAGTAGTGCCTAACTTGGCACCTCCAAGTAGAAAATTATATTTCTTCTCCTTTAATGAAGTTGTTTATACATTGATAGGAAACTGGCTACAGGATCGGGTACAGAGGTTGGTTGTTAATGATACATTTTTTATTTGGAGTAAGGTTCTTTGTGGGGTCCCTTGGTTCGGTATTGGTTGACTTTTAACTTTTTCATTAATGACTTAAGGGAGGGTATTTTAAGTAATGTGTCAATGTTTGAAGATGACACAAAACTATGCTAATGGGTTGAGTGCAGAGGACCTCTTGCATTTGTCTACAAAACTATGCAGCCCAATTATTTCCATCCCAGATGTGGCATCCTACCAACAGGATCTTGACAAACTGGCAATCTGGGCAGCTACTGTAAGTGGTAAATGAGATTCAATGTTGATAAATGTAAAGTCATGCACCTGGGCTGTAAAAATATATACGCTTAATGGGACTGCACTAGGCAAATCCATAATGGAAAAGGACCTTGGAGTCATTGTAGATAATAAACTTAGGTGTAGCACTGTAGCAAGCAGTGCCAGTCAGCAGCATCAAGGGCAAATCAGGTCTTGAGCTGCTATTAAAAGGGACATAGATTTGCAAGAGGAGAGGGTCATTCTTCCACTGTACAGGGCACTGGTAAAGCTCCATCTAGAATATGCCAAACAGTTTTATGTAATTAAGAACAACTGGAGAGCTCTAAATGTAGTTTTATTCCAGCACTACGTGTTTTGGACTACATGAGTCCTTCCTCTGGCGCATTAACAAGACACATCAAACAAGTGAACATTTAAACAATCAGATTTCCCACAATTCCCAAAGTTAACCTTCAGCTCCACCTTGTGGCCAGAAGGCTAATCACATCAGCCAAATTTCACATTGGATACTATTGTTGCAATCTATCCAATTAATCACCTTATTGAAACAATCCTTACAAGTGCATAGTAACAAAGTATGAAGTATTCCTCACCATTTCAAAATGTCAGTAAAAATGTCTACCAACTGGTGTGTGTGTTTTCTTGTCTGTGAGGTCAAAATTGCCTATAGACCTCTTGTGTTCACTGATTCTTACTTTCCTCAAAGTCTGTCCTATATAATCCATTCCACATGGACATTTCAAAGCATAAACCACCTAGTCTGAATTGCATGTCAGATACTGTTTAATCGGAATGCTGTGGCCTTTTAAAGGGTGTGTGATAAAATTGCCTTTAATGATCGGATGACAGCTACAGCAGTTCTGATGCGAGAATGTGCCATTTTTTGGGGTGCTTAGAAATCTTGTATTATCCTTTTGAACAAGGATGTCAGCTTTAATAAGGAAATTGGAAATGTTTTTCCTTTTCTTATAAGAGAAAAGTGGTTTAGTTTTAAATAATTTTCCATATTTATTATCCTGTCCTAGGACAGACCAATATCTATTCACCACATTCTCAATTTTCTCTGTAATGGTTTACTATAGAGTTCAGTTGTAATCCGTCCTCCTTCATTATTCACTTTTTACATCCAGATAATGTATGCTGGTTCTGCTGTATTCTGCTGTAAATTTAACAGTAGCATGTTGTTCATTCAGATACTTTAAGAACAACTGTAGCTCACTCTCTGTGGACCTCCAAATTAAAAATGTACCGTCCACAAATCTGTAAAAGCATACAATGTTACTGAAAAAAGTTTCATTTTCAAATATAATCCTTTTTTCCAGTGCATACATAAAGATGTTGGCATAGCTGGGGGCTAAATTACTTCCTATTGCTGTCCCCTTGGTCTTTATATAGTACTTGTCATTAAATCTAAAGTAGTTTTTTCGCAGTACTAATGACATTAGATCAAGAAGAAAATACACTTTTTGTGGCGGAATGGCTTGAAATAAAAGCATTTCTTCAGTGTAGTGTAGCCCTTCCTCATGTGGTATAGAGGTGTACAACGATTGCACGTCAATACTACATAGAAACCTGGCTCAATGTTCCCAAAATTCTTCAATTGGTTAAGGAAGTCAGTGGTATCTCTGAGACAATGGGTTATTTTAAACACTATATTTTGTAAGAAAGTATCGACATACTGTGATAAGGGATGTAACACTGAGCCCATTCCAAATACTATGGGATGTCCTTGTGGATTCTCCAGCCTTTTATGGACTTTGGGTAGTATGTAGAACACAGGTATGCTTGGGTGAGCGGTAATTAAGAAATCTTTAGTATGTTCACTGACGAAGCCTGATTCAAGTGCCCCCATTATCACATTGTCAACACTTTCTTTAATGTCCCAGGTAGGATCATTAAATGACGAGGTATAATGCCCTGGCACATTTAACAGATTTAGGGCTTCTTTTATGTAATCAGTTTTGTTTAAAATAACAATAATGCCCCCTTTATCTGCTTTTTTGATCATAATCTGTTCATTACATTGCAGTGTTTTTAAAGAATCTTTCTCAGATTTGGACAAGTTATGGTTATTTCTTACAATGCCCATATGTTTGCTTTGCCATAGATTGGTTACTTCATGCAAAACAATATTTTCCAAAACCTCTAAGTTCTGGTATAAATTCACTCTTATTCTTTGAGTTCACTTTTATGAATTAACTCCCCGCCAGATTAAGGGTATTTATCCATGAAACACTTCTTTCTGTATTTACCACAATTATAGACATTGTTCTGTATATGAGATTTATTTTTCTAATTCAAACACCATATGCATCACAATGTTCATCTAGAGCTGATGACACAGCAAATCATGTTTCCATGAGCACCTGCTATTTTACAAGTCTGAGTTCCCACAGGTCTACTTACATGCTTTAAAAACCAACCAAAACTCACAGAACATAGATCACATTTCCAAGATGTTCATTTTGTAAATAGAACAAAAACAATATATCAAAATAAGAGCAGCATTCAAGCACCATGGGAATATCATAATTATTTCTACAATGTCAATGTCAAATCCTTCTAGCAACAACAGCACTGAATAAATATACAGTTGCCATTGATTTTGTACATCTAACCAGTGGGGATAGAAACTCGTACTCACAAAATAAATCAGTGGAAAGGTAAAATATAAAGTAAATAATTACATTCAATACCAGGTGCTGTGAGGTAACCCAAGGGATGATTCTCAATAATAATCTCCAAAAATAACAATTTTCAAAGGGTAAAATATAGCATTCAGCAAATCAGAATAATCTGGGCAAGGAACCTATAAATTACTTTTTTTTCTTTTAGCTTGGCATAATCTACTCTAAATCATTATTACTCATCACTTTCATATGTATTAAAATAATGTTTAACGCTCACAATTTTCTTAGCGCATCCAGACACATGCTCTATCCCCTTCCAGCAGTTCTGGATGCATAGTTGGCCACATGGACATAAAGGAATTATTTGTATGTCTCCTCCAATAATGCGTTATGTAAGAGGTAAAATCTCATTTTGGTATGAAGGCATTGCTATGTGTAGGACATGAGACATGTATATATCGTCCATTTTTCAGAAGGCTTTACACTGCATGCATTGCATTGTGAATGGCATTTTGGCTCCTTCTAGTTTTTCTCACCCTAACCAAGTTTGGTTCTTTGCTTTGCTACTCTCTAAGTCCTACCCACTCAGAAGCCATATTCCAATATTTTGCATGAGATCTAACAAGCTAAAGGGCTGTGGTTGCATTTGGCTGGTATAGGAGCCAAAACATAGGATCCTATTTACTGTGTTAACACTTGAATTTTCGTGGTTGAGTTTTTAAAGGGGAAAAGCTTGAATTTTTAGAGGGGAAAAAAAGCATTGAAATTTTCAAGATTTATTATGCCCGAATGCTGCTAAAAATCAGAAGCCAAAAATACTCCAATTAAAACTTGTTGAAATCATGTAAAAGTCAAAGTGAATATGTTTCTTGCCTTCATGATCTTCAAGGGTTTAGGGCTGGTTTTTATTCGAACAGGAAAAAGTTGCAGGATTTGAACGTCAGATCGAAAAAGTCACATGATTCCGTCTGTCACAATTTTTTTTCCACACCTGCTTTAGTCATCAGATTTTTTGGTAAATTAAGCAGATTCGGGTTTGGTCGAGTTTTAGTAACTATCCCCATGATGTACAACATTTCAAGCCTACTTCATCTCTAATAGTAGAGAAATGGTGCGCTAGGTGTACGAAAAGTATCCTGAAAAAATAAGAAAAAACGTACTATGGTGTAGTATGTTCACCACTTGAGCCGGGAGAGAGCGATCTAGGCACATTGTGCTTTGCAGCGCATATGACACACTTAAGTCTGGTAAGTAAAACCGTATCTTGCAGGGTATGCTACTCAAGTTTACTTTACTACCCTATATGAAGTTTTCCATAACAGATGACCCCATGCATTGAATAACACCAGACACCAATCAATTAAGGAGGATACAGATGCGCTTTTGCAAAAGGGAATCATTTGTGAGTAGTTTGATATATATTACATCTACTCAAGTGGTGAACATACTACACCATAGGGTGTTTTTTCTTATTTTTTCAGGATACTTTTCAGACACCTAGCGCACTATTTCTCTACTATTGGATAGACTTGATAAAGTTGGTGAACACGTGGGTTCACATTTCACACGGTGCTGCTCGTTCATCAAAGCTGCGCAGTGTTCAACAATTACTGAATTACTTCTTCTCTAAGCTTTAGTTACGTAGTAACATAGTAAGTTAGGTTGAAAAAGGGCACACGTCCATCAAGTTTAACCTTTTAACTTTATTTCAACCTGTCTAACTGCTAACTGATCCAAAGGAAGGCAAAAAAACACATTTGAAACCTTTCCAATTTGCTTCAGAGGTGGAAAAAATCCTTCCTGACTATGTACTATGATCCACTTGTACTATGAGCTATCTTCCATTACCCTGTATTCTCTCCCTTGCTAAAAAGCCATCCAACCCCTTCTTAAAGATATCTAATGTATCAGCCTGTATGTTTGATTTGGGGAGAGAATTGCACATCTTTCCAGCTCTCACTGTAAAACTCCCTTCTAAAAATTTAGAAGGAGCCTCCTTTTGTCTAACCAGAATGGGTAAACTTTAGTGATGGGCGAATCTACCCAGTTTGGCTTCGCCAAAAAATTCACAAATTTCCAGCGAAACGAGTCGCGGGCCGTTTTTGACGCGTAGCATGTTTTTTAACGCGTCTCGTAGTTTTTGTAATGCGATGTCTAATGGGGATAACGTTACCTGAGTGAGGGTGTCTAAAATCTATCATGTTGCGGCATGTTGTACAACCAGAGCGTTAATGCAACCATTTTATTAAGGGGCAAACAATGGAGACTTCTCCAAGGCAAGATTTCTGCGAATCACAGTAACTCACCACGAAGTTGCCGCAGGCAAATGAATTCGCCCATCACCAGTCATCTTAACTCATTTAATGCATTTAACCTTTTCATTAGCATACCAAAGCACCAGAATGCTTTAATTAGATGGGTGTGATGCAATTTTCTGTGTTAAATGGGATAAGTGGGAAGTCTGAGTTTAGTTATTCTGTATCAAACACACAAAACAAAGTGGCTTCATCTGTAGTTATCATATCACCCCTTAAGTGCCTCTTCTCCAGTGTGAAAATCCCCAGTTTGGCCAGTCTTTCCTCATAGCTAAGATTTTCCTTCCATTTTCCCAGCTTAGTTGCCCTTCTCCTTAATCTCTAAAATTCAATAATGTCTTGCTTGAACAATGGAGAACAAAACTGTATGGCACAAGGACTGGGAGCCCCTTCTGACCCCCCTGCCTCCCTACTGTGATGAGCCAATTGAGAATGCTGCCTGTGCGACTGCCTGAAAGACACTGCTCTCGCCTGCACAAATTGTGCTGTGTGCGGCGCCTAAGGAAGACTTTTTTTTTACGATTCTAGTACCAGTGCTCTGTACAGTGGAAGAATGGCCCCTTCCTGAATTGAATCAATGACCCTTTTAATTATTGCCCTTGATGCTGTTGACTGGCATTGTTTTCTACAGTCAAGTTTATTATCTACAAAGACTTCAAGGTTCTTTTCAATTATGTATTTGCCTCATGCAGTCCAATTAAGGGTATAAGTGACTTGGATATTTTTAAATTCCAGGTGCATAACTTTACATTTCTCAACATTGAATTTCATTTGACACTTTGCTGCCCAGATTGTCAGTTTGTCGGTATCCTGTTGCAAGGATGCCATATCCTGTCTTGAAATAATTGGTTTGGATAGTTCTGTGTCATCTGCAAACACTGATCATTACTTACAATACCCTTCCCTAAGTCATTAATGAACAAGTTAAATAAAGGTGAACCAAATACTGAGCCCTGAGGGACCCCATCAAGAACCTTACTCTAAGTAGAGAATGTACTGTTAACAACCACCCTCTGTACCTGTAGTCATTTTTCCTATCCATGTGCAAACGACCTAATTAAGCTTAACATACCTTAGCTTAGAAAGCAGTCATTTGTGGGGCACAATATCAAAAGCTTTAGTAACATCCAAATACATCCAACATCCAAATACAGTAGATCACATCTACTGCTCCCCCACAGCATCTTACTTACCTCATCATAAAAAACAATCAAATTTGACTGACACGACCTATCCTTCATAAAGCCATGCTGATTGCTGCTCATAATACCATTCACTAGGACAACATTTTGAATGTGATCCTTTAACAAGCCTTCAAATAATTTGCCCAGCACAGCTGTCAAACTTACTGGCCTATAACTGCGAGGCTGAGATCATACTACCTTCATAAATATTGAAATTACATCACCTGTTCTCAAATCCATAGGCACCGTAACAGATGCAAGAGAATCTGAGAAAATCAGAATAGGGCCCATCTAAAAATGAACTAAACTCCAGAACCAATGCTAGCCCCCCCCCCAAGGAGGGGCCACTGGACACCAAAGTTTCTCAGGAAAGTTAAGATGAAATTGTTTCCTGAGACAATCAGCCTTTACATCACAAATGGGAACCCAGGAATTCTCCTCAGGACAGTAACAAGTCAAGGAGTTCTTGGACTACATATTCAGGCTGACCCTCTACCAACACTGGAGGAGGAAAGGTTTGTTGATGGACCTGTGTAGCTGGTTTTAACAGAGAAACATGATAGAAATTAGAGATCTTAAAATTGTCAGATCATTTGAGACAAACAGAGGAAGGATTGATTATTTCAATAACGGGATATGGACCAATAAATCTGATATTTTTTGTAGATAACCATACCGGGTCTCCTACCTTATACTTGGGTGCCTCCCTACGAGACCTATCAGCTGCTTTCTTTTTGAATAGCAATAGCTGGTGAAAGAGAATTATGTACCCCAGAACAGATCTTGGCAAATTGTTTAACCGAAGTATCGACAGAAGGTACAGGGGATAAAAAACCACAATAAGAAAAATCTTTCAAGGGTAAACCATTAACAATAAAAGACGGAGATTGGCCAGTGGATGAATGTGATGCATTATTATAGGCAAACTCAGCCCAAGGCATAAACTCAGCCCAAGAGGATTGATTGTCAGCAACATTTTAGAAATTGCTCAAGGGACTGATTTGCCCTTCCGTTTGCCCATTGGTTTGAGGATGGTAAGCCATGGAAAATGACAAATTGATCCCCACTAAAGAGCAGAAGCAACAAATTCTACTCCTGTCAGAAACAATATTTATCAGAAAACCATGCAGTTTGAAAATGTTAGAGATAAACAATTCAGCCAAGGTTTTAGCAGAAGGGAGGTATGGAAGGGGAATAAAATTACTCATCTTGCTGAATCTATCCACCACTACCCAAATAACGTTTTTTCCTTGAGATGGGGGGTAAGTCAACTATAAAATCCATCAACAGATGGGATCAGGGTCTATGGTCTTAATAGTCCCTGTGACAGATTCCTAGCGGATTTTGATCTTTGACAGACAGGACAAGAATTAACAAAAGTTTTGGCATGTAGTTTGAATGAAGGTGACTACACATTACGAGTGTCAGGGGGCCTGTGGCTCCCACAGGGAGGTAGTCAGGATCAAGGAGGAAGCCTTCCAGAGAGTCCAAGGCAAAGCACAAGTCAGGGAAGGTACAATAGAATGGTCAAGGTCCAGGCAATAATCAACAGGAAGGCAGCACAAGATCAAGGTCAAAGTTCAGGCAGGAATCAATAATCAGGAAGACAGGAACAGGAAAACACACCCAGGTTCACCAGCAAGGAAAAACCTATACTTGGGCATTGAACTGGCATCCAGAGCGTCCTTTTATTTTGAATTTGGCATCACAGCGTGTGATGTCATCGCGCCGGCACACTGACGCCAGTGTCCTTGCGCCCATGTGTGACACCTGGGCGCTGCCATCTTGGATTCGCCGCCGCAGGACAGTGCACGGGGAGATAATCTGTATTTGGATTTACATTACCCAAATCCTCAGAGTGAAGCCTATTGGTGCTATAACCATTGGCAGCCCCCTTTCCTTGGTGGTCCAAAGGAGTGAGCTAGGGTGTGCTGGGGAAACCCAAAGGGCCTCAAGAGTTGCCCACTTGCTAGAAGGTTTATATGTGGTTCACCCGGGATCTGACGCAAATGGGCTGCCTCATAGTATGCTTGTAGAGCTGGAGCAGCTAGTCCCCACCTGGGATTTGTTGGCTTACAAAACTGATCTTGCTATCCTATGTCTACGCTTGCCCCATACAAACCTAAACAGGGTCACCTGAAGGTTCCAAAATATCTGTCTAGGGACTGGGAGTCTCGAACAGATAGAAAATCTGATGTAGTACTGTCATCTTGAGAACTGTGATGCATCCCAACCATGGACCATGCTCCATTTAAGCAAGGATGACTTAATTTTCTCTATTAATATTACTTTGATAAAGTTTATGTATGTTTTATGAATTCCAAGCTATTTAAGGGATTGGGTCTTCCATTTATAGTGGAATTTGGAAGCCAAAGCTTCCTTAACCTCTTGTGGAACATTAAGGGGTAAAACTTCCTTATTATCCACATTTCATTTGTAACCCGAATATCTGCTATATTTTATCAAAAGGGAGTGCAGGTTAGGAAGGGAGATAACTGGATTTGTTAAGGTAAGTAGTATATCATCAGCAAATAGAGAGACCACAAATTCTTGCTGTTGAATCTTAGGCCCCATTATGTCTTTATGATTTCTAATTGCAGACTCTAGGGCTTCAAAAAATTAAGGGAGACAGAGGACATCCCTGACTAGTGCCATTGTGTATGTGAATCACTTTATAGGAGGCCTCTGGTAGTTTTATGGTAGCTGTGGGATTGGAATATAGGTTTTGAATGGCTGTAAGGTAGTGGCCCCCAAAGCCCAGGTGTCTAAGTAAGTCAAACTTGTAATCCGCCTTTTCTGTGTCCATGCTAAGCAATAAGGTTGGAGTCTTGGTCTTATTGACTACATCAATTAAGGCAATTGTTCTATGAGTATTATCTCCCACCTGCCTACCATATATAAAGCCTACTTGATCTGGGTCTATAAGTTTAGGCATCAGGGGCCCCAACCTATTCGCCAGAAGTTTGGTAATACTTTAAGATCTGAATTTAAGAGGGCTATTGGCCTATAGCTGCTACACAAGTTGGGATCCTTAACCTCCTTAGGAAGGAGTGTAATATAAGAGGTCAATATGGACTGAGGGATCAGGTCCTCCCTTATAAAGGAATTGAAAAGTTTGGTTAAATGCGAAAGTAAGAGTTCTGAAATTTTTTTAATAATAGGCAAATAAATAGCCATCTGGGCCCGGGGCTTTAGAAACAGGGAGGGACTTAATATTGTCTTCAATTTCTGTTTCAGTAATTTGTCTGTTAAGGGTCTCTAGATCTATTTGTGATAGAGTGGCGTGTATATTATCAGCCGAAAAGGCTTACCTGACAATTGCTGCTTCTTGTGGGTTCTGAAGTTGTGGGGGTGATGGTTTATACAGTTTAGAGTAGTACTCCTGAAATGCTGTGGCTATCCCCTGGGGTGAAAAAGTTTTTTCCCCCATCATATTTAGTTATTGACACAATAGCTGATTTAGCTGTTTGTTCTCTAAGCTATTTGGCAAAAGAGTGTGGTTTGTCTCCCCATTCGTAAAATTTCTGTCTTGTCCATTTTAAAGCCTTCTCAATATCACTGTTGATATGTGGGAAATCAGCACATGTCTGAGGAGGTCTTCATTCAGGTGCCAATGGGTAGATTTCCTTATCCTAGTGGACAGGTGTATATCTAATGTGACTGCATTGTGGTCTGACCACGAAATGGAAACAAAATCTGAAGAAGCTGGGGAGGTCACAAGATCTCGTGAAGCCAAAAAGAAGTCCAGTATGGAATACAATTAATGTCAGGCAGAGTAAAAGGTATATGCTCTCTCGTTTGGGTGGTGTATATGCCATAAATCTATAAGGTCTAATCTATGGATCAGTTGCTGAAATCTCTGGCATTGGGATTTATATTGTTTAATTAAAGGGGGGATGTGAGCGGTCATTGTTCTCTGACAGTACTAGATTATACTCTCCTCCATTATTAGGGGGCTTTGATAGTTTCCTCTGGCTTTGGGGAGGATAGACCTGAGGAAGCATAATTGGTACTTATTAGGCGAGTAAACCCCTAATGGGGTTGCCTTCTAATAAACAGTCCAAAATTAAATAGCGACCCTTTGGATCTGCTTGTACTTCTTGGAGTGGTCAATCCCTATGTATCATTGTAAGGAGGCCTGCTTTTTTTAGAGTTTGTGGTGGCCTGATAGACTTTGGGGTATAATTTAGTTTTAAGGGAGTTATTCTCTGCAGTCTTAAAATGGGATTCCTGACCCATAGTGGTATCTGGTCTCAGTTTATGCAATTCCCTAATGAGCATATACCTCTTTATTATGCTGTTTAACCCATTTACATTTAAAGTTAATAGTTTAACCATGATAGCAGTAACGGCAAAAGCTTACATTGGCTTCCTAAATACCCAAGAATTCATCAGTGGCATAAAACATTATACATATAAAAAGCAAAACCTTTATATTTTGTTTGTGCTTCTTAAGAAAAAATGAATACATTCTTGAGAGTTTTCCCCAAGGCCGGATGTCTATATCAAAGGCATTGAATATTATACATTTAACAAGCAAAAAATGTGCATGTCGATTGTGCTGTTTAAAGACAAATGAGAGCATTTTTTAAGATCTCCCAAGGGCTGGAAGTCTGTGTATAGTACACAAGAATCGAACTGTGAAGTATGAACAGTAACCAATAAGAGATACCAACATAAAAACCATGCCGACCTCCCGCCCAAAACAAAACTTTGCAGCAATACCAGAGCCCCCCAAAAACAGGGGGTAGTTGCTCCACATACAAGCCATGTCTGTGTTGGGAATGTTCCAGTTGACCATGGGAAGTGGATTCGACCAGCCAAACATTCACTTGACCCCCCGTCTGCGGGGGAGTATACAGCCATGTCTGCCATGTAAAATAAGTGCACTCAAGCCGCATCATGTGAAGGGATGAGTCCAGGTCTGTCTTGTTTTACCTTTTCCCATATTGGAGGGATGTATTTAGGTTGCTATGTCTTCCTGCCTGTTGGGAGGCTTTTGGGATCCAAGGGTGGTAGGCTAAGATCCTGAAGCAGTTTAGGTCCTTGAGAAGGGTCTTGCAAAGTGTATTGGCAGTTCCCCTTGGTCACAATCAGCTTAAATGGGAAACCACATCAATAAGTGATGTTATGCTCTATCAACTTCTGGGTTACTGGTCGTAGATCTCTCCTCTTGCTCAGCGTGATCGGTGAAATATCATTAAAGATTTGTACCTTGTGACCCTGGTGGTCATAATGTGAGTTATTTCTGGTCTTGGCAATAATGCTTTCTTTGCTTTCAAAATAATGTTATCACACGATGATGTCTCTTGGTGCAGTTATATTAGGTGGCCTAGGGCCCTATCAAAGCACCATGCGTCCTTGGGTAAGTCTGGATTGATGGCAGAAAAGAGAGAGCGTAAAAATTCAAATATCTTGTGGAGTAACATCCTCTGAGACTCCCTGAATCCTCACGTTCTGTCGCCTAGATCTATTTTCTAGATCCTCTGTATGAGACTGTAATAGGAAGAGTTCCTCCTTCAAGGTTGAATTATCTTCCTCTAGCTCAGGGATCCCCAACCTTTTGAGGCTGTGAGCAACATTCAGAAGAAAAAGGAGTTGGGGAGCAACACTAGCATGAAAAATGTTCTTGGGGTGCCAAATAAGTGCTGTAATTGGCCCTTTGGTAGCCCCTATGTGGATTGGCAACCTGTATTGAGGCTCTGTTTAACAGTAAACCTGGTTCTTATACAACCAAAACTTTCCTCCTAGCCTGGAAATCAAAAATAAACTCCTGCATTGAGGCCACTGGGAGCAACATCCAAGGGGTTGGAGAGCAACATGTTGCTCACGAGCTACTGGTTGGGGATCACTGCTCTAGCTGATTACAGATGAAGCCACTTTGGATTGTACATTTGACACAGAAAAGCTTAACTCATCTATCCCATTTATCCCACTTAGCACAGAATATTGTGTCACAGCATCCCATCCAATTAAAGAGTTCACCATTGAAAACAATGGTGCTTTGTTATGCTAATGAAAAGGTTAAATGCATTAAATGAGTTAAGATATCTTTAGATAACACAGTTTCTTCAATTAGCCCTGAGTCACGACACTTTTAACTCTCCAATCCCAGTGGCTGCATCTGTATATCTGGTGATCATGTCCTCCATACGATTTTCAAGCTGATCCGTTCTTTCCCCCAGAATGCCTTTATCTGCCGTATATCTTTTTGTGCAGTACATACTGAGTCTGTAATCGTGCCTGTCAGCGTTTCATGCAGATCTGCTAGCTGCTACGTGAGAACTTGCACTGTCACTGTATCAGTTGCATATGTGATCTGGGGGTTGCAGCTGGTGACATAGATTGTGGCATGATCGCCTCTAAAGTCTGCAACAGGGTATGTGTATCAGACATACCTGGAGAGCTTGCGGGGGAGGAATCAGTAGGCGCTTCTGGGTCCGTCACATCGGAGCCATCTTGAAAGTGCTCGCGCTGGGCCGGGGTTTTTTGCAGGTATGGGGACCCGCGTGATCTTTTGTGCGGCGTTTCCCCATATTGGCGGGTTCTCCTTATATTTAGCCTTTACCCGGTGGCGGAAGAGAAGCTTTAGCAATGTTAATACCGGGTTCCAACCCCCTTGATAGAAGCGGAGCTCTCTCTTGCTGCATCTGCCCTACGTCATGGTTTAGGCCACGATAATCAATACATGGGAGAAAACCTCCATCCTTCTTGCCCATGAAAAAGAACCCAGCATATGCAGGAGAATTAGAAGGCCTAATGAAACCTCTTTCAAGCTTTTTGATACTGCCTAACAAACAGACAAACCCTTTACCTTTTCTATTGCCTCTGCCTCTCAGAAACAAAGGGGGAAATTCACTAAAACACGAAGCATCTAACGCTTGGTTAATTCGCCAGTGTGACATCATTTTGCAAATTCACTAACACCGACTGGCGACTCTAGCGAAGTAGATAGACTTACGCAACTTCGCACCTTATGCCAGGCGAAGTTGCGCACTGACGAAGGATTGTAATTACGCAAATTCACTTAGATCAACATTTTGCTGAATGTCACCACTTACGCTAGACTTTACTTCACCTGGTCAGACCAGGTGAAGTTCAATACAATAGATAGGAGTTTGAAAAAAAAATTGGAAAAAGTCCAAAAAAACGCTGGCGTGTTTTACCATTCTAGGGTGATAGTCTCAAAAAGATCGATTTTTTTGGGGGGGGGTTACCCTCCTTCACCCCTACATTTCCTAACATATGGCAACTCAACTATACGGGGGCACATGTAGGGCAATAGGACAACTTTATTTTATTTATTAAAGGTTTCCTGGGCTTGTGTAGTGGAATGCAGTGGCTGTAACATATACTTCTATTATACGCTTAAGTTCCCGCCATATGCAAATTAGGCATCGCTAGCGTAACTGCGCTTTGCCTGGCGAACTAACGGTAGCACTACTTCGCTAACATTCGCCGTCCTGAGCGCAAATTCGCATCTTAGTGAATTTGCGTAGTGCTGGCGAAAATTTGCCTGGCGAAGGGCCGCGTACGTTAGTGAAGCCAACGCTAGCGAATTTTTGCATCTTAGTGAATTTCCCCCAAAGTATAGCTGCTGATTTTAACTGCCCATGCAACTCGTTCAGTCATGTTTTGGCCACACCAATCACATCATATTTTCCATCCAGCACCAGCACTTCCCACTCATCCTTAAATTAAGTGAAATAGTTCTGTGATATCTGAACAACTTTGACATTCCTACTATGGCATACGTACAGTCATTGAAATTTAATATATGATTATTTTTAAAGCAGAATTTTAACACTTTTTTCTTCAATGTAATGCCTAGGAAAAATGTATACTTTTTATTGGCCTATATTTTCCTGATTTAAGCATTATTCACAGGGGAATTTAAATCGATGTATACCTATAATATATTGTGGATAAAACAGTTAGTTTTGGGAACTAAACGTTAATCTTTAAAAAAAAAAAAATAGTTAAGCTAATAGCAGTGTGTATATGTGATGGCACACATAACCTGACCACTTTTTAAAATATTAAAATTATAGACTAGGGGTATATTAGCTGTCACTGCAAGTGTTTGGACATGAGTACTTCTGGACATAGACACAACTGGTACTCATTTTTATTATGTTTGCAAATGAACGGTAAGTCCTGCTATAGATAACTGAGAGTGATACAATTAGTAGAGGAAGAAACACTTTAAAATTTAGATTGGTGCTGTATACATTTATTGGAACCCAACATTATTACACAAGTCACCTTGCAGTATTTAATATGTGTTCACATCCAAGCTCTTAGTCCTCTTTAATGTGCTTAATATTAAATTTTATGCATTTTTTAATTGCAATTACTATACTGATAAATGATGTGCATTCTAAGAATAGTCCACAAGATGAGAGTGCTTGATATGATACTTTACATTAAAAATACCTGGCCATGCTGGGAAACAGATACTATTGCTGTTAATTGGTTAGGGATTTAAGAAGAATGTTCTTCTATAATAAATACAATGGTCATGTGTTAGACACTACAGTTGATCTTCAGACAAAGTTTGTTCTATTTTACCTATTTCAAATTTCATGATGGTTCTTATTTTGAGGACAGTTAAAGGATAGTTGTTGGGACATGCTATGTTATATGGAAGTATTAATGCTTTTGTCATCGTATGGCTGATTCTATTGTTCCTAAGATGATATGTATAAAAATAAGCTATGTTGCTTTATCCTTGGTACAAAGTCGAGTTTGTAAGCATTTGCAATGAGGGATTCAGGTATTAGAAAATGTGTACAGCTTATACACTATGGTACCTTCAGTAGACAAGGGTTAGACATCTAGAGAGGGTTCATATATTAAGTGCAGCTACTGTATGTTTGCTCACTTTTGCCATAGTCAACACCATTCATCAAATGTACTTGTTACTTGGTGCAAAGCTGACAGACTGGATGAATCGCATGTGGTTTGGGTTAGGATGTTGCAATGCTTGTAAATATAGCTGTGGGTGATACCCCCACCACCATCACAGTCACAAGGAGGAAGTCAAAGGTATACAGTGTGCCATCCAGGCTGTGTGGTGCTCGCTAAGACACTCGCAACTGGGGTGGAGGCCTGAGTTTGGTCTATTACTCTAGGGGGGTAGATTTACAAAATTCACATGAAGGATTCGAAGCTCGATCGAATTTTCAAAAACATTCAAATTCAAATTTTCTAATGTTTTTGAGGACCAGTTCGACCAGTGAATTTTGTAAATTCGATCGAATTGAATGATACGAATAAAATGTAATTTGATTATTCGATCATTCGACTGTAGAAGTACTTCCCCTTTAAATTTTTATTCGACCACTTAGTTCGCCAGATCAAAGCTACCGAATTGGGTTTACTTATTTTTGATCGAATAAAAAAAAATTTGATCGATCGAATCGAACAAATTTTTCCTATTTGTTGCGGTATTACTTCAATACCTAATCACATGGTCGAATTTCAAATTTTTTTCAACTCGAAATTGGACCAATGATAAATCTTCCCCTATGTGTTTAGATTAAATCTTTTTTGGATGATTCTTGAGTCAGGTATTTAATGATACATACAGGACTCCTGTTGATAGGAACATGGCTCTTTTACTTTATATTTCTACATAGCCTTTACAGTAATATACTGTTCAGTACCATAAAAATATTTCTACCATAGTTATTCCTTTGGTTCTCGGATGCTGCAAAACCATATGTCCCAGCATTCTTAATTATAGGTAATAACAAACACAAGCACCCTGGGACATCCACAGCCAGATATACTGCACACAACCAATGAGATAATATTATTAACATGTATTTATAGAGCGCCAACATATTTCGTAAAAATATAAAAAAATAGTTTTATATTAATAAGTAAACCAAAGCAATTCATTACAAAACTCATAGAAAATGATATTGCTTTATTTGGCGATTCTGCTGTGCTATGTTATGAAACATTAGCTTTAGCATATCTGAGAAATGAAATCCTTATCAGATGGTAGAAATACATAAAAATATATGTAACCTGGTGCCAATGGTAATAGTTCTGTGTTTATACATCAAGCAATTAAATGAAGGTTAACAGGCTGTTTATGGTATCATTTACAATGTACTTAAAAAGTGGAAAGACTAGTATGACATCAGTTAAATCAAAATGACGACCTGGGCAACAAAATTACTGCTTTTCAAATCAGTTGGCTACCACTCTTACTGTATCATATCTGTGAACATGCTCACATTGTAATCTCATCTGCACTGAGAGATAAGAAACAGCGATCGGTATGTATTTATTTTTGATATAGTGCCCCATTTTAAATTAAGTCCATGATTTTCTCTGCATGATAATAGGTCAAGTCATATGCTACTGCAAGTTAATTGGCTTTTTGCTGTTAGATGAAAATCCTACTCACGGCTGTGCATTCTCTGGTGATTCTACTTGATATAGAATTTAGATTTCTAGGAGAATATTGACAAACTGGCATTCACACAAGTAAGATTGTACTATAGAAATAATGCAGAACAATCTACCAGTGAAGAGCTTAGTTATAAATTCGGGAAACATATGGCTTATTCTAATTTCCACCAATTCAGAAAAAATTATTATTCAATTCTGGGATGGGGGTGTTTACATAATCACATATTTGGCTTTGGTGGAAAAAAGCAACTGTCCATAAAGTTGTTTATATACAGTATGCATAGATAAATACATATCATGTTTTAAAAAAAAAAGTTGAAGGTCATAATGCTTATTTTGGCAAATTTAACTACCAACACAATTTTTTTGCAATTTTTTGTTCATTTTAATTTGAATGACAGCAGCCAATTAGCACAAGCATTAACATCTGATATAAATCCCTTGGTATAAAACTTTTTAGTACATAACTGATAGCAAATAAATTGCAAGTTGCATCAGTTTAAATGGGTATGTTCATTTCATGCAATGGAAGATGTTGTCAAATGAACCAAAGATAAATGTGTGTTCCCTTTTATGGTCTGTCCCCACAGCACTAAAATGAACCCCCAGAAAAAGTTGACATGTGTCTTACCTGGATCTGACAGTTCAATGCCTTGAGTACAGGCCACTTTGGAAAGAATTTGCTCAGACTGATGTGTTCCCTTTGCAGTAAAACAAATAAAACTTTCCCAATGGCCAACGCACCACTTAACACTTGTGTGTACTTTGCCTTTGTAACTTAACACAAAGGCAATTTTTATACACTTTTGAATGGTGTATAATGTAGGATTCATATATCAGGGTCATGTTAAAGGACCCATAACATAAAAAGATTACATTGTTTTAAAGTAATAAAAATATAATGCAGTGTTGTCATGCACTTATAAAACTGCTGTGTTTACTTCAGTAACACTATTAATATTTATATAAATAATCTGGTGTGTAGGCATGTGGCAGCTATTCAAAGGAGAAAAAGCTCAGGTTACACAGCAGATAAGGTCCGTAAAACATAATGCTATCTGTTATCCACTATTTATCCGGTGCCATATAGTCTTTTTCAATTTCTGCCATTGCTGCTCAACAGCTTCTTTATATGAACTATAGTAATATTTCTGATGCAAACAGATCAGTTTTACCAGTACAAGGCAACAGTACATGATATTTTCACTATAAATGCTTTCATTTTTTGGTGTTTCTGTTCCTTTAAGGAAAGTTTTTCTGATAACGCAAGAGGCAACTATCTGTTTAATTATCTGTTTGAGAATTAGTAATAACCATGTAGCCTTATATAGTCTTTCATTCTACAGTATTTACTGGCCCATAATACAGTTAAACAGAGAATTAAAGAGAAAGTTGTAATTATATTTTTCTATACATGTAGTTGGCTATACTAACACATCAGCAAGTTTATAACCAAGTAAGTACTGTCTGATTTGGGCTGGGTTGATGGGGAAAGTCATTATATAGGCCATAAATTTTGTGAAGAAAGGATTGACAACAGAAAAAGTGTAAGAATAACAGATGAGAGTCATTTAATTTGATGCTCCTTACATGAAAAGGGTATATAAGCAGACTGGGATTTGTAATTTTCACAGATGGTGAAAATGTGAGATTATTTAGTTTTTTTTTTAATTCAAAGTACTGGATAAATCATTTTTTGTCTTAAATAGATCTGGGAATAGGATATGCTGCACATGTGTTCAGAAAGTCAAATGTAGAACAGAAACTATTAGCAAAGCAAATATATATATATCGCATACACACATGCACATATCTTGAACATGCGTAAGTGCGCATGCGCAACTAATTTTAATGCGGCTGGGCGGCATGCCGTCCCTGAATTTCTGTTGTCCCAGGCCTGGGCTTTTGTGGTCTTGTTACAAATCTAGGCCTGGGTAATCTCACACTTGGCGTGGATTGGGTGGAATATCACAATGCTGAAAATTTTAAAATAAACCTAGGAGTGGATAACTAGGAGTTGATATATCATGTTGAACCAGGGAAAATTGACCACTGGCTGTGGATAAAACATTTTATTTTGTACTGTTGCCATATTAATATTAATATTTAATGTTAATATATAGTGCTGTATTTTATCTCCCATCATACTTTAACCCTTGATATTAAGGGTTCTGGAAGAAGTACAAGAACAACTGGGAGAAGCAAAACTGCTACCGATAGTAAACACCCCCTTTAAAAATGTTATAGTTGAATGTATAATTTTAATGTGTGCTGTGCCTTGATAATGTTATACCTGTTCTAAAATAAAAATTTAACAGATAAATAATAAGAAATATCCATTGGTGTTTTTTCAGAAAAGGTAATCTTGCTAACTGGATTTCATTTCAAGGAACAGTAACACTAAAAATGAAAGTGCTTTAAAGAAATGACAATATCATGTACTGTTGATCTGCACTGGTAAAATCTGTGTGTTTGTTTCAGATATACTACTATGGTTTAAATAAACAAGCTAATATGTAACTATGGAGGCAGCCATTCAAGCACAATAGACACAGAAAATAACAATTAATTGCTGAAGAATCACATTATATACTACATAGCTTATCAGTTACCTGTGTGTATCCTGCACCTTTTAGTTATTATTTATTTATTTTTATTTATTTATTGAATTTCATCATTTTCTGGTTGGAGTTTTAAAGGGGAAAACAGAATTGTTTGGAGAAGAAAAACCCTATTGTTTTGTTTTATTTATTAGAATCATATTTTATCACATTAGTCAAGCCAAATGAACTTTAATTACACTATATAAATTATTTGGATCTTGTTTCCTTCAGTCTAGGAATTCATAATTACAGCAAACAGGCAGGAGCCAATTTGTACACTGTTATTAAGGCAAGCCTTGCATCATCTCTGAATCTTGTTTAAGCACCAGAATGGGGGACCCAATGTCCACCCCCATGCACTGGTTACACAATTAAATGGTGAAGAGAAAGGGGGAATGTGTGTAGAGTAGTGACATCTAGGAAGTGCTGAATGGAATGTGAAAATAATTGTCATAGCTTAACACACATTGGCATAGATGTGGGGCAGACAATATGATTGAAAGCTGAGATTTTTAAATGAGCGTAAAAGAGCTATGAATGCTTTAATAAAAAATAGAAATTGGATTTCATGTTTAATTTGAGAATGACTTATATTATACAGTTTTTTTGTGTCTGGGTGACAGGTCCACTTTAAACCCCAATGCTGCTAAAAGTCTGAATAAAAAAGTTTCCATTTCAAACCTGCCGAGGTCATTTATATGTCAATGGCAAAAGTCCCATTTCCAATTGGAAGATATAATGATCTGAGCTGGGGTTCATACAATAATCAGATTAATTCATGGTTTTCAGGTGATAATCTAAAAAATGTATTTAAATGAATTGATAAATATGGTAAAAATGTGGATGGTCATTTGGTTGACGTGGTTTTAAGAATGTAGTGAGATCTTTTATGATTTTAGTAAACAACCACCTTAATGTGCCTAAAGAAATCAATTTTTGTATATGTCCATGTGGATTTTATGTAGATCTAGCTAAACAATGTCTAATAAAAATATGACATGGAGGTTATGATCTCACAAACATGGGTGCTAAATTTCACAAGTGCAATTGCCAATATAAATCGTCGTCTTTCAGCTTTTCTTTTCTAATTTGGAATAAAATCTTCAAAAGTACTACCTTATTGGTAGCCATTGACCACTACATTTGTGCAGTTTAGCACCTATGTTTTTAATCACCCCCCCAAAGATTGTTAAATATAAATAAGTACAGCTAACTTGAAAGTCTTTAGTCTTTAAAGGGAAAGGAAAGGCAAAGAAATAAAATCCCATTTTTACTTTCTTTAATGAAAAAGAAATCTATCTCCAATATACGTTAATTAAAAAATGTGTACCGTTTTTATAAGAAACCTGACTGTATGCAGTGAAATTCTCCCTTCATTTACTGCTGTGGATAGGAATTGTCAGACAGTCCCTAACTTCTGGCAGGGAAACAATCATACTAATGAACAGCAGGGGGAGCCCCTGCCTTACTTAACAGCCATGCAGAACTCAATCAGCTTTGTTTTTTGATCATTTATGACAACCCCTAAGAAGCCCAGACCCCACTGAGCATGTGCGAGTCTTGATATTGCAGAGATGTATAACAAATTTACAAGATGACAGCCCCCTGTGGCCAACTTTGAAAGCATAAATCATTTGTTTGATTAGACTTGTGGTGCAGTAAGTTCATTTTTATGTTTAGTATACAAAATACAGCATTTCTAGCCTTATTCTATTTTAGACTTTCCTTGCCCTTTAAGTACACATTGAAAATTGTTTTCTAGTCTGGTGGTGGATTAGAAAAGTAAAATGGATTATCATAACATATTAATGTGGATCTGGCATACCAGAAATAGTGTTTGGAATACCAAATGCATATTTTGAGCTGCAAATACATGGCAGAAAATGGCAACTGCAGTTGGGAATAAACAAACACACAGAAAGAGAATACTGATATATATTTTTTTTTTAGTTATTATTCCTTTATATTCAAATTCATTTATTACCACTTTAACACAGTTCACTAAATATGATTCCTAATGAAGGCTTCTAATCTTAATTAATAATCTTGGTATTTACTTGATTATACAAGCAGTGCTTTGGCTAGATAAGGCCTGCCTTATTATGTTAAAATGTACCTCAGTATTAAAATAAAATCAAGAAAGTGCATTATGCAGCAGGCATCTCTAAATCATCTCACAAATATGTTATTTCCTAAAGAAAAGAAAATCCCACTGACAAGACACAATTGTTTTCTTATGCACATCACTGCCTTCTTGAAGTGTATTACTTTATACAATATTATAGGGTTCTCTTCCGCACTAGAAAACCTAAGATGTTTTCCATTAAAGTTGTGGACAATGGAGCTTTGACAAAATTCATTTAACATTGCAGCATATATTAAGAATATATTAGAGTCATATGAATGATTTGAATGCATGGAAAAATTGAAAACCTTAACCCATGTGAGTACAGATTATGGAACAACAGGTGGATAAAGTGCAACTCAATGAATGATCAATGACATTTATAAGCAGAAAGAAAGCAGACAGATTCCCTGCTGTTTAAAAGGGAAATATCACCAAAGAGTATATTTAAGGCATAATTCAAGCAAGGCTGAGTGTATTTCTTCATAGTCAACAGTTTAATATTCTGTCTACTAAGCTGAATGTCCATAAATATCAAATCCATTGGCTCTAGATATTTATTGTTTGTGTCATTATTTAATGTTGTTATTTTTTTGAACCTTGAGTAGTTTTGCTCTGCCAAAACATTGTTGAACTATAACTTCTAGAATTTTGCAGCATATTGTCAAAGGTTAAAGCATAACCAGCGGCAACCAAAAACATGCACTCTAAAAGGAACAGGGTACAGAAAATATTTTCCTAGTCTCCCAGGACCATGGACCTAGGGTCATCCAAAATGTACAGTAGTGTTGCAAGGTAATGTCAAACCGGTTGTTGCTGTAAGAATAAACCCCAGCTAAACAATTATTTTATTAATGTTCAACAAGAAAGTTACACACAGACTGTGATAACTACCAGTTGATTTTCAAAAACTAAACCATAATAGAAGATATTTCCTTAGTCTGGTAAGGCCATGACTTTCTTTAGTGGCATTTGATAATTTCACTGAGTTAAACAGGAAAAGTAAGCTATTGGAAAGAGTCATTCTATTGTACAATGTAGTATGTTGCTGCTTGGTTTAGTAACAAGGCTGCTTTTGTGTTATCGGCTCCAAACAGCTCTAAATGTGCAATAACGTTAACAGAGTACCAAGTGCTAAATAATTTGTTAGGAACAGTCTGATGCACCACATTCATAAAAAGTCAGATTTTCATGGAGTGACAATGCAAAACTAGAGATTATTGCACCGCAAACCATTTACATTTCTGCATCATGTCCAAATTAATGCTGGGTTATACTGTCATAATCCTTTTAGATCTCATAGATATTAATAGAAACAGATAATAGAGTACTAGTTATAAGCTCTTCATAGAATAGTTTCTCTATGTATCAAAAGCCAAATATCTAGTAGTCAAAGGCACCTTGACATTTAGGGGCTGATTTACTAAGGGTCACAGTGAATATTCGAATGCAAAAAATTTGATATTCAAAATAACTTTTTGAGAAACTTCGACCATCGAATCGGTTACTTCGACCATTCGATTCGAATGGTCGAATAGTAAAATCCTTCGCCTTCAAAATTTGAAGTACTGTCTCTTTAAAAATCTTTTGATTTTTTTTACTTTGCCAAATAAAAGCTGCCAAAGTGCTATGTTAGCCTATGGGGACCTTCTAGACCGTTTTTTAGACCAAGTTTTAGTTTATCGAAGAAAAATCCTTCATTCGTACAATAAAATCCTTCGAATCGCACAATTGCAGGAATGCCAAATTCGGTGAAAAATCCTTCGACTTCGATATTGTAGTCATGGGTAGCATGTTCCCAAGATAGTTGTATTTTACCAAGTGGAGAGTCAAATTGGTACAGTATATGTTCATGGCACAGTCAGTTCTCATTATCAGGACTGATCAGACTTCTGTCATACTCATATTTCCCACTCTGTCACATTGTATTCTGCTGTGAGCATTTCTGAGGCCTGTGGTTTAGTCTTCTTGTGACCTATTTTCTTTCCTTTTATAATATAGGGCGAGATTCCAGGTGTGCTGTCATGTGCTGACAAACTCTTTCACGTTGACTGCTCATTCTATCTGTCATTTTCTACATCAGGTGGTTTTAGACTGCTCACAGTGGAAAAAGACATTTTGAAATTATAAAATAGAAGGGCTAATCTACCTATAGATATACAGTAGAATATTCACCAAATTCTGCTCTGAAAGAAAAAAAAGTTTAACAACAGAGGGCAAGAATAATATGTAAGGAAGTAAATGCTTTAATCTGGTAAATTACTCAAATTTAGAGCCCCCTTTTGTTATAATCTATGAAAAGTACCTAAAATGCATGTATGAAAATGATACAAATGTTACATTGGCAGAGAATACCTCAAATTTAAATCACTATATTAGCTTCCTGTGACTAAAAACGTATGTAAAAGTTGTTTAGTGGCATTAAGTAAATCCAATTAGAACAAACAGAAAGATAGGTGAGAAAGGTGAGAACCTCGCCTCAGGCTACATTTCCCCACAAGTTAGCAAAAAGAGAGCCCTTGAAGTGCAATACAGAGCAATTGCACTCTCTGCACTAGTTATCGCCCCTGACCCCTGGAGGATAGCTATATTTCCCTCTCTGTAACAAACAATCGCTATCTGCATGGAGACTGATGAGGTTTGAACTTCTTATTCAAACACAAAAAGGTACATCAGTGCCGACACTAAGGGGCAGATTTACTATTGGTCGAATTTGATGGTAAATGGTCGAATGATTGAATAGATTTTTATTCAAATCATTTGAATCATTCGAATTGATCGAATTTTTTAAATTCGATGTTCGAAGTGCCCAAAACAGTTATTCGAAAATTCTAAGCTTTTTGAATTTCGAATCCTTCACACGAATTTACTAAATCTGCCCCTATATGTATATAAAATCTTAGAAGCAATGCACGTTGCTTTCAATGCTTCCAGGTACGTCAACTGTAATGTACAGTGCAGAAGAGCATAGGAACTATCAATCTATTTATCTGTGATCAGGCTCATTTTTGCATACATAATCCTCTACTCTTTGTACAAATTCACACATGATTTAAGAAAGTCAGACAAGGTAAAAAAAAATTGCTGTGGTGCAGAATATACAGTACCATATAGTTTCTTTATTCATTTTTAAGTCCTGCATGAGCATGTCCCTTGCAAGAACTCATAATGTGTTATGTAATAAAAGGCACTAAATTTGCCCAAGGGCAGTAACCTATAGCAACCAATCAGCTGGTAGCATTCACTAGTCACCTGTTTAAATGCAAGCATCTTATTGGTTGCCATGTGTTACTGCCCCCGGGCAAACGTAGTGTTTTATATTACATATGGGGGTTAATACCTTTTTTTAAATCTTTTTGCAATTAAATACATAATTATTTATTTTGCATGTCTGTCTTTAATTTGGATGTTATCACCAGATATGTGAAGTTAGGGTTCCAACTATTCCAACATAAAGAGAGACTGAAGATTCTCCATGTTTATTCCTAGTCAGTTAGATTACAAGTGCTCAGATAATAACCCTGGCTAATGGGCTCAAATTCATCTCTGCACTAGAAGCAATTATCTGCCTTAAAAGGTCAAAATATGGAGTAGCTTTAGTTTTCCTGTTTAAAATTATACTGTCATGGGAAAAAATAATTAGTTTTTCCAAACGCATCAGTTAATATTGCTTCTCAAGCAGAATTCTGCACTGAAATCTGTTTCACAAAGGAGCAAACAGATTTTCTTTTCTTTTGACATGGGGCTAGACATTTTGTCAGCTTCCCAGCTGCCCCCAGTAATGTGACTTGTGGTCTGATAAACTTCATCCACTCTTTACTGCTGTACTGCAAGTTAGAGTGATAGCTCCCCTCTCTTAACCCCCTCTTTCTCCCAGCAGCCTAACAAAAGTACAATGGGGGTAACCAGATAGTAGCTCCCTAAAACAAGTTAACAGCTCCTTGGTAGTTCTAAGAACAGCACTCAGTAGTAAAATCCAGGTTTCACTGCAACACATGCAGTTACATTAAGTAGGAGAAACAACAGCCTGCGAGAAAGCCGTTCCATACAAGCCATTTCCTGCTTATTTGGCAGATGTATATATACACATATAGGGACACATTAACTATTGGTCAAATTTCAAGCATTTTTATTGAAATTATTCTAATCGAACAATTGCATTGTTCTTATCCAACGATTCAAACATTTTTTTTAATTACATTTTCCAGGAACGCTTCCAAGCAGCTTTAAGGTGGCGAATCGTCAAATTCCAAAAAATTTAAAGGGCCAGTACTTCAAAATTTGAATTTTCACATTTTTTTTAATTCAAATCGAATTTTGGACTGTTCCATAGTCGAAGTAGCCCAAAATTACTTTGAAATTCTAATTTTAAAAATTCTAATTTTATTCAAAAATTCACTTCGACTCTTAGTAAATGTGCCCCATAGTGTACACACATGACTGCATACAAATATTTATACTATGGTAACAGTTGTTTTATCTATGGACTCAATATATTCTACAGTCCTATCCTTTTACCATGTCCTGACACACTGCAAATAATATCAGCAATACATCAGTGAACTTTGGCTTGATGTACTAAAATCTAATTTCTATTTGTTTCTATTTTATTTCATGCATCTCAAAAAATTAGTGGTTTTTATTTCTTAAAACCTCTAAAATGTTGTTTTATTAAGTGTAAAAAACCATGAAAACTTTGAATACAAAAATTTGCCAAGTAAAAGTTGTCAAGGTCCTATACAAGATAAAGGGAGCTTTTCTGATTTTATTAGACAGTTTTAAATTAATTTGGACTTTTAGTTTTCAAATTTTCAATTGTCCACAAAACTCATTTTTTTTTTTTTTTGGATCCTTTAGACTTTTTTGTGCTTTTTAAATTCAGATCTTTTCATAAATTTCATGACATTTATGGTTTTACAAAAAGTGAGTTTAGTTGTGGTTTAAAAAACACAAAAATTGAGGCTGTTGATAAATAAGCTTAATTGCAAAAAAGGTTGAGATTGCAATCTGGGTAGGTTTGTCACCTTTTCTAGAATATAAATACCGGCCTTCCCATATTTTTAACCATATTTTAGACCAGTGAAATACTGGCCAGTTGGCAAACTTAAAGGAAAATTATAGCCCCAAATTTTTACATATTTTACTTAGGCCCACCAAATTGTGATGGTCTCTGTGCTGCCACAGAGATAACTGTACTTCAAATTAACTCACAATTTAAAAAAAACTTGAATATTTGTTTGATTAAAAGTCAAAACATTTATGAGGAGCATCATTTGGTTCTTTACTTGTGTCCCTAGCTAGTCTTCTACTGCATAACTTTAGTTTGCATAACAGTTAGTATAGCTATGGGCATATATGGTTTGTGTGAAAGAGTGTAGGAGTGTGTGTGTGTATGCTGGGGTTTTAATTTGGAAGGATTGAACTTGATGGACTTTGTCTTCTTTCAACCCAATTTAACTATGTAACTATGTAACTTGAAAAAAAAACCTACAAGTCTACTGGTATAAAAAAATCTACAAGCATGCTGGTAAAAAACTGTACTCTGCCCCAACTAAATAGCGAATATCTTGATTTTATATTAATATTATATAGATATGTTATTGCAACTTTTATGTTAATATCAACATCTTCTGTGTACAACATACTGACATCTTACACTGTAATATAATGACTATAATCAAGTTTCATATACAAAAATAAACATTACACTAGAATAAGAAATGTGACAATTGTGCTAGAAATGTCATTAAGAAAAGCTTGAAAGCATTTAAGTCATTACAGAGCTGAAGATGTCTAGAAATTAACATTAGTTATAATAGCTACCATGGAAACATATTCAGTAAAAATAGTAGGCATTTTACTTTTTGTTGTCAAAATGATTAGGAATGGATTAAGGCTGTCTTTCTATCATTCGTATTCATCTCATCCTAAATGCAAGTACATGACAAGGTTTGAAAACATTGCTTTCAAAAGTCTATTACAAATTCTTTTTTCGGGTGGGGCATAACCCTCTATAATTAATTGATCTAAATCAACATCTCTAAACCCTTATATCAACTTTTTTCTACATTTAGGGTTAGTCCACACACCAGGCGATTCAGTCGTCTGGCGACTAAGCGCCTCTTGTTTTGGGTGACTAATCTCCCTGAATCACTTCCCCTGTCTGGCGCTGGCTGAAATTAAAAGTCGCCTGCGGTAATTCACACACGACAATGCTCTTTCTGAAATTGCCCGAAGTTGCCATCAAAATATATCAATAAAATTTTCTCAGCTTGGATGACTTGAATCGACCTGATGACTCAAATCAAATTTTTTTCACATTAGAAAAACTCGAATTGAATTAAAAAAAACTAGATTTAAGTTTTTTCTCCAAAAAAAAGTTTAATGTCACAAAGGCTGCAAACATCCCCAAATTGATCCTGGGACCTCTCCCATTGACTTATACAGCAATTCAGCAGGTTTAAGGTGGCAAATAGTCAAATTTTAGTTCTTAAAGGGTTCAATTAAGGTAAATCTCAAAATTTAAAATTTGAATTAAAACTCAAATCGAGCTTGGATATTTTACTTCTAATTTAATTTCTAATTTGAGAATTTTGACCAAAAAAATACATTTGAAAATTCGACCCTTAGGGGCAGATTTACTAATGGCCAAAGTGAAAAAAACGTCAAAATTCGACCACAGAAGTTTATATAAAGGGCTTTTCGATCAAAAATGAACCTATTTCGATCGAATAGGTCCATTTTCGCTTTGCATGAAAATCGTTTCAATCATTTGATTGCATTGTTTGAATCGAACGATTTGAAGGATTTTCAGCAAAACCCTTCGAATTCCTAGGAGGTCCTCTATAGGCTGAAATGGCAATTCTGTAGCTTTAAGGTGGCGAAGTGTCAATATCGAAGGATTGTAAGGGGGCAAAATTTAACTTTTTTAATTTTTTCTACTCAAATCAAATTTTGGCCTATTCAATAGTCGAAGTAGCCTAAAATTACTTCAAAAATCTATTTTTTTTTTATTTGAATTTTATTCGAATATTCACTTCGACCCTTAGTTAATGTGCCCCTTCCTGCCACAGGTGCTTTTACAAGCATCCCCATAGATACATTTTAGATGGCTCAATGAATGGGAGACTGTAAATGGCATTACATTTTTATATGTTCTTTACTTTCCTGTTATTTCCTTCTCTTTAATGTTCATATCACTTTCTCTTTTTTACATAGTTTTTTGGGTTTTACCATTCTCTTCTATTTTTATTTGCTCTTCTTTTGGTTCCTAAAATTCAAACAAAACCTTTTTTGGTTGCAGCATAAAGTGTAACTGTGTATATATCTGCTTTCCACTGTATTTTTCTAAAATTATTAAAGGACTGTGCCTACTCAAACTATCCATGGATATAATTGGGAATAGCTAACACTATGGGGCAGGTTAAGTATGAGGAAAAAAAACTCTGCAAAAAAACCCCATCAAATGCAATTATTATTCAGAACCACTCAAGATTACCCCAATTAATAATGAATGGAACTATGTGATTCTCAATTATTCTGTCTGAGTTTTACTTAAATAAGCTAGTGCTCGATAAAAAACCCAAGTGAGGAAAAAATGTTGCTTTGAATACATTGCATTATTTTTCCCCTCCTTGCACCAATATTCTGCCGGGATATGTTATTGCTTCTGTTTTTCTGAATTAGTCCATCTCTAAGGTTTCACCTAAATGTCCTTTGTGAAAAACCTTCACCCTCAACCTGGGGTCTTTTGAGTTTTCTCATGGGGACATTATTTCAAGATCTCTGGTCATCTTGGTACTAAGACTAAGACTTATTTCCAGGTACTTCTGGTGGCCCTCTTGTTCAGGATGTCACAAAGTTTATCTTTGCCTTTACTATTACCCTCCCTTGTTGGTTACTGCAGCCATTAGAAAACATATGCCACACACACTCAAAATGTATGCAGTTGGGGTGCTTACCCCATTTATTGCTTCACTAAAAGTATCAATGTTTTCGGGGGTACCCTCTCCCTTCCTCGCTATACAAAATGCAGTGTACACACACCATTTAAAGCCAAAGTCCCACCTCCCACACCCCTAGTTCCATAGTCCTTAATTGTCCAATTCGCCTAAATTGGGATGACATAATTAAGTGTCCATTATAAATCCAGACCTCTAAATGTGAAAGTGCCCCCAGTCCCCATAAACATATAACTTCAGCCATTGCCACATGCCTTAGGTGCAACAGTAAAGGGCAGTATGAGGAGCATATGCCTTTTGTGCGTAAGAAGGAGAGAAGGGGTCGGTCTTTCACTATTCCCTCCCTTCCTGCTTGTCATCTCATGTGATGGGGAATGCTACTGATAGATGGCAACTTGCCTTAGACACCTTAGAGACTTGGCCCAGGACTGGTCAAAGTAGATAGATGTGACTATTGCTGCATGTGCTTTCTGTGAAGACCATCTGGACCATGCTCACCAATCAAAGGGAAAAAAAATTAGATGGCCCTGTAATGTCGGCACACATTCTAGTGGAATTTTGGTGGCCTTTTTGGGTTTAAAGGGCCTATTCCTACTCCTGGTCCTTGATGTCTCTGTGCAACAGTTGATACCTAAATCTTGCACCTGATTGTCTAATCCTCTAAATTCTGTTCTCTTCTATACCAAGATTTAGCTCAAACTCTGGCATGTCTGGGTTCCCTGTTGGACCAGTCCAAGCAAAGATTTCCTGCTCAGTTGTGATGTGCAATTTTTTTCGCTGTGTTTCACTGTAGAAATTATGCCAATAGACTTGAATGACCTCACACATCAAAAAAAAAAAAATCACCACACATCGAAAACATTTTACTGCTCATAGACTTTAATGCATTTCGACGATTTTGTGAGCGACAAATTTTTGGCCATCCCTGCTGCTCACTAAAGAGTTCAATTTCCAAAGCAGTACCAGGGTTCACATTTCAAAGATCAGGAGCACATGTTATCCTGTGAGATTGTAAATTTTTTTAAATTATTTAGCTTTTCTGCCTTTTTCTTTTTTATAATGATTTTATTGAAAGTTACTGTAATGGAAAATAAAATCACATGGACCTCTTCTAACATGGGGATGAGCTTGCCTGATCTTTTGAGTTGAAAGTTGAATAACACATATTGAAGCCTTTCAGTTACAGTTTCTCTTAATAAATTTGAGATTAAAGTTTTAGAAAGACAAAATCTGTATCAGAAATAAAGAATGGAGAGGCCAATAATATAGATGTTAGAAGCATTTGAAAGAATGAGACTTAATTAATATGGGATCTTTATTAATCCTCTTTTTAAGAACTGTAGTTCAGTTCTGATTAAAAATCTGCAATGGAACATAATTTGTTATTTGAATATTTTTTATGAAACTTAAATCTAAAACAATACTTGTTAGTCGGAAGAAGGTAAAACATTTTAGGATTAATTAAGGTGACCATACACGGGGAGAGCCACTTGTTTAGTGAACCTGCCAAATGAGCTGATCTCTGTCACAGTCGGCACCCAATACCAGAACAAATGCTAAGCACCTTGGTCTAGGCTCGTGCTTCACCAGTAGTCTTTGGCCTCGGGAGGAGCCCTCAGCTACTCAGATGCCACCTGGACTTAAATGAGAGGTGCAAGGCAGGAGTTCTGGCAAGCAAACAGGCCGGGTTGAGGCAGGCAGATAGCTAGGAGACGTCAGTGGGCAATGGGTCAAACCAGGTGATCAATCAGGTTTGATAAGGCAGAATCGGTAGTCAAAGAACAGGCACGGGTCAGGATAGAGAGAACAGGGTAATCAATAAGCCAGGCAGGGTCAAACACAGGAAGCAGATCAGATCAGAAGCTTAATAGCACAGGTAAAAGGCACCAGGAGTAAATCCTATCACAGGCAATGATGTTAAGCCAAATGTCCCTTTAAATATTTTAAACTTCGCACCACTGCACACTGACGTAACAACGTCAGAACGCATGAGCCTATAAATTGAGGAAGTGCGCACCTCGCGCACACTAAGAAGAGGATGCCGGCAAGGATTGGTGCAGCAGGCGTCCCTGCTGCACCACCACTAGACCACCAGGGTGACTAGCCCTCACAATCTCTCCCTGATATGCCCACCTTGAGTTGGGCGATATTGGGCTGTTCCGATCATGGGCCCTTGGGCCCAACAATCAGATCACAATAGAGGACATACGGGCGGTCAGATCACAGGACCGCATCAATGAACAGATGCGGCCACGATCCAACGGGCTTTATAATCCTGTTCAATCGACATCTGCCCAACCTTCGGCCAGATATCGATTGGGGACATCAGTCAGAGGTCCCAATACACGGGCCAAAAAGCTGCCGACTTCTTCTGTCGGCAGCTTTTATCGGCCCGGGTATGGCCACCTGTTCTAGAAACATTTCTGTCCAAATTTGTATGTTATAGTGGGGGGCTGTGCTAAAAATGGAAAGAGCAATACAGAAGCCTGGTTACCACTATAATAGTAAGATGAAAGTGAAAAAAGTGAGAGGGAAATGTTGAAAGGTATGCAAACATTAGAGATTAAACATGTTTGCAAAATTTAACATAAAATTAAAGTTATTTTGATGAGTAAACAATAGAGACCCAGGGTTGTCAGCAGTTTATTACTTCACTTCTTCAGTGGCTGACAAAGTATTTCATATATTTTAATAATAGAGATATTTTGCTGCATTGACCATAATTACCATAAATGATGTAAAGGGATTGGATTACTTTGAATTTTTTTGTAATAGAAAGACTTGAAATGGGTCTTCTGAAAGCGAAGAGCCCAGTAAATGATGTATGATATGGCTGAACTCTTGCCAGTATTTTGCAAGGAATCAACAGCCCCAAAAAATACATTATTTCTCTAATAATCAATTTTACAGCAAGGGGGGGGGGTCATTTCTAAAGTTTGTGAAGGGCATATTTATTCCCAAATGATTGTACTGCCATGTTTTTTCCTGAACACTAAAATATTGCACTGCTGTGCCCAAATTTATACTTTTTTGCAATTTTGCATTGCGCACATTTTTGTGTGTACGGCCATTGTGCATGAAAATAGAGTTGATGATAATTTACATTCTCAATTTGCAAATATTTTCTCTGCCACTAAAGTCTTGGTGTAACTCAAACACAGAGTATGTGCATAAATGTTCCCAATTTGTGATTTCTGCCATATTTAAAAAGCTTGTATAGATATAAAACCCGCCATTCGTATCCAGCTTTATAAATATAAGCATGCAAAGGGCAAATATATTCAAATATATTCATTCTGCCCAGCTCAAAGTTTATTAATGAGCCCCAATGTGTTTTCCTGGATAAAAGTGCAGGCTAATCAATTACACAGTAGCATGCAGAAACAGAAACTAATCCTTAGATGAAAATGAGCAGTTGCAAAAACAGTGGTTCACTCCCTAAGATGTGGTTTTATTTTTGTTGTCTCAAATAGCTTTTCCCAACATTTGCACCTAGAATTTACCCACTACGTACTGTATTTCATGCAGTCTTTTAAGTTATTAGTAGTGATGGGTGAATGTATTCGCCTGCTGCTAATTCATGGCAAAATCCCGTGGTTCGCCGCAGGCAAATAAATTCATCTTGTTTTGGACGTGTGTGTCCATTTTTGGATGCCAGCGACTTTCTTTTTACACCGGCAATGGGCGCCGGTGTCCAAAAATGGATGCATGTGTCCAGGACGAGATGCGGCTACGTTTTGCGAATTTTAAGTCGTTTTGCGAATTTCTCGAAATATTTGTGAAAAATTTGCCAAAGGGAAACGCCGCCGATTTGCCCATCTCTGGTTATTAGCTTACAAATTTACTGTATCATGGGGGAATATAATAAAAGTTGGTAATGGAAAAACTATTTGTGATGCAAAAATGTATGCCTTTGAACAAATTATTGGCTGGTATTTTACTGGCAAATGTAGTTCAGTATTACAAATTTACTGTCAATGCGGTTCAGCCCCTGGCTTGCTGATTTAATTTCCTGACCCACCTGATATGTACCTTTTGCCAATCTTTTCATTTGTCATTGAGCCATCCAGGACATTAAAGCTCTGCCCCCTTCTGTCAGTACCTGACCTAATTTTTACCATCCTCTTGCTGGCCAGTAATTTTTAAAAAGGTGGTAATTCTACTAGTGCAGTTAAACAAACTGCCTTTTTAGTTAATTCATAGTGTGACTTTCAGGTTTGACCAGTTTATTTACTATCTATCTATATCTATAACAGCTGATGTTTCAGAACCACCATAAGTTCCTTTTTAAAATCACAAATGATTAACAATCAGGTCAAGTCAGGTCTGTGCAACTGTTTTGCACTGATTGACACAGAAAACTGTGGGAACCCTGGAGCTAATGTCTGGTTTAAAGGTGGTTGTAGATCCAGGGTTCCCCTGTGTCGATCAGCGCAACTGCACAAAATAAAAAACAAGAGGCAGGAGAAAGGCAGCACCAAGCTTTGTGTAAGTGCGAGGAACACATGTTGACTTAAGTAATTTACTAGAGTGATGATTATTATTATGATATCAGTGACATACAGTATAGCCCATAAATTAAAATTCTCCAGTTATTCATATACTAAAACTCAAAAGTCAAAGAATGTATGTGCAAGTGTGTGGAAAACCTAGGAACAAAAGCATTTCAGATTAAATCTTTCTTGATTATTAAAATAAAAAGGTGAATAAAAAAATTTTTTTCATTAAAAGTTTGTTTTTCCAGTTCTTTTATATTCTGTATTTTGATGACTTTCCTTATCTCACATTGTTAGCAAAAGCATCAGTATAATTTAACAGTGTTACCACTGTGGAAAGGTTATATAAAGAGCGTTGTTTCATTCTTTGACATGATATTTTCTCTCCCAGAGGAATCCAGCAAATGTGAAATCAATTTAAGATATAATTGAATGATATTGAAACTGTATATAGAAGCCTAATTTATATATATATTAATACATTTTATTTTTGAGCTCTGTATAAATAATATGCACTAGAAAATCAGAACTAATCCTTCACGCAATATGTACTTTTTTTTTACTATTACTTTTTTTTTACTATTATCCACACAGTTAGCACCCTTAGGTTGTAGCCTTAAACACCTTATGAAGGGTAGGCATACATTTTGTCTATTATCATTATATAAATTACTAACTATCCAATTTGAAATAAGTCCCCAAAGAGAGCATGGATAGGGTACTGACACAACAAAAAATGTAAACTCACAAATGAATAGCGGACTGTAAGAATACCTGGTGGTATTGTGGTGCGGGGATGCCCACCAATCTCTCCTTCCTCACACACCAACCATAAATTAAGTGGACTTTAAGGTGCTCATCAGGAAGCTTTATGCCATATTCTTTCCTAAATAGAAGAGGCACAGGAACTAAGCAATGGCTAGTACAAAATATTGTGAACGTTAGCAAAATCACTTTTTCTTTAAGTTGATGGGCATATCGTCACCTTAATGATCTCATGCATCAATAAATGAAAAATCCTGCAAATGGTTTATTAATCCCAAAGCTTCAAGAAAAAGCCCATCCTTTGCACACAAATAAATATAGAGGCAAATGTCAGCTCAGATTATTGAAAAAGAGTGAACTGAAAATAAAAAGCTTCACTTTGCCTGACAATCCCTCTGGAACAGAGTAGAGAAGTGGTACAGAGAACTCTTGGATTAATTGTTCTGTTTCAAGCAGACCCAAAAAATGAGTCCAAATGGAAGACCTTTGTTCATTTTAATTCCTGAAATATAATGTCCTATATTTGAGTTTCTTTCGTTATATAATTCTTAGCTTTATAGCTACCATTCATAGAAGTTCTTTTGTATTTTCATTGCAGTTACAGTATACAGAATTTTAAGTAACCACTTCATTAATCAATAATTATTCAATCATTCTATTTCATTACTCTTTAAATTATATTACAAAATTAATATTCTGCTTGCCATATATACTCCGATCCCCTGTCTTGCCCATTGGGTTATCCATCAGCCTATAACACGTGTTAATAGACAAATAGGTAAATGTTTGTGTATAGAGGCATTACATTAGTGACAAAAGAGTTAAAACAGATTTTAACATGTGATAATTTAATATCCAGAGTCATTGGTTCCTCCATTCAAAAATGTCTATAGAAGGCTATTCTTAAACCACATATTTTCAATTGTTATCCTAGTATGTTTCCTGGAGAAAGTAAAAAAGATCCTATTAGCACCCCATAAGATACATCTGCCTCTGTTTGCATTCAGTATCAGTTGAAACAGTCTTCAAGCTATTTTGATTAAACCACATTGCTGGACACAAGACTTTTGATTCAAAATTACATTCCTAGGTGGTCAGTGAAATTAGTTGAGGCCACTTCTTGATTCGCATTCAAGATGCACAAGTATGGATTAATTGAGAGAAGGGTGCATCATGCATAAATAACAAGGAACATTAACAAACAATGATGCTCAAGACTCAAGACCTCATTTACCAGTACGGGACACAACAATCAAAACTACAACCTCCACAAATTAATATTAACATGGGTTTTGTAAGAATGGAGGAATCAAGGTTCAACTAGTACTGTTTGTTTAGTATTTTTTAGCTTGGCTAACAGGACAGAACAAGATGACAAATTCACATTAATTTGGCAATATAAAGACCATGCTCTAAGAGATCTTTACTAACAAAATTCTAGATTAGCTTCTTCATTTGTATAAAATGAAGAAAAGTTCAGAATTTCTAAACTTTTTTTTTAATTTGATATCTGTTCATTAATCATTGTGTTATAAAACTCTAGGGATATTTGCACAGTTGTAATGTTGGTTTGTAGTTATAAATACTACCATTAGTTGTATAAATTAATGAGTGTGTTCAGCCTTCACAGATGTACAGTGGAAGTTTCAGAATACCCAGACAAGGAAGTACAAGTACAACTGTTTGGATGGGAAGGTGGATACTTCAAGGGAAATTTGCTAATTTGCTATTATAAGCATTTGTAAGGCACCTACATACAAGTTAAGGGTTCATATACATTACATAAAAACTTGACAAGTACAGGCAGTACAGTGGACCCTACTCATCCAATCCATTCAATTTTACAATGAAAAACAGAGGGGACAATTGAGAGGTAAGGTATACCTTACATTTTCACTATAAGTATATGCTAATTGCATTGGAATTCTTTGTTTAATAAAGTGGACCCATCACCCAGACACAAAAATCTGTATAATAAAAATCCTTTTCAAATTAAACATGAAATCCAATTTCATATTTTTATTAACGCATTCATAGCTGTTTTAAGCTAATTTAAAAATGTCAGCTGTCAATCAAATATTGTCTGCCACTCCTCTAAGCCTTAGGCATAGAGGCGGTGCAGATAATTACTTTCACTTTCCAGTCAGCACTTCCTAGTATTAATTAATTGTGTAGCCAGGACATGGGGATAGACATCGGGTCCCCCATTATGGTGCACAAACAAGATTCTGAGATGATGCAAGGCTTGCCTTAATAATAGTGTCCACAAAATGGCTCCTGCCTGCTTGCTATAATTATGAATTCCCAGACTGAAGAAAACAAGATTAAAATAATTTATATAGTGTAATTAATATTCATTTTGCATGACTAATGTGATAAAATATGATTTTGAGTATTTTTTTTTGGGGTGACAGGTCTACTTTAAATGTTTTACTTTAATGGAGAACTAAATCCCTGTACCCAATTCCCCCTTAAACTTCCTGACATTGCCTCCCTCCCCTCAATGTGCATTAGTAAAATAAAAAAACGTTTAAAAAAAAATCTGACTCATAAATGCAGAGGAGAAGCACAGTGGAGCTCCTGGTCACCATCTTCTGTCTCTCTGTATTGTCTTCAGATCTAAACGCTGATATTTTGCATGCACATTTGACTTTGCACATTTTGACATTCCTGGCCCAACTGTGCATACTACTGTAAGCATTGTGTCCGCAAAGAGACCTAAAGTCATCACGAGGAGGGGGGCAATGACAGGAAATTTAGAGGGGCTTTTAGTAAAGTATTTGTTTAGAAGGCAACAAGGGCTGCTCATTATGGTAGGGATCACATAATTAATTTTCTTCAAGGACATTCCCCTAATGAAGTATCTAATACAGGAAATGCTTTGGGGTGTTAAATCAAAGATAAAAGTTTAGTTTTGAGATTAAAAACTAATAACAGCAAGTCCAGTTGTTTTAGAATTACTTTTATTAGATATACCATGACCTGAATGAATGAAAATCTTCATAGCTTTTATCTGCATGCAAAAGCCGTATCTGGCTCCTCCCAGTCCTTATGGCTTTCTTACAGGTTTCCCAAACAAGGAACAATAAGAACCCCACATATGAGAGTACGCGAAATAGACTGGATATCAGGAGCAGCAAGCATGACTGATAAATGTGAAGGAAAGGCTGGAAGCACCTCCTTCAAATGGAGGAGAGGGGATCAGAAAGTTATACACACATGTAAAACTGTAGGCATTAAAGGACAAGGAAAGTGAAACTAAAGAAGTAGCTAGAAATTTTGTACATTATGTTTTGGGCTGCTGTGCCAGCCCAAGGCAACCACAGCCCTTTAGCAGTAAGATCTGTGTCTCCAATGACATGTCAGTAGCTTCCCATCCTCTTTTCTGCTGAGTCACTGCACATGCTCTGTGCTGATGTCAGTTTACTGAGCTCAGGGACCCACTCAAAATTTACCGTACACATAGAATATAAATGTCACAATATAAGGCTGATAAGTCATTAAAAGAGTTAATTACTACATGGCAGTACAGAAACCAATGCAATTAACATCAGAATTTAATAATAATCCCTGTAGCATCATCTTATATTACAGGCCAACCTAATTTTCTGTTTGATAATTTGCAACAACCCCTAAGCTTAGCTGCTCAGAGCCCACTGAGCGTGTGAGTGTTGCAGACACTTTCCAAGATGGTGACCCCCTGTGACAAGTTTGATGTTATGAATCATTGCTGATATTGACAAGCTGAAACTTTAGGTGGGTGCAATATTCATATCAAGACTTTCCTTGTCCTTTAAGGAGGCTGATTGGAGTAAGTGGTTCTTCACTATTATCTAGGTGCCGCACTTGAAGAAATTTTTTTCTTAGATGTGCACCTGTAGTAGTACTGTAGTAGTAAGTAGTTCTCATCTGCATGTGATGACCACTTCATCCAACAATACTTCACTATTTGGTGCACATTTGTTTTCTCAAAGATTTACTGAAGAAAAAGAAAATCTCTTTATTTGGAGTGGATCTTTCTGGACATTATTTTTAATATTTACAAGTGGATTAGTGGATCCATTTACATTCTTTTGTATGCGTACATTTTTATTATTGCTCTCTAAGTTACCTCCTGCTGACTGGTTGCTACAGATAATTAGACCTGTAGCAAACTGTGTACCGATATTGCATTATGCCCTAGCTATCAACACAATAAAAAACTATTTGAACTTAAAGTATTCATTTTTGTCTGCAGTAATGCATGTAAAGTCAAAAAATGCAAACATAGCTCAATTGAAATGAACCAACACAATCTTCCTACTTTATAAGCAAAGTCCATTACCATTTGGGCTTCAACACAAGCAAGGTAAACCGTTATAATTAGGCCTGTACTGCTAAAAATGTATAGATAAAGATTAATCTTGTGTCCAGTTTGAGTTGCAAATTGTAGACATTATAATGGAGTGGGATCTCTAGGATAGATACTCTCAAGGAAACTCCAGATGTATGGGTGCTGGCATTGAAGGCTCAGCTAAGAGCTGATTGTCTTCTTAATACATTAGCTATATTAACCACATTTTATCATAATGTATTGTGTAATTCATCAAAGTTCCAAAAAAAAAAAAATGATTCTGCTACCATCATTAATCTCCTAATGTCAGAAAATCATTCAGAAATAAAAGTCTGAATGTTTGGCAAAGATAATTAAACAAGCCATTTATCTTATCATTAAGCATCAACCAAGTTTTCCGTGACAACAATTTACTGCATATTTTAACCCTTTAATTTTTAAAAGGAGCATATTTGTGCATTACCCACAAGCAATTATACTACCGGGAAATGTTATAATTCACATAAGAGTACCTACAGTAGCTATCTGAAGCATATACTGTATCTGAAGATTGAAAAACCTTGAAAATTTGAATGCAAAAATTCTCCATCGAAAAGATGGTGAGGTCATGAAGAAGTCATTGGGAGTTGTCCTATGCAAAGCTCAAGTTTTTCAGTTGATTTGAGGTTTTGGGACATAAAACCAATCAATTTGAGTGATTCAAGTTTTTTTCTATCACTAAAGTTTTTTCTTATGGTTGTTCATTTGAGCTTTTAACATTCAGATTTTTTCATAAATATTAAAACATTCGAAATTTGAGTTTATCCAAGGTAGAGAAACCATCACACAATTCGCAAATTTGATTTTTAATTTTGTATCCTCTTCTATATGTAATTATTTATCATACAGTATACCATAACATATCAGTTAGCAATGTAAATTAAGTTCACACTCTAAATAGCAGAAATACTGTAGGATTAGGTAAGGTTGTCATAATATTTTAGATGAACTGCAGAAAACAGTACACCAGCCCACCAGTACCATTGCAAACTAATGTTGATGAGCTGGCATAACATTCAGTGAAAAGCCTGCAACTAGTAATTTAAAATTCATAGCATAACATAAATAGTTTAGAAGCTAAAAGTAACAACCTAATATTAAAAATGAAACATTAACTGTGTTGGAAGTAGAACACAAGCGGAACAAAATGTGTTAATGTACAGTTTTGAGTATAAGAAAAAAAATATTGAAAATATTTAGGTTGAATGAAGCTGTCTAGAATGCTAATCACTTGGTGAGTGGTTACTTTTAAAATTGCAGTAGCATATTGTAATTTTATAGTTCTTTGATACCTAGACACCCATTCCTTTTCTGTAAATCACCAGTTGATTCACATAACTAACAAGGCTAAAAAGACTGTAACAGAACAGCAGACGCATTACTACAACAAGCAATGCATGCTCAATGATAATGGTTTTAGACTTGAAGCTTGTATCAATTACAGTACTGCATTGATTTTCCATGTGTGTTCCATCTGGTTTGCATGCTCTACTAAAATGCCCAGTAGAGTTAGCTCCTTTGTGCATTCCTCTGCTGCTTAGAAATTATATTTGCCAATTGAGAAATTCTGTATGTAAAAGATTGTAAATCTATGAAAGATGTAAAACATTACCCCCTAAAATGAATACCACACATAGTTTACATAATGTTCAGTAGTACATTAAATAATATTACCAGAAAACTATTGCCCTTTTACATCTTTTCCTTTGAGCCCCAATTTTATATTTGTCTGTGCTGCCTTAGACATCACCTGACCAGAAATATTGCAGAGCTAACTGTAACAGGAAGTGTGGAGCAAAATACAGAAGTTTGTCCATTAATTGGCTAATTTTTTATTTAGAATTATCCTATGGCACATATACTTATATTATTATTAAAATGGTTTATTTTCAAGAAGCACGGTGTTACATATGAGCTGTTTTATACAATATGCATATTTTAGAGACCTACATTGTTCAGGGGTACACTTTTCCTTTAAGCCAGTAGGCTTACGTTATTATATTTTAGTATAAAACCAAAAACACATTTAGTAGCATATTTACAGTATAAAGACATGTAAAATGTTTTACTCAAAACAAACCAGCTCCATTCAAAGCCTTCGTAAATTATTCAAATAAAAGGACAAATTAATTCAGGTGGCACAGCATTTCTAGAATGAAAAGCAACGTAAAAGTTGGGTAAAGCTTTTACATTTTTACACTGATACAATGTCAGAATGATACACTTGCACATTACTAAAAAATAGCTTTATAAATGAGTTATATGCAAGTGTTCAATATATTTCAAGCAAAGCTGCTCACCGTGGACCTCCCTAAGGCAAAGTGTGAAGTGAAAAGCAAATGCCCACGGTTTACAACTTAGCACTACCCAACCTCTCCCTTTTACAGAAACCAATAGAAAAAAAGAATCACTTTTGCTAACAATTGAAAAATACCCCCTTTCTAGTACTAGAACCCTTATTTATCTTTCTCAAAGAATGATATTTACTTTGGAGATCATCAGATATCTGAAAACGAGGAAGTCCCCATGTAAATGTTTTTTCCCAATTTGTCACATAATATTGCATACTTTTCATGTATAAGTAGACATTCTTTACAACAGTTTTTGGTAACATACAGGAGCAGGGAAATCCACCTTAGTTATTGATAGTGATGGGCGAATTTATTAGCCAGACGCAAATTTGCAGCGAATTCCCGCGATTCACGATACGCCACGAAAATTCGCTGGTGTAAAAAAAAAAAGGCACTCGCCGAAAATGACGCGACTCACGTCAAAAACGTGCCGCGACTCGTTTCGCGAATTTTTCAGCCAATTCACGAATTTTGCTGGAAATTAGCAAATTTATCGGCGAAACAGGATAGATTTGTCAATCACTAGTTATTGAATTTGGGAACAATATGAACAACATTCAAGAAAAAAATATCTCTGAAACTAGCTTAGTAAAGAAACAGTATTTAAAATGATGACTCAGTCTTTGTCTAGTGAGGATGAGATGAATAGTAAAAAAATAAGTCTGAACCTTGGATGTAAAGACATAAAGTAAGAGTTATGCTTTATCAAATTTCTTCAGTGTTTTTAGAGTAACAAATAATGACCTGTTCAAAGGACTGTAGAAGAGCAACAACTCCATCTCCTATGTAGTGGACTTATTATTTGTTATATTACATGCCTGAGGGCTAGTATACTGTACATCAAAGTGAATGGGGGGGGGCATAAAATCAAATAGAGAACTACAATATGCCCCACATACTGTTAATGTAAATGTCAAATCTGATGTTTGGTGAGAGGCCTAATGAAGATTATGAGTGGAATACCTGCTCACTTTACATTCTTCAGTAAATGGAGTGTGAAGGAATTATTTTGTCCTTTTAAGAAGAGAACAGCAATGGCAAAATGTTCCCCTCTTGCTGTCTCTGTTCCTTACCATTCTGCTGAATGAGAAACCTGAAACTGAATGCATGTAGAGTGGTCACATGCAGACCTTATTGCCTATTCAGTATGTTCAGTATTTTTGCTCCAAATCTTTAGAAAACTGCTTAAGGAATTAAACAGTTTAATGAAAACATGGCATGCACATATATGTGCTAGAGCAGACTGGATTTGTAAGTGGATTTATAAGCTTCTGCTGGTGCTAGTCACTCTGGACATATCTGGAGGGGCAAAACAAACCATGTTTTAATTTTGTAAGTGATAATTAAAAGTCATCTACCTTTAAAAGCTTATTATAATACTGTTTTTTCCTAAATTGTAGGCAAAAATATTACTTCAAACAACATTTTAATAAAAAATAATCCTGCTGCAATTTTTCTGTCCGCTGAAAATAATTGAATGAAACCTGAAGCAGTTTTAAGACTATGGATATTAAAACCATGTATCGGTACTGTATATCATGAACAAGGGTATCTTAAGATGCAAAACAACCCCTGTATTTATTCGGGGCAGAATTTCATGTCTTTAAGGCCACAATAAATTCTAAAATATAGGATATTTTAGAATTTATTGTGGCCTTAAAGACATGAAATTCTAAAATATAGGATATGTAAAACAAGACTATGGTATGTTATGGTAATATCCATTTCCATGCAATGCTAGTTTGTTCATATAAAGCTGTGAAGTTTTCTGCAGCCTTTGATATATATGATATGTTGTATGGATGTAAAAAATCCTGTTACCTATCCATGTATGATGGATTTCGATAAAAATTGCATTACATATATAAATATAAGTGTGGAAAACATAAATACTTCAATGTTCATAGACAATGAATTTGATAAAGCATCTTCACTGAAACTGACATTGACAGAAAATTATATTCTGCATGTTTTCTGCCTTTTCTCAGATTCACTTTTCCCATGTCCAGAATAATTATAGTACATCACATTTGTTCTAACATTCCTCTTAGTGTGCCTACTACATCCTACATCTATTATTCAACAAAAAGAAGGAGAAAGAAGATGGTAGCTTTAAACTAAGTAAAAAAGGTCTTCTGGTCGTAATTCAGTTTGTGTCTGATTAAGGCTTTATTTGGTTAGCAGCTGTTGCTTTGACAGATGAGGCAATTCCCATGAGAAATATCCACCTGACCATACAAGGACACATTACAATGCTTAATCAGATTTAGGAAAGCATTTAGAAGATTCACAGGCTCTAACTACAGTCCCCTGTGATTTTTATCTCAGATAAGATTTTTTTTTGTTAAACTTAATTAATTGGCATTCTTACCAGCAGAGACAAAATGATGTATACCAATCCATAAGGGACAGAGAGGATACAGTGTTAATTGAACTGTGGGCAATGTTGCCAAATTGGACAGGGAAGTAAATAATTTGACCAGACAATGATAAGTGACTATTGAACTTTTGAGGACATGTAATGGCTTGCACTTGGAAACCTTGCATGGAACTCAAGGTCATACAATGCTGTCATTTGTATATGTACACAGTCAAAGTAGAAGTTTCTTGTTGCTTAGTCAGCCTATAATAAAATATATTGATAACAAAACACTTGTTGAGCTATTGTTGCTAACCATTGATCTTCCCTTAGAGCACAATAAGCAGCCATGATGCTAGAAACAGAAGCATAAGTAAAAGGTGAGTGCATTTGTCTTCTCTACAAATTATGAACCAAACCTGCCTTTTTTCCAAGTATTATAATCAGAATGTTGATTTTGAATGCCTATGCAGAAATTAGGTCAGCCCACTGCTATAATTGTAAATTACCATTTTTTTTCCCCAGTTATAACTCAGCCAAAGCCTTGAAGGTTATGAAGCTCAGCATAGCTTGTCATTGAAGCCTGGAGAGAAGTGATAAATGATGTCAAAAATGTTCCTGAAGTACTACATCTAGCCCTCTGAATGATTTTTAAAACAGAATATCCCATTGTGCACTCCTCACTAATTTTCATTTCTAGCCAGAGGTTATCAGGTTAGGATCATGGCTTACTTTTGTGAATACAATTCCACTGGGTCCATACATTCAGTTTTTTCTCCAAGCTTCAATTTTTAAACAGAATTACGTTTTTTGGTATGTTCTGTGCATTATCAGCTGCTCTGCTGCTACAGATGCAGTCACTTTGGATTGTGTGTTTAATGCGTCGTGACTTAACTCATTTATCCCACTTATCACAGAATATTGTGTCACAGCATCCCATCCAATTAAAGAGTTCACCATTGAAAACAATGGAGCTTTGGTATGCTAATGAAAAGATTAAATGCATTAAATGAGTTAAGATAACTTTAGATAACACAGTTTCTTCAATTAGCCCTGAGTCACGACGCATTTATCTTACAAATCCAAGTGACTGCATCTGTATGTGCAGGCTTTGCAATTGTTCAAGGTGCAGCTCATATGTAGGTCCCTTACATACCTTGCTAAACTTGTTGTTCGCTTTTTTTATAGTTGCTCATCAACTGCACACTCTCCATAATACCAGCTATAATCAGAATAACAAAGGCTTTCTAAGCATGTGTCAATCACCTGCACTGTCGTGTTTAATTATACAGCCATGACTAATCAGATTTTTGTGGGCAAATTACAGGCTATTAGAGTCGATTGTTAAATGTTTCCATGTATCTCCAGCAATGGTATAAAGCACACATGATTTTCATTTTTTATTGTAATTAGTATTAACATTGCTCTTGATACTAGGCATTGTTATCCCCGCACATTTTTGAACACTTCTATTTTTTTTACAGTTCTCCCGTTTTTAGTTTTACTCATTGCTAAAATAACTATCATATTTTTAGAAAAATGAACACTGAACGTGATGGCACCATTTAAAGCAATTTAGTACATCCATTATGGGGAAAATGATGATCTATAACTACCGTACCTTAGATCGAATGACTTGTGAGAAGCTGTTATCATATAAATGGATGGAGAAGGGGTTAAGGTCTTCCAGCAAAGATCTATTATTTTCTTCCTTCAATTATTATTCTTGAGTTCAGTTCTCTAGCAATCAGTGCCCACTGCTTTGTGTGATTCAACACTGTATGGAGTTTGATGTTTTTAGCTTTGTGTTTCCTATGATGTTTGTAAAAATTGACTTTGGGGCTACTACACAATTTAGAGGGATTATAGCTTTTAAATCCTAAAGTGTGTGTATGTAATGGCTCGATCAAGAATGAACAATATCTTTTTGCTGGGCTGAGATGCTTTTAAAACAACATATCCCACTCATTGCTCATTCAGGGTGTATGGAAGCTTTTGGCCCAGTAGTCTATCTGCCAAATGCAAGAAATATTTTATTTGCTAAGCTTTGTCTACATCTGTTAATGTCTGTCCAACACAGAATCAGAACTAGGGGTAGGCAGTAGCTTGCCCTTGCTGTGCAGAAACCCTTGTGTCTGCCACTAACTCTACCAGCAAGTAATAGTGCTATAGTGGCCCAGTTTTGGCTCAGCACTAAAGAAATAACATGGATATCTATCTCTGTAGACCCTTTTACTCCAGTAACCCAAATAAAATCAAATAAACAAGGGGAAGAGCACAATAATAAGAGCATTTTAAGGATATTATATAGACCTAATCTAACCAACCTTTCAGTCGGTCCTTATTGTTTGTTTGGTATGGCTTTCAGATCATTTGCCTTTCTTATTCTTCCTTTTATGGACTGCAACTGATAATGCTGTCTGGTTGTTGGAATGACTGAAATTGGACTGAAACCAAAACAATATTTGAACAGTTTGTTTGTGAAGGTTTAATTTATTACTTTTGTTCAGGTATCATTTTTGTAACCTGCTAGGCCATTGGATAAGTTATAGGGTAGAACTTTTTATATGAAGCATAACAAAAGTGGTGTAAAGGTGATACGTTTATTGATAAGATTATCATCACAGCAAGACTATTGCAGTTCCTTGCTTGCTTTGATTATCATCTTAGTTATCCAAAAAAGGTATCCCCTTTACACCACTTTTGTTATGCTTCATATACAAAGTTCTACCCCTAAAACTTGATATTGTTCAAGTGCTCTAATATTCATCTTCCATTTTGAAAATGTAAAACATGTAAATAATTAAAGAAGCACAAACAATTAAGACCAGTTACAGTAAATAAAAAAAGGATATCACTCTGCATTATTCTGCAGAATTTATTTCAACTGGTCCCTACTAATTGGTTGCCAATGGTAACTGGATCAGGACAGCAAAAGTACCATCCTGTTGTAAAATATTAGTATATTAGTATATTAGAAGTCATCTTGATGTTCCACAACCTGTGTAAAAGCAATTGGTCTTTGGCCTTATGTCTTAATATGGTCATGGAACTCCTCTGCTACTTAATGTTTTATTTCACAATGTGGGTACATTATTCACTATATAATTTATAGGGTATTCATGGAGTCCAAACCATATTTTAGATTACTTTAATAGGTTATAAGTCTTCAAAATTGTAGGCAGGTTTTCAATATTGTTGTGACACATAATATAACTAGAATACATCAGGTTTCCCATTTAGCTCTCCTGCAAGTACAAAGTACAATTTAACATTTCGGGGGTGGGAGTACAAAGAGTGGTCTTTGCCTTGATGGATAAACCAATAAAAACTTTAAGTAGATTGTGTTCAGTGTCTATTTTGCCCTCATCCTGAAATGTCTGATACCTTGAAGGGTTGGCCACCTATATTTATATGGAGGCATAAGAAATCCCTGCAAACAGATAATAGTGGTATAAGGAGCTTGAATAAATCATCTATTAATTACAGGCCAAAGGACTACTGAATTTGAATCTGATCTTACAATGATTGAAACAACTTTTCCTTTGTATTTGGTGTAAATTACATATGGCCTAGGCAATGCTTATGTATATGGTACCCAGTGCATCTTTCAGTGGGAGAAGGGTTTTGCAATGGCTGTAAGATAAAGCATTTATATCTATTCTATAGCAGTACTGACCAATGTATTTTACTTGGGCCATAATTTGACGTATATTCTATAGACTAGAGTTGTGCCCGGAACCAATTTTTTAAACCCAGACCATCCCAGTTCTACAATCTACAACTACTTTATCAGTTGCCTAATCTGCAATCTGCTGGCTGCCATTAAAATGGAAGAGCTGTTGCTGTCCATCAGAAATGGACAAAGTCATAAAAAGTTTTTAAAAAATTTAAAGGAGTAAAATATACTGTAGATAGTATAGATGATATAACATTAGATAAAAATATAGATAATACTTTTGCAGGCAACCCACAGGTTCCCAACCTGTTGTAGTACTCTACCTCAGATTTCAGTCTTGCCCAAATTGACAATATAATTCAGTAGACAAATATCAATTTTTTGTCACCTGGAAAAAGAAATGAAAGATTAAAGTAAAATAAGAAAATATTACTGTAGCTTAGATTATTAAAAAGGAATTCATATTCCAGCAGTAAAATTCGTGAAAACACATTATGGAAAGTGGTGATTAAGTGTGCTGTTTCTGAGCTGTAGTTTGGAGTTTAATTAAAATCTAGGTTTATAGATATTTACTTGTTTTCTACCTTCAAAACACCATTTTATTTCTTCTTAGATTAATAAAGTCTGTCATCTTTTATATTGGTTCAGGGCACATTTCACACATAGAAAAAAAAGTGTGATTACCCCAGAGGATCAGATGCACCTAAAATTTAAACAGCTTGAAATTCATTCAAAACTAGATATGGATTTTAATAAATTTCTTTCCCAAATTAAGCATTTTATGCAGTATTGGTAAGCTACAAATAACTTAGAACTACCCCCCCCCCAAACAGACTAATTATGTGTATTATGATCTCTGTTCCATTACCCTCTCGGCTTATTTTGTTAGCTGCCTAGGATTTGGTACTTGCCTGAAGGGGTTGCTTTTCCTTTCTTCCCATTTTCCTCTCCTCCTTCTTTTTTTAAATAGATCCCACTTTTTCTTCAACCACTTTGTTATTCCAACCTGCGCAATGTATAACTGTGCTTTTGCTTTATACTGTACATCATAGAGCCCCTGCAGAGGCCCCCCTCCCAAAGAATATCACTCACAGTTCTCTCACACCCCATACCCAATAATAAAAGGCATAGGAATGCATGTTAGTGGCCATCATGTCAAGACAGTTTCCTTTAAGGTGCAGCCTATCTTGCTGTGATCATCTCCAGGAGCATGAGCAGTTAAAGCCAGGTCCAAATTAGCTATAGTTGCTCATGTATCGTAAAGTGATTTAAACATCATAGGACCCTGCAGAGAAACCCCCCCCCCAAATCGTACCAACCATATTCCACACCCCAATGTCTAGTAATAAAAGGCAGCTTTGACACTTTAATTCATGCCCTGTCTCTTGCTGAGATTGGCAACCAGGGACATGCACAGTTAAAGCCAGAAACAGATTACTGCACTTGCTTTTAAATAGAGATCATTACCAGGGCTATTAAAACCAGGCAGAAGGCTGTATTTGGGAAAATTCTGAATTCCTTAAAATTACTGTTTCTGAATTTCTACAGTTTGTTAATATTTGCCATTTACCAACTAGGAACAAATACAGTTGAAGACAGGACTAGCCTTTTATAACCAGGAATGGGATGCAGTGCAATATTGGGGAACAAATCTGAACTCTTTAACAGCACTTTATCTAGACGTCTAACATTTTGCAAGAACAGTAATGACTGATATAGCACTGCAAGCATAATTCTCATTGAAGAATTCTCTTGTATTTAGTGGTGCTTATTTTGGAGTGCTAGGTGAAGCAAACATGTCAACTCTAGGAAACTATATCAATAATGTACAAGCCGGAGGGTATAAACTGTATCATGGATGGCAGATATGTATTCCCTGTCTTTAGGTTCTAAGTCATTCATTTAAGAGTGGCCCCTTTAAGAAACACCAGAGGGTTAACCAGCCAGAGGTGTGGGCTGGACAAATAAGGGGTGTTTTAAGGGAATGAGCAGCAGGGGTGTGGAGAGTGTTGGAGCTGCCCCGTATTTTCATTGGCTTTACTTTCTTAGAGCAGAGTGCTTGGGTCTGATAACAAGTTGGAGATTTTGCTGCAGTGATACTCACCTGTGGGATTTCTTAAGAGACCAAATCTGCTTAGTTTTTTGGGGTACTGAATGTTAAAACTGCTGAAGTAAGCTTTATCTGTTATTGCAGACTTTTTGTTGTGAAACTGTCTTTTCTGTTGTCATTGATTGCTGCTGGAAGCTGTTTGATTTCCAAATAAATGGACTGTTTTTCCTTTCACCTTGGAGTGGCTTGCATTTATGGTGCAAACCCTGCTGTGATTGCCTAACCTTCACAATAAGCCTTGCATTGTGTTCTGCTGCACCAGTTTCCAAAATTAAGGACTTAACTGCTTAATTTATTGTTTACAGTACACTATGAACAAACACATTTGTAATGCTGTATTAATTAATGTGGACTATAAATGCCATGATAGCTAAAATTTGTATGATTTGGATTTGTCACAATTTTAGCTTTTTTCCCACTAAATAGGTGGGAAAAGTCAGTGCGGATTTGGATTTTGATAAATAAACCCCTTAATCATAGGCTAATCTTTTTACACACAGCATATTTAAAGGAAAAAGTACCAATGGGCACATAGAATACAATCACCAATCACATGTAAAAATGCAATCTTCCAATGGGGCAATGCTATAGAGAATTCATCATAGATGTAAGCCCACCTACAGAAAAAGGCTAAGGTGCCATCTTTGTACTCTCATTGGTTAAGACTAAACAAAAAGCTTTATATATACAATTACTGTACATAAACATTGGTACAGAAAAACAGGAAGTAAAAAATACATCTCGTAATGAGAGGAAATGACCACTGCGATCATACAGTAAATAAAAAATAACATGTTACATTGTATTTGTTGTTCATACCTAGGGGAAACTTAGTGGCCAGGACAAAAATCCATTTAGTTTCCATCAGGCTCTGCTGGGATTCAAACCAGGGACCTTTTGGGTTTCTGGCTGGATGCTTTATCCATTAGGCCAAGAGAGCAACCTGTAGGGCTGTTCACTATAGATTTCCTGGCCTCTGCAGCCCCAGCCCTGCAGCAGCCTGATTGGTTGCAGTCAGCGTATCACGGCTGATTCAGCCCTAATTAAGGACCAGCCCTCCGTGCACACCTTGCCGGAGCATTATTAGGCATCTCGAATCCCAGCAGAGCCGACAGTTTTAAATTAAGTAGTCTCTTAATTATACAATATCTCTCCCTCTCTGATCAAAGGAACCCCTTTCAAATACTGCATATGGTAAAGTATTTAAGATTATTTGAGAAACATAAATGGAAATGTTTATCCACATTGGTGTATTTAATTTTTGATGTTATTAATAATGTTCACGTGCTCTTAATTTTAAGGTCCCGCTCATCCTCATTCGTGTATTTTTATTCCCATTTCCTAATTTTATGATTATTATTATAATCACCTCCTTTCTCTTCCAAGTTTAAATTGTTCACAAAGTAATTATACCTGGGGTGCATGAGGTACCCATAATGCTAAATCTATAGGGTGTAATGATGATATTAAATATGTACTTATAAAATATATATGTTTGTAGACCATGTTCTTCAGATACTCCACTAATTTTTCAAATCGGGTGGAATATAAATCCTCATTCTTTAATTTTCATTAAATTCTTTATATTTTTCATTCTTTATTTTTATTTGATTCTTTTCTTTATATAATATTTTGTTGCACATGAACTTTTTTGTTATGCTTATTTATAATGCGAAGGTATTGTTTGCAGAGTTCACGGGTGTCATTTTTCTTATTTCCCTATTTTTATATTTTTTCTGATGTAAAGGTGTCTTTGTGAAACATATATCTATTGGTTCCCATTCTTCGGGATGTAAACAATGGGATATATGCCTCTATTGGTTCTGCACTTTGCATTAAGCTTCTCATCTATTGGTCAAAACCTTTTGTGATGTAATGTATTGCGAGGGCACACTTTACAAGTACATTAGAGGACATTATAGACAAATATCAGGGGACCTTTTTACCCATAAAGAGGATCGCCGCACCAGAGGCCACCCCTTCAGACTAGAAGAAAAGGACTTTAATTTGAAGCAGCGTAGGTGGTTCTTCACAGTGAGGAAAGTGAGATTGTGGAATGCACTGCCGGGTGATGTTGTGATGGCTCATTCTGTTGATGCTTTTAAAAGGGGCTTGGATGATTTTTTGGACAGACATAATATCAAAGGCTACTGTGATCCTAATCTCTACAGTTAGTATAGCTATGGGCATATACTATGGGTGAAAGTGTGGAGGGGTGTGGGTGTGGATGCTGGGTTTTAATTTGGAGGGGTTGAACTTGATGGACTTTTCCAACCTAATTTAACTAAGTAACTATGTTTTAGCATAAATTAACAAGAATCAAGCACCCATGCAGATGATTCAAAGAACAAAATCTCACAATGTCCTAGCATTCTAAAAACAGCTCATTCAGCAATTAAACAATAAACATACAAAGTCTTTGGTTTAGAAATTTACGTTACCGTTTATAGAACATATCACTGTTTATTATTAAGGCCTGTTAAAATGACTCTGTTTTGATTAAGCAGCTTAAATAATGCATTTCTACTAAAAAAGCAAATCAATTCTTTGTTGTTCTTGAAAAGATAGCAGTGAGCCCAGAATAATCATACAATTCTATTTCTACAAAGAAGCTATTGATTATGGAAAACTGAAAGAAACAGCATCACATACAAGTTAAAAAGAAGGCCTCACTGATACCGTTTTTATCCAATATGGGCATTAATAAAAAATGGATCTGACTTTCTTTTAATAAACTCTTTGAGATCTATAGTATAAAAGCAGTTGAAAATTAAAGCATGGTTTCTCTTGATTAATTCTCCTAGACTGTAATGAATCTGTTGTATCAAAGCCTGATTTGTTCTTATCCATATGAATTGATGTCATGTAGTGGGGCACTATATTTTATTAATGGTGGTTGACTCCCTAACTAAGTAGCATTGTATTCTATATTTGGTAGGTTTGCTGGTGATCTGTCAAAAGCTTCATTCACATTTGAGCTTAGGCTTAAATACAGAACAGTCATGCCAAGAAGGGTATTGTTATGGATGGGAGGGTTGTGTAACTGCTGTTTTTGCTTTGACTTTGGTTTAAACTTCAATTTCTTTAATGTACAGTATCTTGCTTGACATAGTAAAACCATTGATGTCAGGTTGTGTGCACATTTTCCCCAAGTCTCTAAGGATCTCATTAGATGGGAATTCTCTATGATGCACCATAGGCAGATGAAGAAGGTTTGCCTTTCATTAGGATGTACATTTTCCAGAACTTAAATAACTGTATCATTTGTCTATTTGCCTTAACTTCAGGGTAAAACTGCCTTCTGCGCATAGTGATTGGTATACAAATGGTAAACTTCTAAAGGACATAAATAATGTAGTCTTGGAGTCTTCTTATGTGACTAAAAAAGCCTTAATAATCTAAAAAAAATATATCTACCAAAAACAATTTAGCAAATCTTGATATCAGTGTAATACAAAGGAAATCATGAAATCTGCTATACAGATTAATGTAGGAATAGAAACTAAATAATAAAATGCAAGATAGATGTTTCTCACCATAGTAATAATCCTAAATATGAAATAAAATATTTTATCAGTTTATAAAATCAGTTCATGCATTTAGTCCTTGCAAAAAAGCAGAAAAGTATATTTCACATATAAATAATGCTTTTAAGTTTAATAGAGATCATCTTACAGAGTCCTCATTGGTTTATTTTAAAAAATTAAATATACTGGTTCAGAGAAACAACTGAATTTTAACATTTTAGGGGCAGATTTACTAAGGGTCACAGTGAAAATTCTAATTTAAAAAGTCTAATTTCGAAGTAATTTTTTGGTTTTTGACTCAATTCAATTCGAATTGAAAAAAAATTGGAATCAAATTTTAAAATTCGGCCATTCGAGAATCGAAGTACTGTCTCTTGTTGTTGATTAGTAGTGAAGTTTTCCCGCTAAATGAAGCCCATAGATTTTAATAGGTTAAAAAAATTGTTGTATGTTAAAAATTTGTAGCACAATTTGTCACACATCAAAAAAAAAATTGTTGCCCATAGACTTTAATGCATTTCAGCTAGTTTCACTGGACTGAAACGAGTCAGATCGCCCATCACTATTAATTAAGAAATGCATATCAGCTGTATATGTACTAGTATGTTTTTATTTATTAATGTGTAGCTACTCTGTCTACAATTCAGGTTTGTAATAATGTTTGTTTTCTTATATTTTACATATGGAAAACATGTGGATAATGGTTTTCCTGTTTAGAAATTTGCTTAAGTGAATTTTTTTATAAGAATAAAATAACAGCAACCATAACTGATCTAAAAAGGCAAATGCGTCCAAAAGTTTTATTATACAGTGACTTAATTGTGAGCTTTGTTGGCTACAATATAAGGAAAAACCTTGTCTTCCCAAGCAATAAAAGCCATGCTAACATATTTATTATTTTCAAAATAAATTTTTTGAGATTTATAAGTGCTGTTCTCCATGCTCCACTGCTTTGGACAATATTAGTAGACTTTGGTGATGGTGAAAATTCTCCAGGACATTGTTAGGTTTTGGGTTCAAATTACTAACAGCATGAAACAGACCTGTCACTGACGGAGTCCAACAGAGTGGGGCTTAAATTAGGGAGACTCTTGAGAAAAACAAGGAGTTGATATTTCAGTATAATATATTTTTAATTAAAAGAAAAAATATCTATTGCAGTATAGAATGGGAACAATATAATATGGTGAACATTCCAAAAATAATGAGTTTGAATAACATTGTATGCATAAGGTGATATGTACCTGTCAGGAAGAAATCACAAAATACTATAGAAACATAAAACTGCATGTATGTTTGATTTAGATTAAAATAAAAAGAAAAGACTATATTTGCATATCTGACAGCCAATAGCACCAATTGCACATAATTGAAATCTGCACCAGGGGACAGTCATTTAAACATTTACAGCCATATGTTTTAGGTGACAGACTAATACCATCTGCATTGATCTAATTAGTTCAAAATATGGATTTGGTAAGTCATCTGAATCTTGCACAAATCCATCAGCGCAACATGTGAGAAGGTGATTAATGACCCAAAGGACGTACAGTAGCATCACAGGTGTATTGGCAAATGCTAGATAATCCACCCATGGGATTTATTTGTCTAGCACTGTTTAGAAACTACTGGGGCAGTTCTAGTGGGTAAACTTGGGAATCAATAATTGAACCTTTACACCTTTTGTTTACGGTGCATCTATGAGGTTATATGAGTTGGAGGCAAGTATGGACATGGGATCCCTTATCCAAAAATGAGATAGCTTCCATGTGGTCAGTTTTAAGTAAAGAATTAAATTTTTTTAATTATTTTCTTTTTATATGTGATAACAAAAACAATGTCTTGTAGATTTGTCTATTTATGCTTAACATAAATTAACATTTATTTATTTTCTAATTTAACAATGCTCTAGTCTTTGGGTCCAAAAACCCTTGCATGGTTTCTTCCTTCGAATACCTTGGCTTCCGGTCTAGTTGTCCCTGACATCTCCTTCCCCCAGTGGTTTTTCCAGAATAGAAAACCTGATACATAACACCTCACAAATATTTTATTTCTTGTCACAGAAAAAAAACCTGCTTAGTTGGAACCTTAGACATTCAAAGGAAGAAACCACGTGAAAGTTTAAGCATTCTTTTGATTCAAGCATTCTAAAATTGGGCCCTTAATATCATTTACAGTGCTTCTAAGCTTCTTTCATAGAACAAAGGTTTGGTGACGTACAATGTAAAAAAAAAAACAGGCCCCAAGCATGCTGCATAGTAGATTCCATACCTGTAATATCCTATCCTTTGGCATTCTCCAAAACGGTATTTGAATTAGTGTCTTATTACAAAATTGATTTATTTTTATTAAATAGGAAACCTAGTTACCTCATTCAATTTTCACAGTTTTAATGATTACCACAAAGAAGGGAAACTTGTTAAGGTAGCATTAACATCTGTGTACTTCACTACCTTGCTGTGTTGTAACTTTTCTGTCTTGTTATAGCACTACTTCTTGTTATGCAGCATTGCACTTGGTTAAGAAACCTTTCTTGCTTTTGTCAATACAAATGTCTCCTTTGCATTGTTAAGGGTTTATTGATTATACTACTCAATACTGTTCTGGGATGAGCAACGCATGTGTTTAAGAGGAGAATAAAGTATTTAGATTCACCTTGGTTTTTAAAAAGTTAGATTTCTTAGTTGCATTGATTTCTAGAAGAAGGCATGTGTGAACAGATAACTGTTATGTAAAACCTGAGATTTAACTGTACATAAAACACATTTAATAAGCCTGTGAGTTACCAAAAACATTAGCAAACTAATTTATCATTGATAAATGCATCCATTACATAGTACAAGTGGAATATGTCATAAATGTATTTTTTATTTTGTCATTTAGTTGTTGTCTTGCATATGATTTTAACCTTTAATGTTTTGAATGGTTAGCCTTTGGGGGTTTTTTTTCCTTCGAGGTGACCATTCATGTCAAGACCATTCATGTCAAGCTTAGTTTTGAATCTCATTTTTATTTATGATTAGCATTTACTATGAAATGGCATACAACATGAATTTGTAAAAATTACATGAAGCAAAGTAGATTGATATGTTCATGCAAATTTGGGGTCAAACATAATTCCTGAGTGCCATCTCTTTTTCAATTAAATAGAAGTGTGATGGTCACTCACATACTGTATAAGGTGATGGCAGCTAATTTTGGGGTATTCTTTGCTTACAAGAGCAGCAGCATTATTATCATTATCACACATTTATAGAGCCAACATATTGGCTTTCCAGCACTGTAAAATTAGAGTATATACAATGAACATTCGTATTTTCATACAAAGCGGCCTATAACTGATACAAAAGGTAAAGTGAGCCCTGCCCAAAAGAGCTTACAACCTGAAAGGAATGGAGGTTGAGACACAAGATGTGGGGATGTGCATCACTGGCAGTTGGCAAGGGGAGAGATGTGACATATAGCATTGAATTTAGCAGCAAATAGTGCACACTCTTAAGCTGAATGAGTTGAAGCATCTTTAAATAAATGTGCTTTAAGATCTCTTTTAAAGGCAGAAAGATTGGATCAATGTCAGAGAGAATTCCAGAAAAAGTCCCTAGCATATGTGAGTGAGGAGGAAATGATCGAGGAGATGAGGAGAGGACCAAGCATTTTGGAGAGTATCTGGAGAAAAGTTCAGAGATGTGGAGTGGGGCAGAGTTAAGGGCTTCTTTGAATAAGAGAATCATTAATATAATTTTTTTTTAATGCGAGTGGAGGCCAATTAAGAGACCAAGAGAGTGGTAGAGTGGCATGGCATGGAAGTGCGGTTGCAAGGGTGTATAAGCCTGCCTGCAGAATTCATTATGGGTTGAGGAGGTAACAGTGTCTGGAGGGAAATGCCAAGTAAAAGCCAAATTTAAGTACCATCTATCAAAAGGCTTCCCAGTCATGTTATTGTAAGTGATAAACACAACCACTTTTTATGGCCATGCCCTTTAAACTCCACCTATTTTACCATGTGCTTACATTGAATGTTCAGGAAATCCAAACCATATCATTGGGGCAACATTTACTAAAAACCTGATAACTAAGGACAACGTGTTATTAAGATTTTAAATACAGTAAGATGACAGATGGCTGGTGGCTATGCATGGGTTATGAGACCTGTCATCCATTACCAAATTTCTGCCGAAAAGCTATATACCAGGTAAATTAATTTTAGTTTCTAAAATTAGCCCCCAACCCCCCTTACTGAACTTTGTGCAGGGAGAGGAGTGGTAAGAACTCAAACTAAGTGGCAGTGTTTATTTGGTCTATAACTTTCCCCAATACCTGCCTTAATCAAGACTCTTGCAGGTATATAGCTTGTTCTCCTTGTTTCTCCCTCTGCAACTCCATTAAACCTTTCCTTGCTGTTAATAGCCATTCTGAATTTAAGTGTAATATTTATTTTAATAAATGTTCTGAGGTTAATGCATTATCTATGAATCTGCCAATGTGCCTTCCTACTGTGAGCTCTGGGGTATTTATACGTGAAATAGTCTCTGTACCAACCTGTTGTGAATTCCGGGTATTTATATTTGAAATAGTCTCTGTGCCATCCTGCTATGAGTTGTGGAGTATTTATATATCAAAATGGTCTCTGTGCCATCCTACTATGAGTTTTAGGGTTTTAATATATGAAATAGTCACTGTGCCATCTTGCTGTGAGTTCTGGGATATTTATACATTAAATAGTCTCTGTGCCATCCTACTTTGCCATCCTGGGCCACTCTTGCTAAGAGTTCTGGGGGTATACAGAAAATACAAGGTTAAAGATCTTATTGCAAGTTGATCCAGAGACTGGTCTGATTGCATCTTGGAGTCGAGAAATTTATTTTTTGAAGCAATTAGGAGAACCTTTAGATGGGGGGGTTTCTCTTTCTTTTGGATCAATGAGCAGTTAGGCAGGTATCACTTAGACCAAAATGTTGCTTGTGTGTCAGTACCCACTGCTTCTCTATATGTCATTGGAAGAAGGACCCTGTTCTCTAATCATATTAATGATGATATGCTGATTCCATTAGCCACTTCTCTGTTGGTACAGATGAAGCCACTTTGGATTGTGTGTTTGACACAGAATAACTTAACTCAGACATCCCATTTTTCCCACTTAACACAGAATATTGTGTCACAGCATCCCATCCAATTAAAGACTTCACCATTGAAAACAATGGTGCTTTGGTATGCTAATGAAAAGGTTAAATGCATTAAATGAGTTAAGATGACTTTAGATAAAACAGTTTCTTCAATTAACCCTGAATCACGACTCATTTAACACACAAATCCAAGTGGCTGCATCTGTATAATGTGCTGGAGGTGAAATTTACAGTGCACTAAACCATACTACAAATCAACAGTGTCCTAACACCCCTGAATATGTTATGGCTTTTGCAACGCCTGCACTATAAGTGTGTACTTCAAAATGCAAAACTTAAATTCTCAAAACTCTAAAGACTTAACTTTTATTTAGAATAGTAAATGTATCTTTTTCCGGTTGATTTCTAATTTTATTTACTATTCTAAATAAAAGTTAAGTCTTAGATTTATTTTGTTGGGACTTCCAGCACTGATTTAGTGGGAAGATACAATTTGTGGATCATACTTTCTCTTCTACATTTACTTTGCCTGGATATTGACTGTTATTTCTCCTGATCCCTATTTGTACCATGAACTTGGACTTTTACCAAAAGTTTCCTCCTTGGTCCGTACTTTGGTAGCTGATAGGCCCCCTGACTGTACAATCGGGCCATGGACTGTGAGGAAGCTATGCCTAATTTCAGAAGAGCTCTCCGTGGATTGGCATCCCATATAGAAACTTATGATGCTCAACAGGTCTGCATTGGACAAGTACTGGATACACTTCTTACCCAGATGCCATTCGCTTCGTTGGTCACAGGAAATTCCATTGCTGCAGTTGTTCCTCCGTTTGCGGCCTTTTCGACTGGTGAGCCCCCGCATCCTGCCACCACCTCATTATAATGAGGATCATCTGGCCTGCAGAGGCTTTGTTAACCAGTGCCTTATACAGTTCAAATTTCAACCCTCATAGTTTACTTCTTAGCTGGCAAAGGTGGAGTACATAATGACCAGACTGGATGGCAAACCAAGTGGGTAACTCCCCTGTGGGGGAAAAACTCACCTCTGGTCAATGATGCCAAGACCTTTCTCCAGTCGTTCCAAACTGTGTTTGATGCCCCTGCGTGAGTCGCTTTCACCTTTTACCGACCCCTGTTGCCTACTCCATTCCAGCAGCCCTACTGCTATCCATTCAGGGGAACCTATGTAGGTCGGAAGGGCTTGTCTCTCAGAGCAGGAGAAACTTCGGAGGTGCTCTGCAGGTCTGTATCTGTACTGTGGCAGCTTAGCACATTTTGCCAATTCCTGTCCTCAGAAGCTAAGGGGTTGTCCTCTCCAAAGTAAACCTGGGGTCTCACATGTGGGTGGCATTACACCAAAACAGTGAATTCCTACAGGTTTCTTCTGCCCCTACAGATTTGTCTGGCCACTAAGAGTATCCCTGTTTCAGCATTTCTTGACACCGGGGCAGCAGGAAATTTTATGGACACTGGCTTTGCCAAGAAAATGGGTGTTCCTCTTCTTTTCATGTCTAGATCCCTGCGGGTCCTTGCAATCAGTGGTCATATACCTGGACAACATCCTAACCTTCTCAAAGGACTTATAAATCATCGTTCTCAGTTGAAGGAGGAACTCTCTCGTTTAAGGGAAAACTCCCTCTTTGCCAAGCTGGAGTAGTATGCCTTGAGGTGCCCAACATTCCAATCTATTTGCCTGCGGCAAAACGTGGGAATTCGCAGCAAATTTGCCCCAGGCGAATAAATTCGCCCATCACTAGTAGAATTGTCCCAGCTTTTCATACAATTCATTTTCCGGTGGAAATTGTCTCTGAAGGGATCTCAGTTCATATCTGGCATTCTGGCACTCTATGTAAAGCTCTTGGTATAGTCAATCTGCTTACCATCCCCAAATTAAAGATGCAGTGGAGTGGGTGAATCAAGCATTAGAACAATTCCTGAGGAATCATATTTCCCTCTGTCACGACAATTGATCCGATCTCTTTCCGTGGGCAGAATTCCCTCATATCAATGCATGGGGTTGGCAAAAGTTACCTCCCCAGGTATTGTATTCACTTACCTGATACCCCCGACAGGTGCTCCTATCAGCAGAAAACTGCCTGGCACCATGAAGCAATCCTCTTCCTGCTTCAACTTTTTTACTCTGCTGAGCACATGTGGAGCACATGTGGATTTTGAAGAAAGAAGGCATTCTGTGGCACCCGCTTAGAAGAACCCTGGGCCAGGGCAATTTTCTTAATAAACAGAATCCCTGGGGATGTCTAACTTTTGGCACCCCAAGTGTTTGTGGGTTTTTTGTACGTATAGTCCCTTTGCAGTTTAATTGTCATGGCAAGCAGAAAAAGTAATCTTTTGTCTGTATGTTACAGTTGACTGACTATGAGACTAATTTACTAATGATTATATTGGGAAAGATTATTATCATTACACCAGTGCTTCTTCTGTAAAGTATTATATTGCTTTGCAAATGGCCAATTGAGTTATGATTAACTAAATATTATTAATATAAAGACTGATGAAATCAACCTAAAAATATATTGAGTATTGCAACAGTACGGGGTTCTAGGCACATGCCTCTTCTGTCTGCCTACCCCTATGCTGGCCATTGAGTTCTGTGCATGCCGCTGTCCTCTTCCCAACGTCACTTGTCTCGTGCCACTCGAAAAAGCCAGCCAGGTTGCCTAGGATGCCCTTATGCCTACTATCAAGACCTGGGGGGGTGCAAAAAGAAATTTTTATAGAGACTATAAATCCTCTCTAACATAACCTTGCAGGAGGTGAAGCTGACCCAGAACTTAACTCCCTTTCAAATGGAACCCTCTGCTGCTCCTATGGAAAGTCATGCACTGATTTCATTTTTTGGCACTACAGGAGTCATATCTCCAAGATATGAAAAAAAATGTTGTAACTATATATTGGTGTTCCCCACGCAGGACCATTAAAGACTATGCTGATAATATCCCACCCAGGAACATCCCTGAATCACAACCTAAGGAAAGGAGGAGAGGTTTACTTACAGGATAATTGTTCTGTCCTCACTACATATTACCCTGAGGCAGTATGTAGTTCAACAGGCAGCTAAACCTTTCCACACTCCAATTTATGAGTCTGAGATTGAAGTCTGTAGAATTTATTGGATTATAGTAAGGATGCACCGAATCCAGGAACCAAATTTTAATCATTAAAAGTATGTGACTTTTTGTCACAAAACAAGGAAGTAAAGAAATGTTTTTGGCTTTTGCCCTTCCTCTCACTAATTTGCATATGCAAATTAGGGTTTGGATTTGGTTTGTCATTCAGCCGAATCTTTCGCAATGGATTTGGGGGTTCGGCCGAATCCAAAATTGTGGATTCTGTGCATCCCTAGATTATAAGAGGAGAGATGAAACATTAACATAAATGACAGAAAATGCAATACAATGCAATACAATGCAGTCCAAAATAATGTGTCACTGCAACAAATAAACATATGTAAAATATGTAAACAGCATGGGCTACAAAATGGAGTCTGATACAAAGCACTGTGCTGGGTCACATGGTGAACTATGGTAACCAGATAAGTTCAAATGCAATGCTGGAAATGGCCTTATGGAAGTGCTGAATAGATACCTGAAATGGCTTACAGAGGGAGTTTACAGCAAGTAAGCAATGAAATAATAACAATATGGCGAAAGCTTATGCTGGAGACATGACCGTCATAAACTTTATAATACAGATTCCATCCAAGTGATAAGATTCTGGGTAAGACTGGGTTATTATCAATGACAAAGTGATTAATATCCTACCCTATAACCAGAAGCAATAATGTTGCCATAGAAGCAGTAGATTCACCACAGACACTCAGACAAGGGACTGCCCTCTAGAGTACCCGTTTATACCCAATTCAGACTCAACTGTACTTTTCATTGAAATACGTTTTTCCTTTTATAATATTCAAAAATGCTTAAGGCACATTGCTTCAATAACTCAGGTTGCTGTTTCACTACCTCCTCCTGGATTTCTGGGTTATGGATTTCTGTCAATGTTAAGTAGACCATCAATGCACAACATGTCCTGATACATTTTTTATAATAAAAATGCTCTTATGCTGAATTTGTGTGAACTGTTATTTTTGATATGAGCATGGTGTATCAATTCTTGTATTTTTTTTAACAACTTTAACCCATTGCCTGCAAATGATGTAGACTCTTCATACCTTCTTTTTTTCTGGATTAAATTCCATTATATAATAAATATAATATATTTATATGCAAAGCTTTTGGGTTGATTGCGAGAGTTTGCATTTGTCACCTTTTATTAAACAACTAAGCAAATGTCAGTTTATGTTGTATAAGGCATGATCTTTTTACAGTATTATTGTACCACCTTAGCATACCTCCCAACATTTTTGAAAAACAGAAAGAGGGCCGAAAAATACTTTGGCCACACCCCCTGATTACTATGTCCATTGTACAAAATTTGACAGGTTGTGAAAATGTTTCTGCCGTTTGTATGTGTTTTTACAGTTTTGCTAATGAAGCTGAATTGCCCTTTAAGCTTCAAGATTCCCCAAGAGACCTCCTTATTTTAAATTGCTACAAAAGTATTTTAGTCTCTAAAGTGTTTACTAAAGCTTGTAAAAACTGTCTATAAACGATAGGTCATTGTCACTGTGGGTATTCTTGCAACAAAATTAAAACCGATTCCATGTTTACTAAAGTACGATGAGACAAATTTGTCTTGCAAGAAGTGACATTATTTACCTAAGCATGGCAGTTAGTTTCAGCGTTATTTCTGGCGACGTTTTTTGGCGCTCAATTAGGATAACTGCATAATCTGCTACAAATCTTGCAGATTAGTGCCCACACTAATGAATAGTTTATACAAAATATTATTTCTTAGCAATTTATTCATGTGTGCATAAATATAATTATGGCAAAGTAATATCAGGAATCAATTATTATCACATATTTATTCTTAATGATTTTGCGAATAATACACTTATGAATATCATTATTCCCCAGTGCAATCGCTAATTGTTGCTTCTCATGCTACAAAAACTGACTGTACATCTGTCTTATTATACAACTTCTTGCTTTGGTTCACAGAACTCCATTCTCTGGACAGTGATAAAAAATTACAACAATTCTGTCTATATTTGGTGATAATTTAGGTGATAATCTTTAGCTAACCTTGCGAGACAATTTACATAGAATGAATGAGATAATAGGAGATTATATGTACAGTGTATATGTGCCAGAAAATTCACAATGACAGAGTTGACACTTTAATAATCTTTTTGCATTTGTTCTGGCGCTGGCTGCCATCACTATCACACCTTAGTATGCATGCTTACGTCTTACGGCAGTACTACATTAACCAGCATATTTCAGCTTCATAAAATAAAGCATGTATTTAAATTTTAAACCATTTGACATTAATAGTGATGGGCGAATCTCCCGCGATTCGGCGAAAAATTCACGAAACGAGTCGCGGGACGATTTTGTCGCGCGTCGCGTCAACTTTGTCGCGCGTCACGTCAACTTTGACGCGTCGCGTCGTTTTCGTCGCGCGTCGCGTCATTTTCGTCACGCGTTGCGTCGTTTTCGTTGCGTCAAAAACGACGCTTGACTGACGCGCGACTCGTTTTCGCCGAATTTTCGCCAAGCGAAATTTCGCTGGTGATTCGCGAATTTATTCGCCAGCGGCGAATCACGGGAATTCGCCGCGAATTCGACCTAGGCGAATAAATTCGCCCATCACTAGACATTAATTTTCTGAATATGTTCTGGATCCAATATATTGCTAGGCATTTGAAAAACTGCTGCCTTCTATTCTCAGAAAAAACACAGACACTGTACTATAATCTAAAGCTGCAACGCCTATTCATCATATCAATTTGACACATCTGCATTATTATACAGGATAGCATTTTTATTCTTATTGTTAACATACTCAGTATCCTTAAATAAAGTGTAATAAATAAATAACAACAATGTAATAATAAATAATAAAGTGTACCTGTGTACCTTTCCCATAATATACTGTGTGTAAGATACCATAAATAACAATAGCACTGAAATAATGAAGGTCAAAGAACAAGAGTTTCTGAGCTGGCATTTCCTGAAATACATTACTCTATAAAAGACTGTAATATGCTGATCATCAGCCCTCATATGAATTGATAGAGCTAGCCCTGTGCTTGTGGCAATCCTGATTTACTCTTCAAAACCTCCAATACAGCATTTACACAACTTCTTTGACAGCTTTATTGTTGCTTACACTCAGGCCTTTATAAAAATAATACTACAATGTGCAACCCAAGAGAAAATGAAGCCATAGCTTAAAATGTAGAGTATACTAGAAATAAGAAGATAATCTATGATGCAGAGAATCCTTTCAAACAAGAAGAAAGCCATTATTGTATGGTAATGGTCACATATATACTGGAAGGATAGCCTTCACACCTCTGTAAGATAGGGGCCCTTGATCCTCATTTATCCCTAACATCTGACATTTAGGGGCAGATTTACTAAGGGTCAAATTCGAGGGTTAAAAAACCCTCAAATTCGACCATGGGAATTGTTGGAATGAAAATCCTTTGAATTCGAATACCGAATTCAAAGGGTTTTACCGCTATTTGATTGGTAGAACGATCGATCGAATAGTGAAAATTCGATCAAACGATAAATCAAATCGAACAATTTGAGCGATTTTATCCATTCGATCAAATTCTTTTATTCGATCTAAATTAATGAAACCCAATTCGGTAGCTTTAATCTGGTGAACTAGACAGTCGAATAAAAATTTAAAGGGGAAGTAATTCGACTGTCAAATATTCGAATAGATTTTTATTCGAATTATTCGAATCATTCGATTCGATTGAATTTTCAAAATTGACTGGTCAAAGTGGTCTTCAAAAACATATGAAAACTTGAATTCCAATCTTTTTGAAAATGCGATTGAATTTCGAATCCTTCTTGTGAATTTAGTAAATCTGCCCCTTAATATGTTAGCTGTGTATATTTGTTGACATGTATATTCTACCTGTCTGGACTTTGTATGCATTTTAGAAAATATACAGCACTGCACATACATGCAGAACAATATAAAGATGGAAATTTAGGCTGCATGTATACAAGAATGTTTTATGCTGTACTACATTGTATTGCATTTTCTGTCATTTATGTTTATGTTTCACCTCTCCTCATACAATCCAGTAAATCCTACAGACTTCACTCTCAGGGGTAGATTCATCAAAGAGTGAAGTTCCGCCACTAGAGGGAAATTCCACAGCTCTCAATTCTTTTCTATGAAGTGAAAGTTCACCCTTTGATGAATATGCCTTTAAAAATCCCATAGAAAGGAATTGAGAGCTGTGGAATTTCCCTCTAGTGGGGTAACTTCACTCTTAACTTCACTCTTTGATGAATCTACCCCATAGTCTCTTTCATTGGAGTGTGAGAATGTTTAGCTGAATGTCAAACTACATACTGCCTCAGGGCAATAAGTAGTGAGGACAGAACAATTATCCAGTAATTAAACCTGTCCTCATTTCCTTAGATTGTGATTCAGGGATGTTCCTAGTTTGAGATATGAAAGGGGTGGTTCACCTTTAAGTTAACGTGTAGTATATTATAGAATGTCAAATACTTAGCAACTTTTCAACTGATTTTCTCAGAATTTATTCTTTATGGTTTTTTTCCTCTTCTGACTCTTTCCAGTTTTCAAATAGGGGTCACCCCTTCTAAAAAAGTCTTTGCAAAGTTGTTATTGCTACTGTTAATACTCATCATTCTATGTATGCCCTCTCCTATGTATATCCCAGTTTCTTATTCAAAACAATGCATTTTTCAAGGGCGATTGGGACCATAGCAACCAGATTGCTGGAATTGCAAATTGGAGAGTAAAAGTACATTTATCCCTTTGGTTATGCTCTGTCTGTCTTATACAGATATAAATGATCCACAGGCCAGTATGACTGTGAAATAGTTAAACCAAACTTGGGCAATTGCCTTAAAGGAGAAGGAAACCCTAAAAATTAATAGGATTAAAAAGGCCATGTTTTATATACTGGACTTATTGGAACAGTCTACATTTTCAGCTTCTCAATAGTGGCAATACCAGGACATCAAACTTGTCACAGGGGGTCACCATCTTGGAAATGGTCTGCGACACTCACATGCTCAGTGGTCACAAATTATCAAGCAGAAAATTAGGTTGGCCTGTCATACAAACTGATGCTACAGGGCTGATTTAATGCAGATGCTAGTTGCACTGGTTTCTGTGCTGCCATGTAGTAATTATCCATATTAATTACTAGCCTTATACTGTGACTTTTATGTTTTATGTGTACTGCATATTGTGAGTGGGTCCCTAAGCTCAGTAAGTGACAGCAGCACAGAGCATGTGAATCAGTGAATCAGCAGAAAAGAAGATGGGGAGCTACTGGTGCATCTTTGGAGACACAGATCTTTACTGCTAAAGGGTTGTGGTTGCCTTGGGCTGGTACAGAAGCCTGAAACATAATGTATATTTCTAGCTATGTCTTTAGTTTTACTTTCCTTGTCCTTTAAGGTGCATTTGTATGAAGGGAGAGGAATGTAGTAAAAGTCATTATGGGAAATATATTTGAATTGGAATGTCAAATAAAAAAGTGCATAGGTAAAAACAAAAAATGTTCACAACATAATAGTCTTCCTTTGATATTAGTAATATTTATAAATAGCTATTGTACAGTGACGGACTGGCCCACCGGGATACCAGGAAAACTCCCGGTGTGCCCAGGTGTCAGTGGGCCCTCTTGCTTCTAACGTTTGGCCTATTTTCATGGACATTACTTATTTCTTTATGGGAAAATAAGAGGTTTAATAATGGAGGAACAGAGAATAGTAAGTACAGTAGATATAAAAGACTAGAAGAATAAAAAGTTTAATGGAGAAGAGGAGGAATAATAGTTTGTGAAGTGGGCCCACGGTCTAAGGATTTATGGTGGGCCCCTGGCATCCCAGTCCGACACTGTTATTGTACATGGCACATTTGTAACATGTCTGCTAAAAGGTGGCATAGCTTTGGGGTGCAAAAATAACAGCTGTTTCAGAAGTAAAATCTGCTCATGTATGGGCACCTTTTGTACTGCTGTGAACGTGAACCCATGTCTCAGTCCAATATCTGTCCCTCATTGTGCTTATCAATTAACTGAAAATACAATATTGGGCACACTAGGTCTTTTATGAATCATGGGCACCTCACAACTATACAGATAGACCTTATGGTAACCTGCCACTGACCATTGATTATCAAAGGTCAATTACATTAAATCCAATATAAACCATTTAATAAAATTATAATATGTGCAACTTTTACACGTGTTCTGTTCATCCCAATAAAAAGCAGTGTAACTAGATATTACTGGGCCCTCAGCATTTTATTTTTCAGGCCCCCAAGATGTCCTGAGGTTGACCTGTTTTACCAATATTTTTTGAGATTGTATATGAATAATGGGACCCCTATAGATTATGGGTCCCCCTGCAGCTGCAGGGTCTGCTACGACCCTGCAAATAAAGCAGAAATACAGAATTGTAATTGTATTATAAGGCATTTGTATTGAATTGTTTAAAACTTGTTTTTAACCTAAAGTAATGTTTCGATTTGTCAGGTGTCAAATCCAGTGTACAGAGATTGTATACAAGAAGCTAATACATACTACATTTGCATATACTTAAAATGAAAGGACCAAATTCATAAAGTGGGGAGGAATAAGCAGATGCCAGTGAAATATGTGGATTGGGAATACTTCCAAATATCATTCACCAGACTGTACACCATCCATTGGGATTGTAAAGGGTTGTGCGCCTTTGTGTATAGTCAAACCAGTGCTCAATAAATACTTTTCCCAATACAACTATTTAAAAAAAATAATCCCCTTTTTCTGTTTTACTTTGTGGCTGTTAGGAACCCTAGCTTCTAAGGACCCTCCTAGACTACAGAACGGTAGGTGGTCTTTATGTGACTCTTATACATAAATTTACATACACATTCAAATACACATTCATGTACATAATACACATTTTACCAAGTTATCTTTATTCTTTTTCTTTTCAGGTTTTTTGTTTTTGCATTTTTGCATATTTCAGAAGGTGTACGTAACTAAAATATATGGTTTTGGAGGGTCTATTTGCTGTTAGGGGGTCTTGTGGCACAATACAGTACATAGTCACTGGTTATGTTTGCAGAAAATTCAAATACACAAATCTTTGGGAGTCCGCACATGCCAGCTGCTTTGGTATATCTCTGTATATTGGGCATCAAACTGTTCAGTAGACCCTTGGCGTAACTATTCAGATTGTTTTACAATTGTGTGTAAGAAACTGAGTGAGATAAATGTGACCAATTGCAATATTTTTAGACAATTTTCATAAATGTCATATGGTAGTTTGGAATAGAAATACATAATTACCCATTTTAGATTTGTCAGAATGTGTACTTTCCAAAAATATATTTTTGGGGGTCTATGTGCTGTTAGGAGTGTCTTTTGGCAAATAATACACAGTTACAGAAGGCTAAAAGACAGCAGAGAAAATTAAAATGCACTATTTTTATTTGGGGTCTGCTAGCTGCTTTGGTATATCTGTGCATACCGGGCATCAAACTATTCTGTAGACCCTTGGCATCAATATTTAGGGTGTTTTACAATTGTATGTAAGAAATTAGGTGAAATAAATGTGGCCAATTGCAATATTTAGAGGCGATTTTCAGAAATGTAAAAACAGCTGCCTTTATCGACAAATTTAGGAAAGGTTTGCGGCTTGGTGCTTTGGAGTAGAAAGACATACATACCCATTTTGGAGTTGGGGGGATGTGTACTTTCCGAAAATTTATGGTTTTTGGGGGTGAACTTACTTTTTTTTAACTTTGCCCCCCACTAAATGATGTAAATCTGTTGATTTTGTGGTACCTGAAATGAAAGACCATATGTTGGGTTCTTTATTTTGGGGCTTCCATATGCAACGTGTTTGGGTACACCTATACATATTGGGCATCAAACTGTTCAGAGGACCCCAGGCTTTCATATTTCGGGTGATCTATCTTGATACCTAAAAGTATGTATGGAAATACGATGCTGCAGCGTAGAAATTTCGAGGTGATTTTTGGAAATGTCAAGAAATTGCCAAATTTAGATTTGCGGCTTGGTGCTTTGGAGTAGAAAGACATGCATATGCATTCTGGATTCGGGGGAAAGCGTACTTTCTGAAAATGTATTGTTTTTGTGGGTGAACTTTTTTCTAACTTTGCCCCCCTCAAAATGAGGTAAATGTGTTGATTTTGCAGTACCTGGAAATACATAACTGATACAGATGCAGTCACTTGGATTTGTAAGTTAAATGCGTCGTGACTCATGGCTAATTGAAGAAACTGTGTTATCTAAAGTTATCTTAACTCATTTAATGCATTTAACCTTTTCATTAGCATACCAAAGCACCATTGTTTTCAATGGTGAACTCTTTAATTGGATGGGATGCTGTGACACAATATTCTGTGCTAAGTGGGATAAATGAGATAGATGAGTTAAGTCACAACGCATTTAATACACAATCCAAAGTGACTGCATCTGTAGCTCACATGGGGTGTCTACATTTAGGGGCCTCTATATGCCATATACTTGGTAAACAAATACATATTGAGCATCAAAATGTTCAGTGGACTCCCGGCAATCATATTTAGGGTGTTACACATTGCAGATTGAGGTAATTTTTCTAATTATTTTAAATTTTTCAAAAAATTCACCAATTTCTATAAAAAATTATAACTTTAGGATAGAATTGCAACTTGGTAGTTTGGCATACAGAGATATATTTACCTATTTTACCTCCAGGATCTGTTCTTTCTAATAATGGGTAGGTTCCTCGAGTAAACCTACTGTTCCTGGAATGTTTGACCTTGAAACCAGACGTATGCTGTTTTGTGGAGCGGTGCTTTGGAAATTTGGTAGTGTAATGTTCAGAGATTTTGATCTATAAAAGTGAGAAACCTCCATAAAACTATATATATTTGGTATTGGCATGTTTGGGACACACTGATCTGCTGTGTTCTCGTTCATAAAATAAATTATGTTTCTGATAGATGCGTTTGTATCATGCATACAAAATTGTTTTTTTTTTTTTTATACACTTAGAAGCCCATATCTTTTACAGGAGTGGAATTACCCCAAAAATCTAGCACATTTTGAAAGCTCAGGTTGTCCTGAAAAAAATTATATATTGTTTTCTTGGGTAAACTAAAAGACCCCCCCAGGAAAGGCCCTTAAAGTGAAAGAGTACAAAATGTCTAAAAACTGCTTGGCAGTAGATGTTCGCATTTAGGACTAAATGGCTGGCAGATAAAGGGTTAAAGGCTTTAACAGAATAAGCCATCACAACATCACCATTGTGAAAAACCACCTATGCTTCTTCAAATAAAAGTTATTTTCCTCCAGTCTAACGGCATAGCCTGTTATCCATCTACATTTTATGGAAAAAGGGCATATCCAGCTATCTGTATATAATGCCCTCTGATGTACTGACTGATAAATAGTAATCATGTCCCCTCACAAGTGTCTTTTTTTCCCCAGAGATTACAACTCCAACCTTAATAGCCTACCCTCATAATTTAAATCTTCCATCCCCTTTAGTTGTACGTCTCTGCACTCTTTCCAGATCATTAATATCCTTCTTTAGGACTGGAGCCCATAACTTCACTGCATACTCAAGGTTAGACCTTACCAGGGACCTATAAAGAGACAAAATTTAGTTTTCAACTCTTGAGTTAAGGATCTTATTAGGGATCTATAAAGAGGTATAATTATGTTTTCATCCCTTGAGTTTATGCCCTTTTTTATGCAAGACAGAACTTAATTTGCTTTAGTAGCTACAGAATGACACTGCCCAGAATTAGACAACTTGGTATCTATAAAAAATCCCAAGATCCTTCTCACTTAAGGAAATTCCGAACACACTGCAATTTAGTATATAACTTGTAACCTTGCATTTATCAATATTGAACCTCATTTTCCAGTTTGCTGTCCAGTTTCCCAACTTATACAAAATACTCTGCAAAGTGGCAGCACCCTGCATGGAACTTATAGTTCTGCACAATTTAGTATCATCTGCAAAAATAGAAATTGTACTTCCACATCCAGGTAAAAAATAAACAAGTTGAAAAGCAAGGGATCCAGTACAGAGCCCTGTGGTACACCACTAACAACACTGGTCCAATTGGAAAATGTTCCATTTACCACCACTCTTTGTAGTCTATCTTTTAGCCAATTCTCTATCCAGGTACAAATACTATGTTTCAGGCCAACAGTCCTTAATTTAACCATTAACTTTCTGTGTTGCACTGTATCGGATGTATCATATGGACTGATAGTTAGGGATGGCGCGAACCGCCGAAAAAAAGTTCGCGAACATGTTCGCGAACTTC
>CM044446.1:33342237-33365996 GCA_024363595.1 Xenopus borealis
AGAGCCAATCCCTGCAATAATAGGTCTACCTAAAGGTGTTCTGTCTTGTTTATGTACTGTATTTTAGGAAGGGGATTGAACATAGGAATCTTCCTGGACTCAACATGCAAGTATTCACTGGTTCTTAGGTTATTATGTGTTATGCTCTTTAGTAGTGATGGGCGAATTTGCGCGATTCGCCGCTGGCGAATAAATTCGCGAAACGTCAGCGAAATTTAGCCTGGTGAAAATTTTGCGAAAAAACAAACTCGTTTTGCACATTTTTTCGCCAATTTCTCTGGAAATTCGCAAATTTTTCAGCGAAGCGAAACTGGGTAGATTCGCCCATCACTACTCTTTAGTGGTTAGATTTAAATTTTTTCTTTCTGGTTATCTTTTACATTGTTAAATAGATTATTTAATTCAAGTTCCACTTGTTTCTGGAACATAATAATGACATAATGTTCAGGCAGGGTCAAAGTCTACGAATCAATAGTCAATGAATTATCAAACACCCAGGAATGTATAAAACAGATCCTCTAATCAGGCATTGAACCGGCATCCTGAATTTGGTGCTGGCTGGTGTGACATCATCATTGGACCACGTAGGTCATGGGTGCCGCCATCTTGGCTATGGCTCAGAAGAAGGGAGACGCGCCAAGTTTCACTCTGGAGTGATTCTAGATCAAGGTCTGCACTTATTAAACTTTGTTTATAAAAACTCTTGTGGACTTGTGTCTGCACACCAGTAAATGATGGAGCAAAAATAGTTCTTATGCAACAAATTGATTTCAGAGAAGGCAATTGCCCAGCTATTAATGCTAAACTTTATATAAATATGTAGCTTCATAAAAGATGAAACTGCGACTACCCCAGTGACAATATACACAAAATATGTATTGTACTACTAACACACTACGGTCAATTAAATGTACGTATAGATAAAGTGCAATAAGTGTCAGCATTTATGGAGGGTCTGTTGATATGGGAGGGAATTTGAATCTTTCATTAAATCCCCTGCAAGATTTCTCAATAGCAAAATCCACAAACCATACAAAATATTGATAAATCATCCATTCATAAAAAAAAAATTCTGGGTTTCCACCTGGAGTCATTTGTAATATTCGCTTTTAGACGTTGAATGATTATGGGTTTTATGAAATGTTATGAAATGCTCCTATAGAAGCGTATTACACTCATGTTATGAATAGGTAAATCTATCCCGTTTCGCTTTGCTGAAAAATTTGCGAATTTCCAGCGAAATTTGCGAATTGGCTAAAAAGTTTCAAAACAAGTCATGTCTCGTTCTTTGACACGATGCATCATTTTCAATGTGTGTCGCGCCATTTTCAATTGTTTTTTTAATTCGTTGGCATTTCATGAATTTATTTGCCAGCAGCGAATCACAGGAATTCACAGCGAATTCGCACCTGGCGAATAGTTTCTCCCATCACTAGTTATGAATAGAGTAGCTTACTATGCTATGGGAGTACTAACATGGATTTCATCAAGGCAAAGATTGAAATGAAAGATTGTATCGGTTCATAGACAAACTTCATGTCACTATTATTATTTAATATTATTAACATGTGTTTCTATAGTGCCAACATATTTCGTATTGCTGTAAAGTAAATGTGATTATAAAACTAAATCACATGAATTACATACATAGAACTTATGGAGTTATATACATCACAATAAATACTGGTACAAAAGGTGAGAAAGCAGAAAAGTTGGGAGAATGTCGGACAGACCATGAGAGAGATGGTGGAAGAAATTGTTGTATGTAAAAAAATGGATATTTTTAATTTTAAAGGATCAAGTTTAATCAAACAGAGCTAAAAAAAAAATTTGTTGATATAAACAAACCATTAAAACATTTTTCTTTTGACTTTGAAAGAGGAGCAAAAATGGTAAACAAACCTTAATCAAATAGGTTGACTGTGAAAATGAATCTAATTATCTGATCTGTTTCAGTCATTTGTTAACATTAAAATTAATGTTAGTTATGTTTCTGCTAACTAAGGTTGGGCAAATCTAACTCATTTCTCTTTGTTAAAATTTTGCTAAATGGGAAAAAAATTGCCAAAAGCATTACAGTCAATGGAGCATTTGTTGCACTACATTTTTTTCAAACTGCACAACATTTCCTGAACCAACACAGTTTCATTTGCTTACATTTAGGTAACCAGGTTTCCCATGCAATCATAAAGTTTTTAAAATAATGCCAAAACAACTAACTTATTTTTAATATCTTACATAGCATATAGTGTATATAGTTGATTGATAAATTAATACATCTTTGACATTTAATTAGTAGCAATTTTGCATAGTCAGGGCAGCATTTGTCGACCTTTTTTTTATTTTCAACCTTCAGTAAATTAGATTCTAAAATGCAGTTTTAATAAGACACATTTTTGATAACAATGATTTCAGGTTTCTGTACAACTTGTTCAAAAGTAAAAGCCTTTCCTAGCCTTGTCAGACTGAGCTTTTTTATACTTCTAAAGAATACAAGATCACAAATTTAATGTGAAAGTGTCGAAGTTATAAAACTAATTTTTTTCTACAGAAAACAATATTGATTTTCTTTCATTTTCACTTAACGCATGGTTTTCAAAAAAGGTCACTTAATACCAAAAACAGCTGCAATATAATACATATTTGATAAATTGCTTGTGATGCTACTGCAGAAATTCTCTGAAAAACATGATAAACAAAGTGAATACATTTCTTTTGGCAATTGTATTACCTTTGTGTACCTTGGCATGGTAGATGAGTGACACAGGAACATTGTAAGGCCCTTTGCAAAGGCACAAAAAGGAAGGCAAATCAGACACTCAATTGAAAACTGCATTATTCAGCATTTTGCCCATATTGTTTCCAAAAAATAACATCCACATTTTGGGAAATTAAGGATTAATTGAATTCCAAGCCATTTCTGCTGCTACACCAGCCTTTCTCAAGGTCACGATTTTTGGAAAACACTTGATGTAGAAATAATATACAGAGAACAATATCTGGCTGATGATCAATCATTTAAACATATACTGTATTTCTGCTGTATACTCAAAATCAACAAAATGTCATAAGCTCCATAATTGATATATAATATCTGAATATCTTCTGTCATTTATGTCACGACTCACTAAAATGTGTATTATAATAAAGTATTCCATGCTGTAAAATATTAGGATATTATTTGGCCTAGTGTTTTTATATAGTCCTGAAACTCCTTGGCAACTTACAGTATCCTTATAATTTACAAGAGGGGTAATTTATACACAAAATATACAAAAACCTGCATCCAACACAGATTTAGGAACCTATTTAATATCCTGTGTAAAACAACATTTGCTGGAAAATGGTATAAAAAGCTGTGTAAAATAAATGGCAATGCTTCAGACCTTAAGTTCAGGTGAAAGGTGCTAAAAATAAAGACTTTTTATACCCTTTTTTACACTGTAATGTGTGGCAAATTTTTCCATCATTTTAAACCACATAATAAAAATGCTACTCAATCTTTACAGTTCATTGATATTTCAGAATGACTCTCTATTTACAGTAACTTACTAGTTTGCTGTTTATCTAGCTTATCAAACCACATTAGACTATTTTGGCCAGAGTATTGTACATCATTTTAAATATTGTTTTTTAAGCAAAATTATTACATTGGCCTAAATTATTTAAAGTGTTGCCTTTTTTATTTAATTTTTTTTCCAATATCCTTCTTATCTTTTCTAAAAACCTTTTGCCTGGCAAATAAGAATACAAATCTAAAGTGTTCATATATGGCATGCATTTATACTATGGCCTATTTACTAACAATTTTTTTCCGCAAATCTAAAGAAATTGGTGTATATTTATTTATAAAAAGTTCTAAAAAAATTTGCCTGTTAAATATTTATTAAGTGTAAACACCATATATGAGATCTGAATAAAAAGCACCAACACTACTGCATGTTGACGCATTTGGATTGTGGATTATTGGAGACTAAAAGCACCAAATAGACCGCCATTTACTTGTCTATACAGTTTATATTCAAGGACTGTTTCTCATTTGCAGCTCTTCACTTTGAAATTTCAGCAGCCATCTGGTTGTTAGAGTTTAAAGTACCTAGCAACAAAGCAGTGGTTTGAACAAGAGAGTGGAATATGAATATGAAAGGGTCTGAACAGAAAGCCAAGTAATTAGAATTAAAAGTAACACAAACAATAACATTGTAGCCTTTCATTTAAACAGTTTTATGACAGATTTACTATTGGTCGAATTTCGAACGATAAAAAAATTCGAAAGTCGACCAGGGAATAGTGGGGAGGTAAAATCCTACGAATTCGACGGATTTTACCGCAATTTGAATGATTGAACGATTGAATATAGAAAATTTGATCGTTCATTCAAATATTCGAATCAAATCGAATATTCAAATGATTTTTTAGCGATCGATCAAATTTTTTATATTCGATCTTAGGGAATGATCCCCATTTCGGTAGGTTTAATCTGATGAAGTAGGTGGTTGAATTAAAATTTAAAGGGGAAGAATTCGACCATAGAATTTTCGAATATTCAAATAAAATTTAATTTGAATATTCAAATTATTCGAATTCGATGGTCAAATTTGCCTAATTTGCATATTCAAAATTCAAATTCTAATCTTTTTGAAAATTCGAATATTCGAATCACTCATGTGAATTAATGTGAATTTAGTAAATCTGCCCCTTGGTGTCCATGACCCCACTTGAAAGATGGAAAGGGACAGAAGAAAAAGTTGAATAATTAAAGAAATAAAATTGAAACCAGCTGAAGAGTTGCTAAGAATGTACCTTCTATAACTTATATATAACTATAATGTTAATCTAAAACTTAATTACCTCTTTATAAACATGCAGATTCTTGTCTCTTGGTTTAGACGTGAATGTTTAAGGCACAGTTGTAATAAAGGAATGGTTGTACACCCTGATTTATCAAGTAATGCTCATATTCTTCTGATATATCACACACCCTGAAGCTAAAATGCACAGCTATTGCTTCAAATTCCTAAACTCTTTGTTCACATCCCACTGTCCCTTTTGCACAAATGTGTTAATTTATGACATACTGTTGTTTTTCTCTCTTTGCTGTTTTCACACTGCTCTGTATTCTTGTTCTAGAGCTGATTTACAGTTAATTTGTTACTTGCAAAGCCATTTTGGAAAATGCCAAGTGAGTATGTCACATAAAACACATTAGGTTTGTTATTATGCTCCATTACCTGCATGGCACCTGAGCTGTCAAAATGCATTTCACTGTCACACATTTGATTTTATATTTCACCATTCTCAGCTAAAGACTTGCACTCACTGCTACCAATCAACATGACAAGATATTTATTTCACTGCAAACTCATTTCTAATTAACCCTGGTTAATTAAAATTTTTCTAAAGATCCTTGATGCTTTAAACTGACCATCAAACACCAATCACCTGCCTTTAACACCTAGTAAAGTCAAATCACAGGATTAAATAAATATGTGGTCAAATGAAAATGTGTACATTCACTGAAGCCTGCATACTGTAGGTGACCAGAATTAAGAATCTGATGACCCGTTGTCACCTTCATAACAAAAAAGAGCAAGTAGATTTTATTCAATCTATTGATTTTTTATTTTTAACAGTGGAATGTAATTATTTACTAGAACTCAATGAGAGAGTCAGCTGCAGTTTGAGAAAGTTATTTTTCAGACTATAAACTACTAGTAACTGCTTAGGGCCAGTTGTAGTGATGCGCGAATCTCCTCTAACTGTACATATTTATTCTGAAACTGATGCACTGATTATGTGAGCAAAGAAAAATTAAAAAAAGTTCGGGATTTCTATAGAGCTTTGGACTAGTACAAATGCCCAAAACGCATGACCAAACATTTCTAGCTATATTCTATTTTAGGCTTTAGTTCCCTTTATGTACATTCAATATGTGTTTCTTCTTTACTTTCTAGACCATCATTCACCTGTGCTAGTAATGCTAAAAAAAGGGGCTACTTACCTTTTAACTTAGTACAGTATATAAAATCAAGTATTCTAATAAGCCCATTAAAGATGAACTAACCATCCATCCCTCAGTGATACACAGTGTGACACAGCCAAACATTACAACTTCTTTTTAGACCAGGTACCGAGGGAGAAGGTGTAGGCTCTCAAGTTTTTATTAATTTGCAAGGTGGTAGGGTGTTTTATTTTTATTAGGGTTTTAATTTACTTTTAAGGAAACATAAAAAGCAGTTGAAAATGTAATTATTCATATTATAGATAGTATGCTGATCACCATACTATACCAGACAACTAGTACAAAATACACATCTATCCAATGCATTTTTGATAAAGACACCAGATATATTTGACACAATCTTCAACTGCCCTTTAACAAATTAAACACACAGTTTTTCATTGTAATAGCAAATGAAAATATACATTTATAATTATAGTGGTGACATTATACATTTGCCCTATAATAATTAGATTATAATTATAATTGTTCCAGTGACATTATGCGTGTGTCAGAAATTAGCTCACTAAAAAGCTTTTTAGCTTATCCTTGTTAACACTGCATCTGGAATGTGCTTTTTCATTGTATATCAGTTCTCTTATTGGTCATAATATTGTAAGGAGCAACTGCGGAATCCCTTAACATAACTTACATGTTCCATGGGCACAACTTGGTTGCTGCAAGCACTGGGTACAAAGTACTTGATAGATACGTATCCTGAGGTAATACAATGAGGGAAAACATAGCAAGCCAATGACGGTACATCAAGGGTAATTAAGAAGAACTAATCCCTAAAAATTAATATGGCTGTAAATTCCATATTTTATATTCTGAACTAATTGCACCAGCCTGAAGATTAAGCTTGTCAATAACAGCAATGTTCCAGGACTTCAACTTGTCACAGGGGGTCACCATCTTGTATAGTGTCTGCGACACTCAGGCTCTGAGCAGCTGTTGAGCAGCTAAACTTAGTGTTTGTCACAAATTATCAAGCAAAAATTATTATGAAATCCGGATGCTAGTTGCGCTAATATCTGTGCTGCTATTTAGTAATTATCTGTATTAATTACTAATCAGTCTTGTATTCTAGCATTTATATTCTATGAGGCCTATTTTATTATGCTATGTAAAATAAATTATGAATTTATCAAGGTGTCTTACTCCATGTGAACGACAGATTTGCCACTATTTTACACTGCTTCAAACCTATATAAGTAAGTTCTGGTGGAAGTTGCTCGAAAAAACTGTGTAAAATAATTACACAATTTTTATTCTGTTTTTTTACACGACAATTTCCTGGTGTGTGGCATATTATTCAGCTGTTTTTAACACAACATAATAAATCTGCCTAAATAGGTACTGTATATTATGAGCTGGTCCCTAAGCTCAGTAAGAGACAGCAGTACAGAGCATGTGCAGCGAATTAAAGGAGAAGGAAAGATACAGAGGCATTTTATTGACAATAGATTAGTTGCAATAGTGCAAGCTAGAATGCTATATTTATTCTGTGGAATGTTTTACTATACCTGATTAAAAAGCTCTAAAGGCTCTCTGTTTTTTAGGATAGAAGCTGCAGTATTAGCTTGGTGTGATATCACTTCCTGTCTGAGTCTCTCCCTGCTCGAGCATAGCTCTGGTCTCAGATTATAGCAGTGAAGGGGAGGGGAAGAGGAGCAAACTAAGCATGCTCACACCCAGGGCAGGGAGATTTAAGCTGAAAACAGGAAGTATGATACAGACTATATGTGTATTCAATAGTTGGAAAGAAATGCAGAGTTTCTTTTGACAAAGGTTTCAGAGCAGCACTACTGGTGTATTTAGGCGGACCTTTATGATAAAGTTTACTTAGTTTTAACCTTTCCGTCTCGTTTAACAGAAAAGATGATGGGGAGCTACTAGGGCATCTTTGGGGACACAAATCTTCCCAGCTAAAGGACTGTGATTGCATTGAGCTGGTACAGAAGCCCAAAACAGAATGTACAGCTTTAATTCTCCTTTATTATGCTATAAAAAATGAAATAAAAAAAAAAAAAACAATGTAAAAAGCTGTGTATTGTGAACACTAGATTTCTTACCATTATTTTACACTGCTTCAGACTTTGTAGTTAAGTTCTGGTAGAAATCGTTGAAAGAAAAATACATTAAAAATGTATACCTTTTTTTACATGGTGGTGCCCGGCGATGTGTGGCAAATTCTTCCACTGTTTTATACACCATATAATAAATCTGCACCTATGTCAGAATTTCTACCAGGTATAGTCATTGAGGGGCCCATTTACTAAAAATCAAATCACAATTTTTTTCCCACGAATCTGGAAAAATTTGGTGGTGTTCCTATAATTTGAAAAGCTCTTAAAATTCAAGATTTATTAAGTGTAAAAACAACAAAAACACCCCTTTGGTGGTGATTTATAAGCAACAATACCTTATGAGGGAAAAAAATGACACCCAGTGGTGTAAATAGCTTTGGTGGGACCCCCACCAAACCCCAGGCCTTCAAGCTTGTGGCCACTGCATGCAGCATGGAAAAATTCCCTGTCATGACATATTGTGGCTCTAGTGGGCCCCAAGGGGGTGATTTCTCAGGTGATTACACTTGAAAATAATGTAAGTGTAATAATAATAAGTGCAGATTTACTAAAGTTCAAATGGTAAATTCTAATTTTTAAATTGTTTTGGTCAAAACCCCCAATTTCGAGTTTAAAGTCACCAATTCGAATTCTAAGTATTTACTACTTTGAGCAATGTATAAATTCATCAGAGCTCAATTCTAATACCCAATTCAAATTTCAAATAAGCAATGCAGTGCAATTAATGGGGGCAGGGGATTTAAAAATTTAAAATAACAAAACCTATGTTCTAAGCTATAACAAATCTGCATAGCAGAAAAGTAGACATGATCAATGATTCTTATCAAAAGTATCATTGTTGCATTAGACACCTGTAGCCTTGTGAGATAAGATGTTATTCCATATTGCATACATAGGAAAAAGTTGGGTGTACAGTTATGTTGCTACATATGCTCTATGTTGTGATACAGTTTTCATTCAAACCATTAATTTGAAAGGTTGACTTTTTTACTTATTATTGTCCTTGTTTGTGTAAACAAATCATTGCAGGAAAAAAAATTAATAAAGAGAGCATAAACTGTGTTTCAGATGATCCAAACTAAGATCACTTAGGCTTAGGTAAATTATACCCATGTGTGTTGTACGCAAGAAGAAAGCTGTTTATAACTTGCAAACTTAAGGTAAATCTAATTTCTCAAAGCTCTAAATTGTGTACACTCTTTACAGAAATAAACATTTTTTTTTTATTTCAATAGCATCCCTTTAGACATTTTAAGCTGTATTTTTTTTTCAAAATCAGACACATTTTCATATTGTATCCTACTTTGAAAGTTCAGCTTTTGTTTATATCACAACAACATTAAAAAGGAAAAGCAAGACGCACTTAGCAAGCTGAGTAATTACCAAAGGTAACATGTTGCTCCATGATCCAGGATATTCATATATTTGTCATAAATAATATGTGAAGGAATGACTTCAGTGAGAATTTCCAGTACACTTGAAATAATGGATCTGCTGGGCACAACTATATTTCACTGTTAGATTAGAATTTGACTTAAACACCATCAGTCAGAGTAAAGCATTTGTGAATATTGTAAGTCACCCCCTTTCTTTTAGAACTTCAAGTCATATACAGGACAAGTAAAATAATAGAGAACTATTTAAGGCTATTGCATTGGCTTCTAGGTGCCATTTATTCTTGTGATAGTTTCATCAATTCTAGTACAATCTAATAACTCAGTGAAAATCATTGGAAATGTATTAGGTCTATGTTGTAGATGAAATGCCACTTCTATTGCACATGGGACTAAAGCTAATGTGTTCTAAAAACATAAAGTATACAGGCATATATAATCTAGAATTTCACATTCACCTTTCTATCAAATTCTGGGTGAATAATTATTTTTGCTGCTCAGCATTAATGCACCTAGAATAATTCTTCCAATGCTAATTCAGAGTCCATAATGACAAAAAAAAAAAAAAAAAAAAAAAAACAAGTAAAGCAGAAAAGAGAAGGAACTCTCAGGTGTTTGGTATGATTTACAAATCTTTAAAACTTTTTTAACAGATCTTAGAAGTATTCAACAAATTGAACCATTTTGCAAATTGTTAAAAAATTAGCCCAACTACTCACCACTTTCTCTCTACTAATTATAATTTTGTTTAGAAAAAATCACCTTGAGACACAACTGCTGAACATACATGTATTTGCTGTCATCCCATTAACTCATCCTGCTGTGTGAACAATGTACATTGTGTACAGACACTCTAAAAAGGAGCCAATGTTCTGGGTTACTTCTAGCGGACATACAGAGGCTTAACCAAAACTGTGTTTTTTAACAAAAGATTATAGAAAAACACAGGCTAAGCAGAATGTGTGAAGCGGGCAGAAAACAAGTAAAAGTTCGGGCACAGTGTCAGGGCAGGCAAGTAAATAATGAAACATGCATGAGATTGTAACAGGTGGCAGATATACAGAAATTTACAAAATCTGGAAAAAAACTGGTGCACCACTCAGATATGCTCCCGCTAAACCCCTGATAAACCCAAAACCACAAGGCCTCCATTGGCCAAATAAGAAGATACCGCAGTCAGTAAACAGCAGGTCCCTGATTCTACACCAGGGAGTTCCTGACAATTTGCAATCTTACATAATGTACTATATTTATTAGTATTGTACACATTGCATGAATCATTTGCACTTCAAAATTCTTTGTTCAAACAGGCATGCATAATGTTCCTAGTAATAAAACTTTACAGCTACCTTCCAGCTAGAGAAGTTCTGTTAACTAGAAAATCTAAATATATTGTTTCCTTGTACATGTACTGTAACAACCTGAGATCTATAGCAAACTTACTTTTAATAAATGCTCTTTATTGATGCTGCTTGTGATAAGAAATCATACAATCTGAAATACCATGATGTAAAAAAGGCAATCAAGTTCAAATAAACATTTTACTTTCCAAGTCCTTACCCTTTTGCTGCCTCAAATAATTGGATCTCATGTTATGGCAGTGATGCAAGATGCATTCGTTATTTACACTACAGTGCTTAGAACATTTTACAAGATTACAAAATGGGAGTTTTGCTTTTACAATGTCAATCATAGTGTTATGTGCTTTATCTGAAGGCACAACAATTTTCCAAATTGCTAAAGCAGCTGCCACTGCAGCCTGAAAATGGTCTACAATTGCAAAGGAGACATAAATGTGTGAATTTCTTTAAATAAAAATGGACAATCCAATATACAGTAACGTGACCTTGTTATAGAGTTAGGGTATGCTCCAACATAACTACCACCCCATGTAATTATTGGCAGTGCTAGAATTAGGTAGGGATGCACAGGGATGCCATTTAGTTCTGTGAAATACAGACCTGGAACTTTTTGATTCGTCAAAAATTTGCAGCTGGTGAAAATTCACTGTAATGCAATGCAAGTCTAAAGGTGTCAAAAATTTTAGTGATATGCGTAATTTTCTTTTTGACACGTGACACCATACAAATCAATGTAATCCATAATTTCTGCAGGGAAACACGGAAAACGTTCACTCAATACACAATACACAGGCAGGGAGCTGTGTTATCACACATAGCTGATTTTGCAGGGAAGAAATTTCATATGTACAGTTTTCATTTTGGCTTTCCCATAGGCCACATACTTGTACATACTGGACATCAAACTGCTCATTAGAAGGAAATGCAGGGAGTGGTATGGGGGTGATATCCATTAAAAATCTCTTGAATGGACAGGTAATAAAATGAAGATGCTATACAAAGGAGCCAACAGAGCTTTTACTGCTGGATGGATGTATACTGTTAAGTTACCATCAAGTACAACAGCCTGTGACCACTATGACAGACTGTGCTGCTTTGCTGTTGTATTACAAATTGTACATTTATAAACCTGTGCATTTCTCCTTATTTGAGATGTGTGATCCCTGTATTTTACATTGTACTGTTCATTTCAAACCATTCATGCATTCATTTTATCTTCTGTTATTTGTAAAAGTCTTGCTTTCTAATAAGCTACTAAATTCTACAGACTTCAACTCTCAGTCTCTTTAATTGGAGTGTGGGGAGGCTTAGCTGCTTGTCAAACTAAGCACTGGTTCAGGGTAATAAGTAGTGGGGACAGAACAGGGTGTTACAAATGTTAGGTCACCCACCCCCAAAGGTTCTAATAACTTACCGTATACCAGATATCTAGCGGTAGACGCATGCACAGATTGAAAAAAATGGCTTTTTTGTTAATGACTGGCTTTTAACTTTACTGCATACATGGGCCCACATAGAGAAAGAAGTAAGTAAGAGGATCACTTGCTTACCACCCTGGGCTGGTGCAGATTCTACAGACAGATTCAACAGCCTGAGGTATCAGATGAGTCACTACAATTCTTGGGTACCCGACTATTTGTCAACTCCCATAGATTGGATATTTCCTGCTCCTTAGAAACCTGGCAAAAGTAAGTTCAAGAACTCACTCACAGTTGCTGCAAATGATTTTAAGAAAACTGATAATGGACCATAAATAAATGAGGGCCTAAGCGATCACAAAACTGGAGTTTCAAATTTTACTAAATAATTATTAACATTTACTCTAAAGGTAATCAAAACCCTGTATAAAACTATCCTACTCCGTCCTCTCATTCCCTAAGCTTAATTATATATACTCTAATGTTCAGCAATTAGAACCATGTTTGTCAATGCACCCTTAGTCATCTTGCTTGTTTTTAACATGCAGTGATGTAAATGTCCAACTTTTAGCTTCCCCGTATTACATTGTGATCTTTTACTCTGGGATTTCTCCTCAGCTTACATTACAGTTAAATCGGGTTGGAAAAAAACCCAAAGTCCATCAAATTCAACTCCTGCAAATGAAACCCAACATCTATACATACACAAACTGAAACTGACCCCTCTATACACTCAACTAAACTCTATATTTTCAAATTCTAACTATATATTTTAGAACCACAATGTCCTTGTATATTATACTTGTTTAAGAAATTATCCAAGCCACTCTTAAAAGCATTAACAGAATCAGCCATCACAGCGACAGGGCATTTCACTACACTGCACAAACAGAATAACTTATCTTTAAAATCCCTAGATCCTTCTCAGTTAAGGAAACTCCAGACACACTGCCATTTAGTGTATAACTTGTATTAATATTATTTTTGCCAAACCTTGCATTTATCAACATTGAACATCATTTTCCAGTTTGCTGCCCAGTTTTCCAATTTAATCAAATCACTCTGCAAAGTGGCAGCATCCTGCATGGAACCTATAGTTCTGCACAATTTAGTATCATCTGCAAAAATAGAAACCGTACTTTCAATCCCCACCTCCAGGTCATTAATAAAGAAATTGAAAAGCAAAGGACCAAGTAGAAAGCCCTGCTGTACTCTGCTGGTTCAAACACTGGTCCAATTAGAAAATGTTCCATTTACTACTACAACTCTTTGTAATCTATCTTTTAGCCAGTTCTCTATCCAGGTACAAATACTTTATTACAACCCAACCCATCCTGCATCCCATTTGTGTTCTGTGTTTGACCCTGTGGAAAGCATTCAGTGACTCGCACCTGTTCTGAACTGTAACAAAATATTACTGCACATTTTCTGGAGTAAATTAAAATGTAAATTGCTATATAAATATCACCACATTTAACATATAATGCATTCTGCCTGGTTATTTCAAAAATGGTGATGGACTGTTCTTAACCAAAAATTAGGAAAATGATACATTTTAAATCAAATTCTATTTATTACTAATAATAAATGTATTACTAATAGCGTAGATGTTTTCTAAAAGCTGGCATTGAGATGGTGGCATACACAACTTAAAAACTCAACAACAAAATGATGGCATGCAAAAATGTTCTAATAGACATTGATGGGAAAGTTTCTTTCTAAAAATAATTTGTATTTGTGCTTTTTCTTTTGTCTAAAAATCTAGGACAATAGTAATAAATTGCCTATGACACACTGTAATTCCACCTAAAAGGAAGGCATCTTATACAGTATTCCCAGGTAAAAGATCAAATAGGTCAAAAAAAAGTTTCTCAGTATATGTAAGCTTTTCCCTAGTTTGTGAATTCTTTGGGGTGTGGAGGTCACCATAAAATTTGAGCGCCTTAACCCAATTTATGCAAAAATGTACACTAATGGGCTGCTTTATTAAACTGTGAATTTTGAACAATTCCAAATACTTAAGCTTAAACCTGTCGAATTCATGTAGAAGTCACTGACAGATGTCCCTTTTACAACTGGAAGATCTTTATTTGATTTGTGATTTTAGAGGTTTTTGGGTGTTTTGGTGTGACAATGTGAAAAAGTTGTAGTTCTAGCGACAAGTCGTGTTTTTCAGATATTTTAATAACTTTCTAGACATTTGTGTTTAGCGAAAGTGAATTTATTTGAGGTTTCAAAAATCTCTAAACCAATAAAATGAGACTAGGTCTCCATGGGGAAGATTTATAATTTTGTATGATTAGAGCTCACTTTCTGTTCTCCTAAGGGATTTTTTTATTGCTTTTATTGATGGGTGAAGGTTAGAGTCCAACATTTGTTAAATACACTTCTAAAACTCCTAAAGGAAAAAAACAATTTTCTTTGTGTTGAGCTCTGTCACATTTTTATAAATCTGCCCCTAACATTGATCAGAGTTGAATATTTTATCTGGCGAATCTTTGTGTTCAGTGAATCACACTGAATATTAACTGGAAAGAACAAAATTTTGAACCTACTGCAGTTGTTAAATTCCCTGAAAGATTTCAGTTCAAATTAAAAATACAGTGGTGCTGCCGCAGTAATATAAAACAGAACATTTACAAAGATAAAAAAAATTGCCTTTTAAATAAAGCACACAAAATTTAATTGTAGCTATATTTATATCTGTACTTCAATTTTATTCAGCAAATAAAGATAGCATAACTTTTTTTTCCTATTTCTGCAACTTGTGGACAGGCTACATTACTTTATGAATTGGTGACTTTGCTGTCTGTCTTGTGTAAGGAAAAATGCCTGCCGTGTGGTTCCTTGTTCCTCCAAGTGCGGCACACACTTCCTGGTTTTATGCGCTGGCATGTTAAATTACCCTAGCAACCATGCATTGATTTGAATTAGACACTGGAATATGAATAGGATAGGGCATGAATAGAAGCATCAGTTATAAAAAGTAACAATAACATTAAATTTGTAGCCTTAGAGAGCACTTGTTTTTTTAGAAGGGAGTCAGCGACGCCCATTTGACAGCTGCAAATAGTCCAATTGAAAACCAATTGAAAAGTTGCTTAGAATTTTTTGTTCTATAACATAATAAAAGTTACCTTATAGGTGAACCATCCCTTTAAGACTTGGAGCCATCTGAGTAGCTGAAGGCTACTCCTGAGGCCAAATATGCCTACTACAGGTGGAAGCAGAGCAGTGACCAGGGAGCTTGGCACCTGTTCTGGATTTAGGGAGCTGATCGTGACATCTTGCTTCATTTTCCATTATATGTCAAAAAATATACATATAAATACACAAACATATACAATATACTACTATATTAATACATATTCACCATTTTGGCTAAAGATGCTGGGGAGGAAAGCTCTGAACTGGTATGTATGGAGCAGGCTGACTCTCAGAGCACCCTGGGAGGCAGTGGTTCTAATACGGGTGGGGGAGTTCAAGGAAGGAAAGGCAGGTTCTAGTTATAGGGGATTCAATTATCAGAAAGGTGGATAGTGCAATCTGCTATAAGGCGCCTACATGCCGAACAGTCTGCTACTTGCCTGGTGCTAGGGTTTGGCATGTGGAGTGGACAGATTACTGGGAGGGGCTGGGGAAGACCCAGCTGTCTTGGTACACATTGGTACCAATGACAAAGTTAGAGGAGGTGGTGTAGTCCTCACAATTTTAAAAAACTAGGTGTAAAGTTGAGGGCCAGGACTTCCAAGGCAATTTTCTCAGAGATTTTACCTGTGCCACGAGCAATGCTAGGAAGACAGCAGGAGCTTAGGGAGATTAATGCATGGCTGAGAGATTGGTGTATGGAGGAGGGTTTTTGGAGAAATGTGCTGATTTCTCAGTTGGCTACAGGCTCTTTTCTAGGGATGGGCTGCACCTCAACAATGATGGTGGAGATGTTTTGGGAGAGAAGATGGCTAGACGTTTGGAGGAGATTTTAAACTAGGCATGGGGGCAAGGGTTCAGTAAAAGATTCAGTGGAAGATAGGTTAGATGAGATAGTGGGCAAAGGAAGGGAAAATGGGGGAGAAGATTTGGCTGGGGGTACTGTTAAGGATAGAGAGCCCCACAAAGCATTTCTTCAATATGGTACCAGTATTAAATGTATGTTTGCAAATGCAAGGAGTCTGACTGGTAAAATGGCTGGAGGTGCTGGTGCTGGAGGGAAAATATGATGTGGTTGGTGTGGCTGAAACATGACTGAATGAGTCGCATGACTGGGCAGTTAATATCAGCTGCAATACCTTGTTTGGGAGGGACAGAGGCAATAGAAAAGGAGGAGGGGTATGTCTGTTTGTTATGCAGGATTTAAAAGCTTATATAAAGGAGGAGGAGATGTTAGAAAATTAGAGGGCAGAAGGCTTATGGGTAGAGTTCTTCACCAGTTGTAAAGAGTCCAACAAACTAATTGAAGGGGTATGCTATAGATCCCGTAATGTAAGTGAGGAGGAGGAGGCTAAGCTCCTGATGCAAATAGAAATGGCTGCTAATTTGGGTAAAGTAATGATAATGAGGTATTTTAATTACCAAGATATTGACTGGAGCAACAGGGAAATGGGAACAAGTTTATAAACCTGTTGCATGACAATTTTAAGGCACAGGTTGTTGAGGAGCCTACCAGAAAAAATGCTATTCTGGATCTAGTGATTTCAAATGACCCAGAACTTATAGCAAATGTGCAAGTCATTGAACCACTGGGTGATAGTGACCATAATGTTATATCATTTAATGTCTGGTCCAAAAAACAAATATATACCGAGGCAACAAAAACCATGAATTTTGGAAAAGCTAATTTTAGTGCATGGAGGCTGCCCTTCAGAGTCTTGATTGGGGCATTAAGTTTGCAGCTAAAAACACAGAACAGGAATGGTTGTCAATTAAAATGATATTCAATCATTAATTTTCTCAATTTATTATCTTAAGGAGTAAATGTAAAATCATCCTATGTGGCTAAATACAGAAGTAAAGAAGTTAATAGGAACAAAGAGAAAGGCATTTCAAAACTACAAATCTGTAGGGACAGAAGCTGCAGTTAATGAATATAAACAATACAATAAGGGGCAAATTTACTATTATTCCCCAAAAAAAATTAGTTTCTACTCGATATTCGATTAGCATTCGATTTTAGAATGTTAATCGAATAGTTCTAGGCTACCTTTTATTTGATATTCGATCATTCGACGATCAAATACAAATTTATTCGATCACTCGAATAAATCATTCGTTCATTTGAATGATTCGTACGATTTGAATGATCGAAGACTTCGATCGTACGAATCCTATTCGATCAGGAGTGCTCCCATAGGCTTCTATTGCAATTCGGTAGGTCCAATCTGCCGAAGTAGGCAATCGAATAAACTTTAAAATTAAAATCCTTCGCTGGTTCGAACGATCGAATATTCATTCATTCGTCTCTATTGAATTTATTCGATCGTTCGACAATTCCCTATTCGATGATCGAATATGCCAAAATTCACATATTCGACCAAACAAATAAATCCTACATTCGATCTTAGTGTTGTTAATTTAACGGGCTTAATGTCTAGTATATGTGTGTGTGTGTGTGTGTGTGTGTGTGTGTGTGTGTGTGTGTAAAAAATCTAATATAGTTAGTTTGCCAAAAATGTAATCTATAAAGGCTGGAGTGACTGCATGTCTAAAAGAACAGAACACTACCTGCTTTTCAGCTCCATTAACTGGTTACCCTGGTGATCAGGTAGTAACCAATCAGTGACTTGAGGGGCAGCCACGTGGGCCATAACTGTTGCTTTTTAATCTGTGCTGAATGCTGAGGATCAATTGCAAACTCACTGAACAGTTATATCCCATGTGGCCCCCCTTCAAGTCACTGACTAACACAGAGTTAAAGAGCTGAAAAGCAGGAAGTTGGATTATGGCTATTATATTAGACATCCAGCCACTCCAGCCTTTATACATTACACTTTTGGCTAACTAACTATATTAGAATTTTTTTTTATTTTGCACAGCTATTTCTCTAGTTTTAATTTTTATACTGAACTGTTCCTTTAAAAGGTTGGAAATCATTAACAGACAAGGCCCTCCCTCTCTATAAGCTGACCTACCTAAGCAGAAGCTCCAGACAAATTTGAGAAGATCTGGGGCCCATGGATGGTTGATTTTGCCACACTTTTGCTGTGCATTTATGTGCATTTATATTTTATATATATTTCATGTTATTTACGCTTACTCTTCCTTGTTCCTCTCGTCACATTTTCCATTTCCCTTACCTGCCCAGATCCCTTCCCTTGGTTCTCTCACTTTAAGATGGGTGGCTTCCTAGTAGTGAAGGGCTCCTCCAGATGTGAAAGGCCACTGTTATTGGCAGAAGTGTGAGATGTGACCAGAACCTTGGCACTTCAGCAATCATGAGATGATATGATGCACATAGATAATTTAATGTATATATATGTTAAAAGTTGGAAATAAAAAGACTTTAATAAAGCGCTTTTAAGTATCATGGGGTATATTTTCAATAATTTAAGTTTGGTTGGATCAGTCATTTGAGCTAATAAGTTGGATTGCAGTCTTCTTATTATGTTGGGAAATGTAGGTTTCAATTATTATTATGATTTGTACTCACGGCTTTTAATCCAATTGTGACTGCCTTGTTCATCAAAATATTAAAGTCTATCATATGAAAAAACTATATTCATAAAATCATCTACTAGACTTAACTGAGTGTAAGTTAAATCAGGGGAGGGATTCAAATAAGTAAAAATACTTGATGATATTTACTCATAAAAAATATTTCCACTGAGAACAAAAAACAGAATGCATTTACTTGAGCAAACAGTGGAAGTTGAAGTTTGTTGGAAGACATTTGATCTTCTTCAGTGTGACATTTTTGACTTAGTTGCTAACCACTGTGGATTAGAACAATGTACAAACTGTCACAGATTGTTTAAATGTGCAGTTTGTGAAGTATGGTCCCATTAATTTGGATGCAGCATTTGAATAACTGTGTATACTGCTATATACCCTAATATATCGCAGACTGTTTATACTGCTTAATTGTGGTAAGTCTGCTCATTTGTGCAACCTCTACTGTATACTGCTTTATACCCCAATATATTGCAGCCTCTTCATAATACTTGATTCTGGTAATTGTATCTGTTAACCTTTATAAATATGTTTCCACCCCAAACAAAATGTTTTCAAGACCCAAGCAATTTGTGTCCTTCAATAGAACACAAGATGATACTAGAACCTAACTCTCCTGGCATTCAGCACAGAATGTTTGCTTCAGATATGCAAGAGTTAAGACTAATGCCAGTGATGAGTAAAGCTTGCCTGTTTAACATCACCCCCAAAATTTTGTGAAAAGATTTTGCATATTTGTACAAAAAAAAAAATATTTAGTTCTGCCAAAACAGACAGGGCAAAGTTCTATTTTTGCCTGGTACAAGCATACAAGGGCATATTCGCATACCTAGATGCAGTGAGCAAAAGTGCAATTTTGAGCACATATTTTCCCCCGCAATGAAGCATGTTTCCCCCAGAATGCTTGCACCATTGCAAGTATAAAGAGGAGATTCTGCTTGCCACAACTGCATCTACTGCAATTGTGCCTGTAGCTCTGGGGTTACTCTGCATCAATAGACACCACAGCACCCTATGTAGAACGAAATGTCTAATGTAAATGTTCAAGGAGTGCTTTTTGACATGAGTACCATTAGTGAAAGTTATTTTAGATGCAACCTACTCTGCCTGCTGATGTAAATGAGCCCTTCAGATATAGTTTGCAAATCAGAATGCATTCATTACATGGTCATCTACTGTATAAAGTTTTGTTCAAATTAAAAACAAAAATTGCATAAAAAAAAAAAACTTTAATGACAACAGATGTCCAGATATCCTAAGTTGTTTAGAGTACAAACATACATTATACAGTTGTTTGTTAAATTATTAGTATAAAAATATGAAAAGAATAAGAAACACTCATCATTATTATTATTTTTATGCCCAGATGGATATGAAAAATTGCATTAAACAAGGGTGATACATTATGTGACAAATAAGAATGTGTCCGTGTATTACACAATTTTAAATATTGAAGAAATCTACTCAGAAAAGTTGTTACAGGATGATTTATGAAACAGTTCTGCAAAAACCATTAAAATATTACTCCTTGTTTAAAAAAAAGATACTTTGGAAACTAAGGTTTTTTTTGACAAAGTAAAAAAAAACACAATTTTCAAAAAGTAAAAGCTAAAGTTTCTATAGAAACGTCAGTTTATTAAATCAGTAGAAGGTTTTCTCATCGAAAAACCAAGTTTTTTTTTTATTCTTGAGCACATATAAGAAAAAAATGCACAGAAAATCCACAATTGCATATTGTTGTGGAAAAAGCTGCACATCAACAAAATTTCAAGTTCCTTGAAATATTTCAAACCCGATTTCACTGACTTTTATAGATACTCACTGGCTTTAACTGGCTTTAACTTGAGTATATTCTTATTTTTGTTTTTTCTTTGTGTGTTATCTTAAATCATATACAAATTCTATATCTCAAATGTTCATAAAACTGCTGCTTAACACTGGCACAAACAAAGTAAAATACCCAGTATTGGGCATGTGTGGTCTTCCAAAATCCTGCCACAGTTTTTACCCAGGACACTGTTCCACACGCCACTCTGGGTGGACAACACAGTCACAGTCCAGTTCCAAGAGCTCTTAAAATTACCCCAGGTAGAGTTACCTTCCCCAAAGTACCTCTCCCTTGACCCTGTTGTGTAATTCTCAATAAATCCCATTCTCATATTACTATCTGGATAATTTAACTATCTGTGGACAGGATAGCCCAGATTAGTGTTACACAATTTAAAAAGAAAAATCTGAATTGAATTGTAAAAGTATTTGAATTATTGCACAAAACCCAGGGCAGATCATGTTATCCTCCACTGACTTCTACATGACCTCAGCAGGTTTGAGATGGAGTACCTTTTTATCCTGATTTTAAACAGCATCAGGGTTTAATAAATAATGAAAATGTTAGTTTGTTCTGTAAGAAAAAATTGTGTTTTTCCCCTTTAAAACTTGGATCAGAAGTTTAGTAAATAACACCCTCAATCTTATCCCTTACATTTTGCAGTTGTCTTGTTTCTCACATGCTCACTGTGCAAATTTATGCAAATTTAAGGAAATTTCTTTGATTTAATGCAGATTTAGAATGCCTCTACGCAGATAGATAAATTATACTTTTACAAAAACAGTGCAATGGAAGCTTTATAGAAAGCCAAAAAGTGACACAATTTTAAGCTTATTGTCCTTGTTATGTATAAAGTGGTAGCATAAACAAAGCTATGTAATTGCATAATACATGCGAGATATAAAACACTGATTTGTTTATCATGTTTGTTTATTTTGAGTGGAGAGCTTTTATTTTAAAGCAGTATTTCCATGAGAGCAACTATCAGACACACACAAAACATAGTTTTGTGAAACCACCAATGCAATATATTATAGTAGAGACACTAAGGAATGTTACAGTTTTCATTTTGCAGTGCACATGCCTTGAAAATGCTAGTACACATTGTATGTTGTTAAATATAGGGAACATTTATGAAGAAGTGCATTTTAAAGAGCAAAATGTATCAATGTAAATATCATTGACAAAGAAGCTTGCATCTATATTCTCATGTTCCTACTGTATGTATGAGGGTTGCACCTGCTTAGCTACATTTTCCTTGTATTTAATATATATTTTGATGTGTTTATGCAGAATATGGCACACCCATAAGCAAAGTGCAATCAGAGTATGGAACACAAAGGGAGCATAAGGCAGGCAGAGTATGACACAACGAGGGAGCATAGGGAAGGCAGAATAGAGCAGGAGACCGGGAAACCTATCAGGACAGTGCTACATATGGTGACTCAATGTTGGTGTCTGGGCCGGAGGTGTGAACAGCACATGACTTGTGTGTGAACAATAGAGGTGTTACAGGTGTGAACACATGTTACATGTTATTATGCTGGTACCTACAGTTACTCTTTAGCCAAAACAAATTCTGGACAAACAACAGAAATTGTCATTTCTTTTTGCACTTGCATTAGTAAATGTGTTTTTTCTGATGCCTTTTTAAATAATAAATACTGTAGAAAATATAATAAAATATTTCACCTTACATTAAGGGATAAATGTATCAAAAGTATCAAATTAGGTGTATTTATCATTACAAACTTTCATGAAATCATTCAAACCTTAATAAATGCACCTTTAAAAATGCTATGGGAATGAATATGCTTACACATGTTTTATGAGGAGACTCTTTTATGTCTATCATTATGGGTCTACTTCTTTGCTATCTATTCCTTACGCCGATAGAAATATAGCTTTGCAAAATGAAAATTCTAAAGAAGAGGTGCTGAAAAACAATTTTTCTGTAGTGTTTGGTTAGTCAAGACTGCAAATTAAAAAAAAAATAATAATATATTTACTGTATTGATTATTCAGTTATGCAATCATAAATTAAGTATAACAACATACAACATTACCTTTATTTTATATACTGAACAAATGCAGATGTGAGTCTATTTATCAGCAAATGTCTACATTTCAACTACAGATGAAGCCACTTTGGTTCAGGTGTTTTACACAAAAAAACTAATCTCATTTAACTCACTTATCCCATTTAGCACAGATAAATGAAATAAACAGCATCCCATCTAATTAAGTTTTTTTCTGAGGCCTCATTTGAACAATGGTGGTATTTCATGCTCTTGGAAAGATTCAATGGGTTTATATGACACTAGATAACACAGTCTCTTCCCAAGTCATGATGCATTCAACACACAAATCCAAGTGGCTTTGCTCATCACTATATAGCTGCTTACTGGCCTCTGGAGTTACGTGATGGCTGATAGCATTTAACAATAGCAAACATATTCATTTGCAGATGTAAGATTACATTTTTGTTTGGGAAAATGGTATATTTTTGTGTATTTTTATTGTAAGTCCAATGTATTCCTTATATGGTTTAGCATTGCCAATACATTTTCCTTGAGAGTACATGTTAAATTAAATGTTCCCAGCAGAAAGCTTTGAACTTTTCGTCTCAGGCAGTTGACAAAATGCAGGGTGGGAATAGGATCCATATTTGGCTGTGGTGAAATTGCTTCTTTCATACTGATTTGACCACAGTATGTTATTACTGTCAGTTAGGATCACTTAAATTGGAACACTTGACCTTGGATTCAGACCAGTACCAATTTAGAACTGACTTAATGGTGCAAAGCAGTGGCAACAATTACTCCTTGGGAGCAAATGCACAGTTTGAAATTTGCTAAAATGACATATTTGCAGGTAAAAGAGCGATAGAAGATGAATTTTTTACAAAATTGCAGATTTACACGTGGCATCCCTTATGCTCATTTGTGAATTAATCTGTAGGCATATTCAGTACCTTATGGCTACCAGGCTCTTTATCATTATA
>CM044446.1:33402394-33425933 GCA_024363595.1 Xenopus borealis
CGTTCGCATTTTTGACGCAAGTTCGCGAATATGTTCGCGAACTTTTTTTCCGACTTTCGCGCCATCCCTAGTCACTTGCTCTTTGTAACTGTATATAATAATTTATTGCTGTGTATGCCCCTTTTTTATTGTTACTGTATTGTTAAAATACAGTTTTTATACATTAGCATTCAATTTAGATAAACATAAAGGTTGAGTTGCTATTTATTGCATTATAAGTATATGTTTTTCTGTGCACACATCTATTATTTGGATCCTAATCATACCACATCTGAGTTGTGAGACTGAAGTGTGGACCATATGCTATTGTGTGAGATTCCTGCACAGTTTGAATGGGTATTTATAATTGCTCTGGCCTTTTTAGTATTCCAGTTATGAATACAGTCACAATATTTTCTGTAAATTACAGCCATCAATATAAAATGTATTTGTTGCCATTGACAACCTGCATCCCACAATGAACTGAATCTACACGTGATGTATTAATATTAAATGGCAACAAGGGAAATCTGACAGCCCACTTAGCTGGACGAAATATTCAGTTATTTTATATGATTCTGCTGCAGAGTTTAAGCCAAAAGAAGACTATCCAACAAAAAGTCAGAAACAAAAAAGACAGACTAAGGTCTGAAAAGGTTAAAACGCTGTAGATCTTATAACTGTGCCACTGCTTGATTTGGATATTTTCTAGTTTCTGGGGTGTCCTTTCAGTAAGGGTTTTTTGTAGGATTTTTAGGAAAACTAGCAAAGTCTTGTCCTCTGTTTCTCTATTATTGTTGCTTCCTGATTGTTATAAACTGCATCCTGGGAATTCTCCTTATATGTCTATGATTAATATGTAATAAATTATTCTGTGAATATGTAGAATTCTCTGTCTGAATCAGCCGTATTGGCTGATACATTAGATAGCTTTAAAAAGGGGTTGGATGACTTTTTAGCACGGAAGGAATACAGGGTTATGAAAAATATTCTTAGTACAAGCTGATTCAGGGACTGGTCCAATTGCCATCTTTGAGTCAGGAAGGAATTTTCCCCCTCTGAGTCAAGAAGCTACAGGTATTGGATCCCTTATCTGGAAAACCATTATCCAGAAAGCTCCGAAATACAGAATGGTCATCTCCCATAGACTCCGATATAATGAAATAATATAATTTTTTTAAATTATTTCCTTTTTCTCTGTAATAATAAAACAGTATCTTGCACTTGATCCCAGCTAAGATATAATTAATCCTTATTGGAAGCACAACCAGACTCTTGGGTTTATTTAATGTTTACATGATTTTGTAGAAGATTTAAGGTATGAAGATCCAAATTATGGAAAGATTTGTTATCCGGCAAACCTCAGGTCCCGATCATTCTGGATAATAGGTACCATACCTGTATGACAAAACCTTAAACTCTTTCAAGATTTTCTTGTACTAATTATTAATAAACAAATGGTATAGGTATGGTATATGTGACATGTAACTGCTTAGCAAGTACAACAGACCAAAGGAAGTTATACTGTGGAATTTTTTATATGAAGCATAACAGAAGTGGTGTGAAGACGATACATTTATTGGCTGACTAAGATGATAATCACAGCAAGCTTTCAGAACAAAGCTGATTACAATGAAGCAATGTTGGCATGGCATATATACAGCATTTTGCTTACAAAAAAATTGTTAGGGACAAAAGGAGAAACAACACATAAGGATAATTTGTATTGCAAGCAGGGGCATACATATAGGGAGGTGGGTTATTTAAAGTAGTCCAGACCAGGCATGAATTAGACCCAAGGTGTGAAGCAGATACCAGATTCCTGTAGCAGTTTGTTATCTCCACAGAAACAATGTATGCCTCTGTTTTTAGTCTTGGTAATTAGCCATAAATCTATGGCCTAAATTCAGTCCTGTCTCCAAACTCTTAAAGGTTTGCATAAGTTTGTATTCCCACACTATATGCTTATTTTCTGTTTTGAAATTGGCTTTGATAACATATATTTTGAAGTCATCCAAACTGTAATTGGGATTATTAAAATGTTTATCAACTGATGTGTCCAATTCGTTAATGTTTATTGTGAACTGGTGGTGAGTGGTCCTGTTTCTGAGGCTTTGTCCAGTTTCTCCAATGTAAATGCCTCTTGTTGGACACTTTGTGCATGTTATTGCATAAACCACATTGCTGGATGAGCAAGTGTAGGGGCCCGTGTACAGAGTATTCCTCTTTTGTGCCAGGAATTGGTATTCTGTCTGTGGAGAGAATGTGTGGGCATCTTACATCTCTTTCTTTCATATGGGTGGGTCCCATTGTTTGTGGGTCCTTAAAGTGAACTTCTTGTTAGTTTCCTTAGGTTTGGGGGTTGCCTAAATGCCAGAAGAGGTGGATCAGGAAATATAGTATGTTGTCTTTTGTCCTTTTGCATTGTGCCTTGTAACTCTCTAGCTATTTTTCTAAGGGCCTTTAGCTGTGGGCTGTAGGTTGTGACAAGTGGCATCCAATCTGTTTCTCTTTTTTGTTTGTATTTTAGTAGTTCGTTTCTAGCCTCTGTCAATAAAGTCTTTTCTGAAGGTTTCAATGTGCTGGTACCTTTCTGAGGTGTTAGAACAGATTTAGTTGTAGCATAAGGCCTGGCTGTAGATGATTGCATGTTTTATACTATCAAACAGTATTAAACTGTTCATTGAATTGGATGAGTTTTTGCTCAGCATCTGTCTAAATGATGAGGATGTTGTCAATGTATCGGAGGTATGCTAGGGGTTTTGTGGTACAGGAGGTGAGGAAATCTTGTTCAAGTTTTGCCATGAAAAGGTTAGCATACTGGGGTGCAAACTGGGTTCCCATACTTGTCCCCATCTGCTGTAGGTCCAATTTTTGTCCAAACAACTAATAGTTATGTGTAAGTGTAAATTCATTTAGACTTATGACAGTATCAGCTGGGAGATGGTGACTTTGTAGGAATTCCATGCATGCTGCTGTTCCATCTTTGTGGGGTATGTTGGTGTATAGGGATTCCACATCCATTGTCGCCAAAATAGTGCCCTCTGGCAACAATCCTATGTTTTATAGCTTGTTTAGGAGATCTGTGGTGTCCTGTAGGTAGCTTGTAGTATTTCTTAACAAGGGTTTTTGGATTTGTCTGACTCAACCTGATATGTTCTCTGTCAGTGTTCTGATGCCAGAGACTATTGGGTGCCCTGGAATGCCTTCTTTATGGATCTTGGGAAACATATAGAAGGTACCTGTTTTGTGGGACTCTGGCACCAAGTGTACTAGAATTGTATATCTTTCTGGAAATGCTTTAATTAAGTTTTTGAGTTGTTTGATATAGGCCTCTGTGGGGTGACTGTCTAATCTAGTGTAGTAGTTTGGGTTTGACAGCTGTCTGTTGTTTCTCCTTTTGTCCCTAACACTGTATATATAGCAGTGCCAACATTGCTTCTTTGTAATCAGCTTTGAAGAAGGAACTGCAGTGTTCTGAAAGCTTACTGTGATTATCATCTCAGTTAGCCAATAAAGGTATCACCTTCACACCACTTTTTTATGCTTCATCAAAAGTTCTACCCTGTAACTTTTTCAACTGGCTAACACGGTACAAAAAATGTTTCCTGAGATCAAAGGGAGCTAACTTTGGCAAGTGCAGGCAAGTGGGCTCTTCATCAAATGAATATGACTACAAAAATATACAGTGCACACCCTATACAAAATAAATGACAACTTTTACAGGCATTTTTGGCTGGGCTATATTTTTCCCCTCTTATTTAAAGTAATAAAAGTACTTAAATCCATTTCAAATGTTATCTTTTCCATGGCTGCAGGTTCAAAATTGATTAAAACCAAAATGAATTACTGACTCAGGGCAAGCTGATATTAGACACCACCACCCAATCAATATTTTGCCTTTTGCACACCACACTACTTTAAAAAAAGAAAAATAAAATTTAACTCTATCCCCTGTCTGAAAGTATAAGCAATTTGGAAAGTGCTGTAACACTGTTATTAGTTTATCATGAATCAATCAATCGAAAAAAAAAACCCAAAAAGGCCACACAACATCTCAAAAGATTACTTGTGTCATCGATTTGGATCTCATCAGATATTGCACCATTTCTTTTAAATGATACCGTTAATAGCTTAAAGAATTTATCATAGGAAAATGTTGCAGCATTATGAACTATTTTATTGAAGGACATTTACAAAATCCCGTTTAGTTTCTGCACATATCCCAGGTCAAAATAACTAACAAGGGGTACATAATACCTGGATTACATATCATAATATTTTTTTTTTAATTATTCTCATGCCAAGTAATCAAGTGAATAAATCAAGCATAAGAAGATTACACTTTTGAACTTATTTTGCAAGTTATTCAAACAGACATAATAATTGTGCTGAAATATGCATCTCTCAATATCTGACCTCCAGCTTTGTTTAAATAGAAAACACCTAATAATGTATGATACACATGATCTCTTGCTAAAAACTCATTTCATTCTAGGTTTAATACCTTCCGATTAGTGATGGGCGAATCTATCCCGTTTCGCCGAAAAATTCGCAAATTTCCAGCGAAATTTGCGAATTGGTCAAAAATTCACGAAACTAGTCGTGTCTCGTTTTTTGACGCGTCGCATCGTTTCCGGCGTGCACCGCGTCGTTTTTGGCACATGACTTGTCATTTTCGTCTCTTTTTTACCTCAGCGAATTTTCACCAGGCAAATTTTCACTGGTGTTTCGTGAATTTATTTGCCGCCAGCAAATCGCGGGAATTCACCATGAATTTGCGCCTGCCAAATAAATTCGCCCATCGCTACTTCCGATCAATTTACCTTTGAAACATGTTACATTAATATGTCAACTTCTATAGCAAGGCCTGATTATTTTGTAGAAGGAACAGATTTTTTTTAATTGGCTTTTTGGTTAATCAGAAACAGGTTCAAAAATAATAATACAGGTCAGTTGCATCTGTAATGCTTGCTACATTTGTATAACAAAATGCAAAACATGAGATTGGTTTAATTTTTTTTGTGCATGTATGACATTGGATGTACTATTTATTATATTTGTTCACTATCTACACCTATTTAATTCACATTAATTTACATCATATGTTGTATGAAAATAAATGTGAAAATTAATGAAATGAAAATAATCTGAAACTAATTATCATGTATTAATTGTGTTAAGAAAATGGAGATTGCAGATCTTTTAGCTTGCCTTATTGCATATCATAGGAGTCTTTGAAGTCATGAAGTCATACAGAATAGTTAATATAGAAATATGTTTAAATAAATGTTGGATTTCAGGACAGTTTTTACTCTGCTTCAGAGCACTACAACAATTAAATGAAAGTTAGTGTTTAAATCCAGAGAACAATTCAACAAAGCCAGTTGTTTGAGCCTCATATTTATATCTCAGATCGTGTGGGCTGACAACAAAGGGTGAAGCCAATTAGGCAAAACTGTAATTGCTCTACAGATCACAGCACTTATTCATTGGAATGGACATTTACTTTTTTACAGTGTAATTGGTCCTTTACAATCACTGATCTGCATTTTATTTTTTTTATTTAGCCTTTCTTAAATGGAAAAACATTTCTTCTATTATTTTTCTTGAAGTTTAATTAATAAATTCAAAGTTATCCCCCCACCCCATCAGAGAAGTGTTCTGGATAACCAATCAGAATGCTTGTTACATAAATGAAAGGTTTAACCAGACAAAAATAACATTTAAATTTACAAGTAAAAAGAAGGGGTTTAAAATGACATATTTATGAAAACAAAAGTATATTTTAAACACCTTGAAAATATACTCTTTTGCAATAAAGGTTTTTTAAGATAGTAAATTTCACGGTTTATTACATATAGTAAAATGCACTGTGTTGAGACCAAGGTGAAAATTCAGATCATCGTTAGTTCAGAAGTAGAAAGTTAAAGTTAATTCTGTACTAGTATACAAGATATTGGGACTTAAAGGAATTGTTCAGTATAAAAATAAAAACTGTGTAAATAGATAGGCAGTGTAAAATTAAAAAAAATTCTAATATTGTTAGTTAGCCAAAAATGTAATGTATAAAGGCTGGAGTGAGTGGATGACTAGCACAATAGCCAGAATCCAACTTCCTGCTTTGTAGCTCTCTTGTTTTCCACTGACTGGTTAGCCTGGTGATCAGGCAGTAACCAATCAGTGACTTGAGGGAGGGCCACATGGGTCATAACTGTTGCTTTTGAATCTGAGCTGAATGCTGAGGATCAATTGCAAACTCACTGAATAGTTATGTCCCATGTGGTCCCCCTTCAAGTCACTGACTAACTCAAAGTTAAAGTGCTGAAAAGCAGGAAGTTGGATTCTGGCTATTAGACATCCAGTCACTCCAGCCTTTATAGTTTGCATTTTTCCCTGACTAACTATATTGGAAACATTTCGATATTTTGCACAGCCTATCTATTTATCCAGTTTTTATTTTTACGCTGAACTGTTCCTTTAAGAACAAAAGGGAAGCTTTATAGAGGATCAAAATTATTCAGAATAATCAAGAGGTTAGAAATATAGTTCCAAACCAACTAGAAGCAATAGTCAGCCATTTTTCACACTGATATATAAAATGAATTAGTACAATAAAAGCTATACCCAACTGCATCAAATCTGTGTTATAAACACACCTACTTATCACTCATTTCTAACTGTTTTCCAGACCAAGCTTTTTTCAGAATCTGAAAGTATAATAGTAGTAAAAAAACCTCCCATCAACAGAACAGTTCAGTGCAGATATAAAAACTGGGTAAAAATAAAGAATATTTCTAATACAGTTAGCCAAAAATGTATTGTAGGCTAGAGTGACTGGATGTCTAACACAGTAGCCACAACACAACTTCCTGCTCTTCATCTCTCTAACTCTTAGTTAGTCAGAGTCTTCAAGGGGGTCCACATGGGACATAACTGTTCCATGAGTTTGAAATTGTTACTTAGCATGCAGGTCAGATTCAAGAAGCAACCCATGCGACCCTCCTTCAAGTCACTGATTGGTTCCCGTCTGGTAACCAACAAATGGAAACCAAGAGAGCTGCAAAGCAGGTTGTAGTGCTCTGGCTATTTCAGACATCAGCCCACTCCAGCTTTTATAGATTACATTTTTAGTGAACTAACTATTTTGAAAAAAAATTTTATACTTCACAGCCTATTAATTTACTCAGTTGTTATTGTTATACTGAACAATTCCTTTAAGCTTTTAGACTCTTTATTTACAAAATTACATAGTTAAGTTGAATTTAAAAAAGACCAAGGTCCATTAAGGTAAACTCTTCCACATGAAACCCAACGTCCATACATGCACACTCACAATGACCCTCCATATACTTACATAAACTGCACAGACCAATATCTATACTAACTGTAAATTTTAGCATCACAATAACCTATGATATTATGCTTGTCGAAGAAATGATACAAGCCACTCTTAAAAAAAATTAACAACCTCATTTTCCAATATGCTGTCCAGTTTTCTAATCTAGTCAAATCTCTCTACAAAGTGGCAGCATCCTGCATGGAACTCATTGCACTGTGCAACTTAATGTGATCAGCATTAATAGAAACAGTAATTACAATGCCCACCTCCAGATTATTAATAAATAAGTTGAAAAACAAAGGGCCAAGTAAAGAACCATGTGTTCCAATAACAAAATGTTCTATTTACCACCAGTCTTTATAATCACAAAAATATATGCCCTACCCAAAAAAACAATGGCACTCAATCAGGATCCATAAATCTCTTTGCTTATGTGAAACTGGCACTTTACCTTTATCAAGCAACCTATGTGCAATGGAACCATATCATTTAAATTTGTAGCCATTACCTTTGTTAAATGGAAATAATCATCTGATCGTCTCAACAGGTGTTTCAAAGTCTGTGATGAAGTCTTTATATCAGACTGGAAAATATCTTTTCTACCTAGACTGCATACATGATATGAGTTTCCTATTCAGGCCATTCCCCAATTTTAAGCCGGCAGATGCTAAAAAGCTTGCTTGTTAATGAAAATAATTGCTTTATTGCTACAAATGCTCAGATACTAAAAATGCTTGCAGCTCCAATAGGGGTTATTAATAGGAACTTGCTGGATAGAACATGTTCAAGTACATTTGCTCTTGTTAAAGATTTTAATAAATATCACTTGCATTTAAAATTTTGAAAATGTAGAGGCTAATGAATCTCGCATTAATAGTTTGTACTTTGTATATTCTAAGGTATAATTGCTGCAAAAAAGATTATATCTGTTCCTTGGTAGAAAATTATTAGCTTGAAATTTATTTTGCAGCTCTGAAACTAAATTAAAAAATAAGAAATGAGAATTTCACCTCATGTTTATCCTTGTCAATAAAATAGACAATTTTGTCAGAAGAAGAAACTATGAAAAAAATTAGATACAGTACATGTAGCTAGAGCAAAGAGAGAAAGCAGCCTACTAACACTGATCTTTGTAAGTCATAGGGTATATACACACTAAACATTCCCAGCATAATAATTCTTAATTTTAGTGGTTCATCTTCTACCAATTAGCATTTTTCAACCAGATGTCTCACTTCTAGATGACATCTAAAGCTAGTCTGCCTGGAAGAATATAGTGGTGGTGCTTGTAGGGTGGAAAGCTGGGCATGCACATTAAGGTCCTTACCAAACAAGCATACATACACGCAATTTGGCCATTTGCATTCTTGGCCTTATTGGACTGGTGTAATCATTTGGCCCCAGGACAATGAGCAGATTATGTAAATGTAGTGAGGACCACATTGGAAAGTTTGAAATATAAATGGTTAAATCAGTGCTTGGTCATTTGGAGGGAGTTTCGTTTATGGGATCCAATGGTAGGAATAGAGAGATCTTTTTTTCAAAACATACCTAATGTATTCTTATAATAAAACTATTCCATCTGACTCATCTTTACATTTATAGTTATTTTCCTATCACACATAAAAAATTTTATTTCATTATAGTTTCCTTTAGTATTAGCTACAATAAGTTTTCCATTGCAAAGTCTGATTGGTAAAATGCCAGGCCTCAAACATCCCAGATAACCAGTCCCATACTAGACTCATTCTAGGCCTAATAGGGCTCATTTATAAACACCAAGCATACTGTATATGCACCTGGGCTGTAGCCATATGCAACCAATCAGTGATTAGGTTTTTTCATCCAACTGTATAAAAAAACGAAAGTAAACATTTAATTATTTACCGTCGGTCACTGCCTGATAAAAAATTGGCTATTTTTTTTATAACCCCAATGTGTTTTCTGCATGTACCTGTCCTTTTTAAAGGCCTAGTGGCATGATCCAAAACCATTGATAATATGCAGAGCTAAAAGTATACATTTCATGAATAGCATTAGAGACATTAAGGGGCGAATTTATTAACACTGAAGACAAACATTATATAGAATATCGGTTGCCCATTGCAACCAATCAGATATTTGCTGTTGTTGGTTGCATACAATCATCACTGAAACAGTTTTTAATAAAATTATCTTATATTGGCCTTTCTTAAGTTTTATGATCCATTTTACATATTTAGCGCAAAGCAAAAAATGCATAGTAATCTTATTATATTTGATAAGGAGATGACTAACCTTGAATATATTCTGTAATCTGTTATGAGGTCTATAATAAGGGAATGTATAGATTACTGGGATATGGTGGCTGTGCTCTCAATTTCAGTAGAAACACCCATACTCCAGTTGTGGAAACTTAATCAAGTGATAGGAGGCTGAGAGAAAGCAATCAAGGTAGAACTTGCTGCTAAGTAAAACAATTGTTGGAAAAATAAGTTAGTAGTGATGGGCGAATCTATCCCGTTTCACTTCGCTGAAAAATTGGATTGTCGATAATTTCCAGCGCAATTCGCGAATTGGCAAAAAACGCGCATCATTTTCTGTGCGCAACTCATTTTTTTTTTTACGCCATCGAGTTTTCGGCAGGTGAATTTTCTCTGGCATTTCGTGAATGTATTCGCCGCAAATTTGCGCCTGGCAAATAAATTTGCCTATCACTATGTGTCCTTTAGTGTTGTTTTCTCTTGCCAGTTCTATTCCATGTCTCTCAGCTGTACATGAAACTTTTTCACAAAAAAGTGGATCAGCACATAGAGATACAAAGAAAACAAACAACAACGCAAAAATATGGTGTAGCATTTCTAATAATTCTGTTTATTCTATTTTTATGGAAACTAAATGTGAGTGCAAGGAGAAGGGGAATATAGAGATTACTATATGCAATAACAAAGTCTACTATTTTGTAAATAGGCAGAACCGGTGAAATTTTCTGAATTAACCACTTATGCATGCTTGGAGAATACTGGTCTCTTAAAGGGGAACCTACGTAGTACACCTTTCATTTTTGAAGTGGACTATCATTTAAAAGGGAAATAACCCAAGATAGCACTCCTTTTTCCTAATCCAACACATAGTGATAAACTGAATTTTTGAAATACTACACCATATTTTTGTTTTGTTTTGTTGTTTGTTTATTTAGGCACTGATCCGCTTTTTTGTGAAAAGAATTTGCTGCTAAGTGATTTTTATTTCACACAATATGTTTCAGGTTGCCTGCCTTTTATGAAGTCTCAAAGGTTTGGGATGCCTACTTTGGAATTTTACAGGAGGTATATGCCACCTATAATATATATTATTGATGATGATTATAATGTTGCTCAAGATTGTTTGCTAGTACATCATGACGATACATTAGATGCAGAGAAGTAAAATTGCTTATCTAAACTATTGTTTTATAAGTATTGTAAGACAGTATGGCAAAAGAGCACCTCCTGTCTTAGATTTCCTGTGACTCCATGGCTACACCTGCAGCTTCTGCAGGTCTAAACTCTCCCCTGATCCTCCAAATGTATAAATATATATCAGAAACACAGTTAGCATCTGAATCCCATCTGGAAGATCTTTAGCTTTGCATCTGGCACATTACAGTATGTGTCTGTATGGTAGAACCCACCAGTGATTTTTTATTCTAAATATTTTCTTCAGGTGGTCTTTACATAGAGATATACAGTATATGTAAATGTAAAATATTACTCCAAGAACAAACAGGAAGGTTAATTAGCTACGTATTAAATTGACCATTGTGTATGAATGTGATAGGGGCCTTAGCATATAATCTCTGTAAAGCACTGTGTAATAAACTGGTGCTATATATACATAATAATTATTATTACTGGCTTGTTGAGATTAACTGCTCTCTAGCCTTGTAAAGTATAGGTAGTATGGGTAACTGCAGCTTTTAACAGCTTTTTTGCTTAGTTGTCTGACATGTCTTTTCTTTTTCCAATATGATGTACTTGAGCAAAAAAAACAAACAAGAACAACAAAATTTGTGTGCAGGTGAAATTCAACATTTATAGCACAGTGCAAATTAGCGTCTCTTCAAAGTATATGCTATTGCAGAGCTACAAATTCCAAAACCGCAATTTATTTGTGAACCTTTATATGAATAAAAATGCAAAGGAGTGTGGCATGTGGGCACCTCCAAACATGCCCCTAATTTGCAAGGGGCATCTGAAAGATGCCAAAGTTTGGAAGCACCATTGTGGTCTCTTTGCAGCAGAGTCCTTACTACCTCTATATGTCAGGTGTTAAGGTTGGGGCCGCATTTTATCCAGCAGGTCTAACATTATCCTGACATATTATCCTGTTGTAACATTCTTCTCCCATGGATGCAATTTTCAGCAATTATTTCTAACTTCTAAAAATTATTTAATTTTTCTTTGTAATAATAAAACAGTGCATTGTACTTCATGGTTACTACGCTGCATTAATTCATATTTGTGGCAAAACAATTCTTTAATTAATGTTTTCATGTATTTTGGTAGGCTAAATCAATTCACAGAAAAAAAACATATTTGTACAATACCAGATTCAAGGCATTCCATATTGTACATCCTATACCTATTTGTTCTTCAAATAGAGAGTTAAAACATTGTGTAAAACAAATACACTCACATTTGTTCTGTAATTTCATACTTTGACATGTTCAAGTGATTCTCACTGCTTAACATTAATTGCTTACACTTAATGACTTCATTTAAATATATGCTTCCTGTCTGTTTGTTTAATGCCCTAATTCTAAATTGATAAACTAGGCGATATAGTTCTCATATTCATCCATGTAATTAAACTGTCAGATGCTTATAAAGAATATCTTGTATCATCTCAGTGAGAGTTAATCATTTCTATAAGTAGTATTCCAGAGAGGCTTTTTTTCTGTGTTAAAATGTTAAAAATTTAGGCAAGAAGAGGATTTGTTCCACGTATTTTACATTATGATATTTGAATAAGGTAGTATGTTCAATATTCACATGGATTTGCTTTAAAGTATGAAGTTGCTAAAAGCTTTTGTGACTGTAAACAAATCTTCTTCTCCAACCCTATAATGAAACATTATACAAAGTATTAAACATTTTCTTTTCATTTCGGCTCCATTGTGACTAGTGCTTTCACTGGATTTTATGCACTGTGCAGATTATCCTGCAACTTTTACCTCCCCAGCATCCATCGAAACCAATCAGCGATTTGTTTTCATTATTTTACCTTCAGCAGACAAATTGTTGATTGGTTTCACAAATTGTCCAGTAATATTACATTAGCACTAGTGAGCTACATTCTTTTAAGTCCAATATCCTAGAGACTGATTGACTGGTAATACTAGCACCATTTTTTACTAATGTTCTTGTTCTGTATCCTGCATTTCCTTATGTTATTGTCCTTGCCCCACAAACAACTGCTTTCTAAACTAAGGTCTGTTGGGCTTAATGAAGTTGTTTGAACATGGATAGGAAATTGGCTACAAGATCAGGTACAGTGGGTTGTTGTTAATGGTACATTCTTTGCTTGGAGGAAGGTTTTTAGTGGGGTCACTCAGGGCTTGGTATTGGGTCCACTTTTATATAACTTGTTCAGCAATTAATTTGTTTTTAAGTTTAATGATGCCTTTAATTGATGTGGCTATATATAACGTTAGTGCTAACAGTGACATCACCTCTGATGAAGTGCCAGAACGAGGAATGAAACGCATCAGGTAATGTGGATCAGGAAATGTGAGTCTTGTGAAATCCCTGTTCATGATTTTAATGTAACCTGGAATAAAGCTTTTAGAATTTTAAAGAAATGCTGCATGGACTTTCTCCCTAACAAAAGTTTGCTAGCCTGCACTTTGACCTGAATATTGCCTGAACCCTTGCCTGTACCTTGTTTCTGGACCTTAACCCTACAGCTTCTTCCTTGGTCCAGACAACCCCCCAAGAGCCGATAGGCCCCCCTGACAATGAGTCACCTATTCCGATTAGAAGAAAAAATGTTCCGCCTAAATTTTCAGAAAGGTTTTTTTTTTACAGTGAGAGAGATGTGGCATTCTTTCCCTGAATCAGTTGTACTGGCTGATACATTAGATAGCTTTAAGAAGGGGTTTGATGGCTTTTTACCAAGTGAGAGAATACAGGGTTATGGAAGATAGCTCATAGTACAAGTTGAGGAGGGACTAGTCTGATTGCCATCTTGGATTCAGGAAGGAATTTTTTCCTCCTCTGGGACAAATTTGAGAGGCTTCAGATGAAAATTTTTGCCTTCCTCTTGATCACCTAGCAGTTAGGCAGGTTAAAAAAAGTTAAAAGGCTGAACGTGATGGCCATGTCTTTTTTTCAACCTAACTTACTTTGTTACTACTGTATGCTATTATTTCAGAGATTCTGATCCTTTTAAACCCATTAAACAACAATGACATAGATGGTACAACATTGGCAAATGGCTATACATTTCAAAAGTCTGTGGGGTATATTTATCAAAGAGTGAAGTTAAGAGTGAAGTTCCGCCACTAGAATGAAATTCCACCACTCTCCATTCATTTCTATGGGATTTTTAAAGGCATATTCAATAAAGGGTGAACTTTCACTTCACCCATTGATGAATACACCTTGCAAAATCCCATAGAAATTAATGGAGAGCAGCAGAATTTCACTCTAGTGGCGGAACTTCACTCTTTGATAAATTTACCCCTGTAAAGGAAAAGACTCTCGCACACCCGTATTGATTAGTGAATCAGAATGCTTGGTGCCCAGCGTTAAAGGTATCGGCAACCTCCTAATCAGAGTGGAAAATAGAAGCACATTGGCACACAAGATGCTGTTGCTGGTTAAACCATGCAAAAACTTTTAATGCAGAAGTGCATTGCACTAACCACAGTGGGTATGTATAAATGTATAAATGTTGAGCCTCAAGATGCAATACTTGTAATTTTGTTAGGACTGCCTTTTCTTCCTCTACATCTAGAAAACGTATAACATAAAACAATGCATCAATTCTAATTCTAAATATATTGTATATCTTGTTACTTGAAAAAATATTCCCAGCAATATGTTGGCCAAACAGGAGGGAATATTTTAGATAAACTTAAACAAGAAGCCAAATCGATCTTTTCTCTAGGGACTAGAGAATTATTAGGAAGGAAAGACTATAATGTCTTTTGCTGTGTTTAAGAATACCACCCCAACGGTACTGTATAATAGAATTCATGATTTGTGCTTTCAAAGCTGTCCAGTAGGGATCACCATTTTATAACTTTGCTTGGCCATCTTTTGGGTGCCGGTGGTCATACACATGCTCAGTGTGCTCTGGGCTGCTGTTAGGAGGCTAAGCTTAGTGATTGTCAAAAATGATAAAAACAGCTGTACCATAGAAGCTGATACAGCAAGGCTGATTAATAATCAGAATTTGTTGCCATGTAATCTAATGTGGATTTAAAAGTTTTTTTTAGTATTATATAAACACTCCAGAGTCAACTGTGTCAATAATGTACAAAATAATCAGAATAAAAAAATTGGTCAAAATTAGGTTCTTTGTTCCTGCAACTGGAGTTGGAAGCTTTCATCACGTTTTCCAACACTGAAAAAATCCCCATGTCTGATTGCAGTGTTATATAAGAACCTCACAAATGGCACAATAATCTCTGTATATAAGATAATAGCAAGATGGCGACATGGCGTTGGAATTTAATCAGCATTTCAATTGATTAAGTCTCTTGCATGTATAATTAATTTGTATCTTTGGGCTGGTACTTATGTCCAAAACACAAGGCCAAACATTATTTTTATTAGGTTTTAGTTTCCCTTTAACTACTCTATACCCATACTGTACATTTTATATAAAAAACAACTTATAGTTATTAATCTAGTTTGTGCAATATCTTAAAGGGGATGTTCAGTATTGTAGTATATTTTTTCAAAACTATTTCTTCAGGGAATACAGTATGCGATTGAAATGAATAAGAAGAATTAGTTGTAAATGTATTCCAAACAGAATTTTGTAAGATTTGAGGTAAATGTTTCATGTGGAGTTTCAATGTCCGTTAGTTTGATTATTTGGTTCAGCTGTTCCGCTCTGAGATAGAGTGCTGAATCAGTGAAGCAGACAAGAAAAATAAAATCACAGCTTCCCACTCAAAGAACAGTATGTTCTGATAAAAAAGAAAATATGAACTTTCCCTAAAGAGTTTAGAATTTTAAGCAGGGAAAATTAGACTGAGCATACAAAACAGTTTACTGCATGAAGTAAGATACTTTACTAGGCCAACTGCTGCTTTGCACAGGATGCACCCTCTCATTTGAAACTTGAAGACATATCTCTAGTGACTCTGTAAGAGATAATTTGTCCTTGGTGATGAATAGTTGCTGAATGAAGTGGCTTGCAAAATTTCTGTTATCTCACTTTGTTTACACTCTAACAACAATTCCTTTTAATTGGCTATGACATGGGGTTTTTTTTTAACTGACCACAGAAATTGTGTTAATTTTTTGAAAATAATCATAATGCCATTTAATCTGTATAAAATGGCCCTTGATTAAAAGTATTTAAATAAACACATTGTAAAATATAACAGACACAATCCCCCCATGTTTGCACATCAACTTCCCTGCTACGTAGATGAATTGTTGCTCCAGAGCACAGCGAATTGCCACTGCCACAGGGGCTGCCCCCATGAATACAGAACTGTATATTTTCAGCAGCACTGTATTCATGAGGGGCCAATGTAGTCAGAGCTTATACAGTGCTTCCTGAATGAGCCCAAAGTGGCAAGTTTTTTTGTTCTTGCACTCTTGTCCAAGATCTTTGTAAGATTAGGGCAGTGTGTAATTTAACAATAATCTTTTTTTCATAATTTAGCAAACAATTTACTGGTGCAAAATATTGCATAGTAATACACAGCAATAGGACACTGTAATATGTAGTAATTCCACATAAAAACTGAGTAGTACCACAACAACTACCACAGTCGAAAATTATATTGCTGAATGTCCTGTAGATTTAACCAGGGGTGATTGTCTATTAGGAGTCTGATGCATTGTCTGCAATACTTAATCTTCCTTTTCAGAGTTGGGGGGGGGGGTCTGGAAGAGGCTGCAATGTTCCAATTACTAATAAATGCTGCCACAACATGTATATGACAGGTAATATTATGGGCTACAATTTTATTCAACTTAAACTATCAAATAAGACTGTAATTTTAAAAATCCCAAGTCTTTATGAGTGATGATAGGCCAACAGCAAAGGACTAATGCTCATTTATTTAATGATACAATTATTATTTTAGTAGACTAAGGGTGTTATTTACTAAAAGTCAACTTTTTCTCACTTTATTAATAGAAAAATGCAATCAGACTCCCAAACCCAAATCCTCTTAATTTAAAAATGAAACTTCTAGAAAAAAACTGGGGTGACAAAAAGTTGTGGCAAAATCAATTCAAATCATGTTACTTTTTAAAATTGATGCATGGAAAACTTGACTTTCTTATCAAATGAAAACCAGCACAAACAGCCTGAAATTATTGAGGAATATCCTAAAGGAATAAAACATGATCCAGTTGTTAAAGAGTATTTTCAGAGCATATTAAATATTTTTCCCCTTTAAAAAACTCAAACAGAAAATATTGAGGATTCATAAATAATGACCCTTAAGGTCTGGTGATTTAACTTTAAAGAATTACCTCTTATTAATAGGTCCTGAACATTCTGAATAACAGGTCCCATAGAGAGATAGAGATAGTGCCTTAGAGATACAGTAGCCTGAAAGATATTTGGACTATCTCTACATTCTTACAAAAAAAGGGGAATGTTTAAAACTGATGTTTTACTGTGTCAAAATAGAAATAATTTGCAACCCTTTGCAACAATTGTTGTCATTTAGGGGGTAATTTATCAAAGTCCAACTCGAAATGTTGCCATTCAAACTCTTTTGCACAAAAACTCACAAATTCACATTATATTTTCAAAATATCTATTTTCTGGCATTCAAAAAACTTGAATGCAAATTGTAATCATCATCGTCATTTATTTATAAAGTGCTAACAAGTTACATGGTGACTTACCTTAGTTTATAACAAATGGGGAATAAATGATGAATAACAAGCAAAGGTTTGTTTGAGTTTATAAACTTATGGTTAAGGTACAATTAAGACACTAAGGGGCAGATTTACTAAGGGTTAAAGTGAATATTCAAATTAAAATAAAAATTTCAAAAATTCAAATTTAAAGTAATTTTGGGCTACTTTGACTATCAAATAGCCCAAATTCAAATTGGGAAAATTCTAAATTTGAAGTACTGATATGTGAGGGACAGGGGAAGATCTAGGAGGAAATATAATGAGTTCTGTTTTTGAAAGATTCAGTTTCAGCTGGCACTAGCTGACATACAGGTGGTGACAGCAGAAAGGCAGTCTGTAACTTGGGAAAGAACAGAAGGAGAGAGGTCAGGAGTAGACAAGTAGAGTTGGCTGTCTACCGCATAAAGGTGATACCGTAGTCCAAACGAGTAGTATAGAGCAAGAAAAGCAGAGGGCCTAGAACAGAGTCTTGAGGAACTCCAACACAGAGAGGGAACATAGTAGAAATAGAGTTAGAGAAGGAAACTTAAAAGGAACGATCAGACAGATAAGATGTAACCCATGAAAGAGTAGTGTCATGAATGCCAACAAAGTATAGAATGTATAGTAGGAGTGGGTGGTCAATTGTGTCAAAGGCTGCAGAGAGATCTAGAAGTGCTAGCATGGAATAGTGACCTTTAGACTGCACTTACCCATATATTTAACCTTTTGCTCTCTACTGGTACTAATCACTCTGGTACTGGCACCAATCACTCCTATCCTCAAAAAACATTCCATTGATCCCAGCTCTCCCATCATCTATCATCCGGTTTCCCTTCTTCCATTCGCATACAAATTGGACTGCAAGTTAATCTGAGATTGTTGTCGGATGGTATGCTATGGGGCAGATTTACAAAATTCGTGTGAAGGATTCCAAGTTCGATCGAATTTGATCGAATACTGATCGTACATTTTTTTTCGGATATTCGAATATGCAAATTTGGCCTCTTCGATCATCGAATGCTTATCGAATTTCGAATGGATTTGTAGGATTTTCGGGTGAATTGTAGAAAATTTGCCTCTTAGTCTTAAATTGATTTTTTCTTTGAAGAAATGAGCAAGACCTTGGACAGTTACATTAATGGGTGGAAGGTGCGGAGGTGGTCATAAGAGTTACTTAAATGTGGAAAACAGTAATAAAGAAAGTGACACAAGGTGTGATGTAGATTTGGCATGGTATTGTTTGATAGGTTTAGAGGGGATAGACACAAATAGGGGAATGTAATTTAAATTGGTAACTCAAAAACTATTTGCAATGCGAAAAGTTAAGCCTTTGAACGAACAAAATTTGCTTTGCGCAAATGCAATATATGTACCTTTTTGCGAAACAGAAACTGTTTAGCGACCATTTCCGCCAGCGGAAGGCTGTTTGGGAATTTTACCCTTAGCGCTAATGTGCTGTCAATGTAATAAAACTTCTTACTGAAAAAGGCACAATGTTTGCTCCAAAAGATTACAACACCTTCAAGCACTTCTTAAGAGTGAGCAATTACAATTCGCAATGCACAATAATGATTCGCAATGCAATTTAAGGAACAATATTACATTGCGAGATGTGGATTTTTACTCTTATTGGTGCACAATGTTTTGCTCTTTACGACTTTAATTAGATTCCCCCCTTAGACACTTGGCCTAAGATAGTAACACATATTTCTGATACAAATCCCCATATTATGCAAAATAGCATTTTTTTGTATTTAGACCCTTGTAACCTGTTACAGAAGTGGAATTACCCAAACATCTAGGCAGATTTAGAAAGCGCAGATGATCCTGAATAGCGATGAGTGTATTTGCAGTGAATTCTCTGCCAACGAATAAATTCACGAAATGGTGCCCATTTTCATCAATGGACGACGGTGTCCAAAAACAGATGACCACATCCAAAACAAGAAACGACAGCATTTCGCGAAGCAAAATGCGCTAGATTCGCCCCTCTCTAATCCTGAATACAATTATGTATAATTTTCCTAGATAAAATATACCCCCTCCCCCAGAAATTTGATGGCTGACTGACAGGTTTAGTAAGATTTAAAAACCAAATTCTGAAAAAATTCATTAAAATGTTGTGTAAAAGACAAAATGTGAAACGTGTCTGTATAAAAAGACAAATTCACAAAAGAGGAGAGAGAGCTTTGTGAATTTGGTGGGAAATATGACATTTTTATCTCCACTTATATTTAGTCTCAATATCAGCACTTTTGTGAATTCCCCCTATATGTTGTGCTTAAAATTTCTGTATTTTAATTTGCTGTTAAATCTGCCTGAGCTCTCCTGCCATGCTCACCCCTGCCATGCTTCCCCTTAAGTGAATGTCCTGCTTTACAGCAAGGGGGTCACATGGGTGAGTGGGCAGTTGATAAATTAAGTTTAAAGATGCAAGACTCTCCTAGTCCAGGTTATCTAACACATAAGTAATTAAACAATTATTAGACCGGAGCCAGATCGGGCAATAAAATGGACATACCTATCTTTCACTCCAGCAAGAAGGAAAGTTTCTAGATAAACTTAATAGCACTAGAACATATTACACATACCCCACAATTGAATAATTGGCAATGGTTAATGATTAAAAAGTGGTAAATGATTAAAAATTTTAGCCGCTGTATTAAAAATTTTAGCAGAGCTGATTTAGTAGGAATTGCATATACTTGGAAAAGATGAGAAGGCAAGATGTAGTTCAGCAGGTATCCATGGATTTAAGCAGAGCTGATTTAGTAGGAATTGCATATACTTGGAAAAGATGAGAAGGCAAGATGTAGTTCAGCAGGTATCCATGGATTTAAGTTCTTAAAGGAAAACTATACCCCCCGAACAATGTAGGTCTCTCTAAACAGATATTGTATAAAACAACTCATATATAAAACCCTGCTTCATGTAAATAAACCATTTTCAAATAATACACTTTTTTGTAGCATGTGCCATTGGGTAATCATAAATAGAAAATGGCCATTTTAAAAAATAAGGACAGCCTCCTGGGATCCTAGGATTCAACTGTGCACACAAACATACCAAACAAACTATAAAGTTAGGTCACATGAGCCAATTAACAGACAGAGTTGTGTCTTTTGCTTCAACACTTCTTCCTGTTACAGTTAGAATTTAAATATTTCTGGTCAGGTGATCTCTGAGGCAGCACACAGACTATCATGAAATGGTGGTTCAAGGCAAGAAATGTAAAAGGGCAATATTTACTTAAATATCTGTTGCTCAAAAAATAATTTTTGGGGTATAGTTTTCCTTTAACTCTGTCTAACTCTCTATGTTGCCATAGCTCTCCTGCCATTCTCACCTCTGCCATACTTCAGCCTATAAAAGCTTGCAAGTTCATGTAGAAGTCAATGGGAGTTGTCCTAGGCAGAATTCAAGCCATTTTTTTAAATTCAAGATTTTTGAGTTTTTCAAGTTTTTTTAAGCTTGTAAATGCACACATTTGAGTTTTTGAGTTTGTAAACTTAAAAATGAGAGGTTTTCAGCTTTCTCTGTGATTCAATCAAGGTTTTTATAAGCAAACATAATTTTAATAAAATTAGTCTTTTTTCAGTATACAGAACCATAATTCATGCTAACAAAAGCAGAAATCAAATCATAGCAAATACTGTAAATATTTGTACAGATGCAGACCTGAGTGCTACTTTATAAAAAGCCATAATTTTACTGTATAACTTTTTTTTTAGTAACCTTCACTGTTTGTGACAGCAGTCAATCATAAGAGTATCTGATATTTGATGTGTTTAACATATTTTTCTTAAATCTTTAATGATACCTAGGGATGGGCGAATCGGCTGCGTTTCGCTTCGCCAAATCTTTTTGCGAATTTCAAGAGGAATTTGATAAACGGCGAAAAAATCCCGAAATGCAGACGCATCTAATTTTTTACGCGGGCGCCCATTGCCGGTGTCCATTTGTTTGGCGCCAGCGTCCAAAAACCAAACATTTGCGTCAAAAACGAGATGCTGGCAAATTTTCGCCGGCGTTTCACAAATTCATTCATCTGCAGCCCATCACTAATGATACCACATGCATTATTGAAATTATTATTATTATAAGTAGATATTTTTGAGCATTTTCAACCATCTAGAAACAAGTATTAGCTTCGTGTAGAGTAAACAAAATATATCTAAACAATGCACATGCTAAAACATAAATAATTTTGCCACTTCACAGTCAAAATGCAAACTGCGACACAGCCATATATCCCATAATTGCTGATAAACTGGTTTACCCTGAGGTAATATTTGCAATAACCTGAGCAAACATATGTTCCATTCCTGATTTCCATAGATGTGACTTATTATGTCTATAAGTAAGAAAATAGCTTAAGGTCACAGTCAAGATTCCTTCATTCAGACTCTTGGAAGGACTCTAATGCATTTAAATAGCCTCCATTGCAACGCCCATATACTTAATAATGTTTAACAGTACAGCAGAGTTTTATTCCAAACAATAAATTGTAACTAGTACTTTAAAGCTAAATAGACCTTGCTGAATAGTGCATGTACAGTACATCTTTCAGAATTATTTGCATTACATGTTAACTGGAGGAAAATTGTAGTAATAGAAGATGCTTAAAGACATGAACTGCCTACTGAGAGTGGGCAAACTGAAATGGAAATGACTGTGACTATTATATACTGCAGTGAATATTTCATTAACTGTTTCACAAATAGTTTTTCATTTTTTCTTAGGTTGTTTATATGTTTAACAATATGCAGTACATGCAAGTTGTTCAACCAAACTTTTTTTCTCTGGCTATAAACCACACACTCATGCTGTGTCACTGACAGATCTCACATGTTTTAACTAACTTATTTTAGCATGAGTCAGCAATCTGCAATGCAATGCTGTTAAATAAAGAGTGAGTTTTCTGTAGTAGAGAAAAAATGTAAAGTGGAGGAAGGTCAACTCAAAACTCAAAAGTAATAAAATCTGTTTGCAAAAAGTAATTACTACAGCTTAAAGAACCATGCATTATAGTGCTTTTCACTCTTTCATAAAATATGTTACAGATTCCATGGGGAAAATTCACTTAAGTGCGAAAATGCGCTAGCGACAGCTTCACCGGCGTTCACCGCACTTTGCCAGGCGAATTTTCTGCAGCGCTATGCAAATTCACTAAGATGGGAATTTGTGCTCAGGGCAGTGAATGGTAGCGAAGTAGAGCTATGGTTAATTTGCCAGGCAAAGCACATTCACACTAGCAATGCCTAATTTGCATATGGCGCAAACTTAAATGTGTATTAGAGGTGTATGTTACAGCCATTACATTACACTACACAAGCCCAGGAAACCTTTCATAAATAAAATAAAGTTGTCCTATTGCCCTAAACATGTGCCCACTGTATAGTTGAGTTGTCATATGTTAGGAAATGTAGGGGGGGAAGGAGGGTACCCCCAAATTATGTTCTCTATTTTTCGGCCTATCATCCAACAAAAGGTAAAAGACGCCAGCATTTTTTGGAAAAAAATTCAATTATTTTTTTCAAACTCGTATCTATTGTATTGAACTTCACCAGGTCTGACCTGGCGAAGTAACATTCATAAAAATGTTCATCTTAGTGAATTAGCGTAGTTATGTCCCTTCATTAGTGCTCAACTTTGCCTGGCTTAAGGATGCGAAGTTGCGCAAGTGTATCTACTTCACTAGTGAATTTTCGCCAGGGATACTATTAGTAAATCGGCGAAGTTGTGAATTGACGTCACGCTGGCTAATTAGTGCTAGCATTAGACGCTTCTCGCTTTAGTGAATTTGAGTTTCTGGGTTAAGTCTATTTAACTATTTGATAATATTATTGACTATCCTCTTCACTATCACTTCTTCTGTCTTTTTCTCTGTTAACTCCATCATCAGTTGTGTCACCATCCATTCACAATAAATTGCTGCTGAATGGAGGTAGAACTTTATTCATGAAAAAAAGCATTCCTTTGCATTCTGTTCTGAAGCATGATGCAGAGAGTGAAAAAAATGTTGTTTTGTACCTGATTTTTACATTTGACACCTTACCTAGTTGTTTACAAATGACACTTTTTTTAAAGTGATCCTGTCATGGGAAAAAACATTTTTTCAAAATGCATCAGTTAATAGTGCTGTTCCAGA